>JAPMOQ010057673.1:245342-352538 GCA_026543055.1 Argiope trifasciata | reverse complement strand
ATATATATATATATATATATATATATATATATATATATATATATATAATTAGTTAGATGGATAATAAAATCAACAATTTATAAAAGAAAATGAAATTAAAAAAAAAACACTAGGCAATTACATTTTATTTATAATAAAAAGCTAACACAGCTTACTAATGAAATATAATTCTAAATTAAAGAATTAAATTTTATAGATTGTAAAAAAATTATTATAAAGCAAGCTTACCCATCACAGTTCCCCATGGATATTGTCTAGCACGGACCATTTTATTTCCAACACGAACAAAATCCGTGCTACCTACAACTGCAAATGGAAGAAGGGCCTAAAAAAGAAATTCTTTTAGCATAACAGAAGGAAAATAATTTTTGAAAATAACTTATTTGAAATCCAATATAAACGAACATACGTTCATGGTTGAATTGATTTCCGCAACACTATCATCATCAGTGGGAAACTGATATATCTGCACACCATTACTCACAAGTTCACTCATAATCTGAAAATTAAGAAATAGAGAAACATTGGAAAATAGAATTGGAACATTTTATTTCGTTACACTTTCTCACTCAAAGAATATTAATTGAAATTAAAAATATCTCTTATACTACTATGTAAAGTATACAAGGTGAGTTTGACCTAATCTGTCATATGAAAAAATGAGATAAAAGACGTATGGATTATTAAGCATTATGATAACCCAGTTCTACCTCTAGCTGATTCGATTACCCAGGCAGTTGTACGCCCAACAGCATTGTATTAATCAAAATTCACCAAAGGTTTCGAGAGACTGGTTCGTTTAGTACGGTGTACGAATGAATCCAAGATCGCTCATCAGGCATTGTTGAGGATTGTGCAACACCATCGAGGGCAGGAAGGTGCAAATATGAGTTTATGCACATTTGCGAGTGAAGGCGGCATTTCAAAAAGTAGAGTAACGAAAACTTTGTATGAAAACCAGTACTACCTATTATCCAATACAGGTACAAGATCTACGGCAATTAAACTTCCAACTGTAGATAACATTTTAGCTCTGGCTGTTGGAACGATATAATGAAGAACGGTATTTCCTAAGAACTATGCTTTGAACAGATCGGTCACTTTTCACCCGAGATTGCATATTATATTCATATTACTGGCATTATGATGTGCAACAAAATTCTGGCATGACTCTTCGCGACACATTTGGTTTAAATATTTGGCTTAGAGTAGTTTATGGACACTTAAGACGAGTACATGTGTTCCGGCCATCTGACAAGTTGTGTATTAGGTATTCCTGAACACCATCTTCTAGAAAAACCTGATGACCTTAAACCAAAATCCTTTCCAACAAGATAGGCCCTGTATTTTTTTAAATTGAAATTCAAGATAATCATTATTTACTAAGGACTAGTCTCACGGAATCAATTATCTGGCCATTTAGATCGCCATATCTGATTCCTATAGATTGGTATATTTCGTTTGGTATTTCTTGAAGCAAGGTGCTAACTTAGTAGGAGGCTTGATGAGGCAACTGCATAATTTAAGGGTCAGCATCTGTTTGCAGTTCAGAAGCAAGCAAGGACATGAATCAGGCACAAAGGTTACCCCATTCAGCAGCAGCTCAAAGTTCAACACCCCCTACTTTAAGCAAATTTGCTTCATTCAGCAAGGAATACCTTAGGGGTTTCTTTTTGTATTTTTGAATATTCCTTTGCAAAAGGAATAAGAAATGTTATGCTACTTTTTTTTCCATTGTGTTTTTTTCATTTTATAAAACAGTTATTTTTTTAAAATGTGGGTTTAAAACTGAAGAGAGTAAGCAGATGGAGAATAGGAAATTAAAATCGGGAATAACAATAACTCTTGAGCATTTTTTTTTACGAATACCAATTTTAATGGTGTATTGCAAAAGAACTGAACACCGATATGGATTACATCAGGTTCATTTGAAAACTGATGGAATGGATGAACTTTTAAGCATTAATAGCTTATAGATAGAACAATTATTGCCGCCAAATTCTTTAATCTTGAACACCACAAACAGATTTCGATTTCGCAAAATTTCAACGTTAAATACAGGTATGCAAATGCAAATGATGGCACTTTACAGGATTTTACTGGCTCTTTCAAAATATAGTGATTATAATTAAAGTCGTACTTCCGAAATGTTGTAAAAAAAGAAGTCATATTTCATCTGGGTATACACAGAGCAATGAGAATTAGTTTTGCGAAACAAAAATAGTTCAAATATCACCCAATAGATGGCGCTCTATTTATAATAATATGCTGAAAAAATATTGTTTTAAAATACATGTTGATTTTAGGATGCCACGTAACATGCGCACGGTACATTATACGAGTGATAAAAAGACGAGGAGCATGCAACTTTATTTCGCGGTGGCGGTAAAAAGTCAAGTCTACTTGCGAAGGACCGGGCTATATTTGTGAAGCTTTTTACACGAAAGGTGAATGCGCAAAAATTACAATGAAGAAATTTCAAACATTCAAAAGTTTAAAAAGCTGTTCTGGTTCGATAACAGTATTTGACATGAAACGAGGGGGGGGGGGGAGAGGATGAAGATTAATAAATTCGAAAGAGACGGATACATTTGGCATGGAATGTCGTAGAGGAAGGAACATGACTGTTTCGACGGCAGTGAAGGATGTGATTGCAGCAAACATCAAGCAGTGCTTCTGAAGTATCCAGTGCATGGTAAATTTTCAGATGCGCTAATCAGCAGAGTTCAAAATTTTTTATGAAACATCCACCAACGTCATTCATTCAAAATTACGAATGCTCGGGAGTTTTTTCTCATGAACACGCCGTAAAGGAAGTTTCACCTTGCAATTTTTTACTTGAATGGAAGTCAACAATACATGGCCATGGAACATTTTGTAGATAGATGGAGCCCATCACCATCTCAAAGGCTCTGTCCATACTCAAGATTGTAGAATATGGGAAAGAGAGAAACCGGTCCTAAATGTACCCACTGGACCCTCATTCTCAAGGCAAGGAACAATTACAAAACAATTTCATTTTTACTCTTTGAACGGATTTCGGCCTAGGGACAATTAGGAATCGATTAAAATATTCACTGAGGCACATAGTCTGGTGGATGCGCTTTGAACAAAGAATGCCAAAACAGAATGTTATGTCATTTAACTAGCATCTTACGATAAGTACAGCGCCATTTATGTCAACTTTTGATTATATATTTTTTCTTTTTCAAAATAAATTCCCATGGATATACTGCTGAAATATGAGGTCATTCTGAGCAGTTTCTTTTAACAATCTTTTGAAAGTGCAACTTTAATTCTAATAATTCTGTATGTATTTATTTTATATATAAAATTCTAAAAACTTTTCATATTTGTGTTTATCCTCTTGTAATATTTTCCTTCTGTCCAACACAGCTAGAAAAACAACTAAAGACAAAACAAGCAGTTAGTGTTTTATGATCAGCATGGGCACTTCTATCACTTTCATTTAGCTTAGGATGAACTTTACTTGATAACATTACAAAAAGAACAAAATATAGCGTATTATCTACAATATGCTTTTAAAATTATTGATAGATAAAAATCAAATGACTCCACCATAATTGTCTTCTGCATAAGAGGAATTTTTCAATATATCTATATATAACAAGAATTTTAATTTCACCAAAAGATGGATAAATATATAATCGACAAAAGTAAATTTTAAAATCCAAACATTTCAAGAAACTGAAAGGCTAAAATAATAAGCTTGAGCTATTATATATAATTAACTACTATGACAAATTTTCGAATGAGTCAATAATTGCAAACAAATATCCTAAATAATAATACTAATAATAATAAATTTATCTAGTTAAGCACTAATGCAATTCTGAAATCTAACTAAAAACACAAAATATTATGGTACAATTGTAATTTATATATCTAATGGTAGAATTGCATCAAAGAGAAGATTCGACAAAATAGAGAGCTTGAATATTCCTTATCACTAGAATGAATATTTAATCCATAATCAGACTAAAAATAATTAATGAAAATCATGAAATTGCTAATATATAAATAGGATCTAACATCTAATTTTATCAGAAAGCAAACACAAGCATTTCAAGTGCATAAACAGCTGGTAACAGCCTTATTTAGAAACTTAAAATATTTATTCTCAATTTAAAGAGTAAGAGAATGGGAAGTTTATTTAAACAGAAAATTTAGCAATTTTAATCAAATAAACCCTTTTGTACATCTCTTAAATGCATTCAGAAATGACATAGAAGACCTTTACATATGAAAATATTTGTGTTCTAAAAACTTTTAATGCATAAAAGTCGTTTCAATATGTTGAAATGGCGTGTAATTCCTTTTCATACATATTGCATTTACATTTCTGTTTATTGAAGGAATGTGATTTTTTAAGAATATTTCAAAATCAGATTGTGTCATTAATACAAATTTTATTATGATTTAAAAGCTAGCGAAGTTATTTAATTTGTTACATTAATTCTGCCGACTAAATTTAAGATTATAAATTTATCAATTTACATGGCTTACAGAAATGGATTTCAAAAATATAATCAGCAATGAATATAATAATTATTTATAAAATAACAGGTTATAATATGGAAATGTACATTTCTCTTTAAAATTGGTTACATGAACAAAAAATATTTAAAGGTTTGAAATGGTTCAATATTTCATAAAAGAAATCAGTTAAAAATTAACACATAAAAAATTGCTTATAACCTTGATTTTGAACCTCTGTAACTCCACTTTAGATATAGTGTCAGCTTTCGCTATGATAGGTATAATATTCACTTTAGAATCCAGCTTCTTCATACACACAAGATCAATAGATTTTAGGCTATAAGGGAGAAATTTACAGAATGTTTTAACAAATAACACATTTTAATAAGCACAATATACAAGAAAAGAATCCATACAAGAGAAAATTCAAATTGCTTCTTAGAGAAATAGTATTGTTTTATTTTTTTCTCCTCACTAAGTTTGAATGAGATGATTTCAAAAATTGATTATAAATTAGTCATGTTAATAAACATGCACAGATATCCTTTTACCATCTAATTATACCATACTACAGACAAAAAGGTTAAAAACTGAAAACTATGCTTTTAAATCAAGATAAATTCAGTCAAAATTTGGTTTAAATTAGTTGGGTTTTGTAATAATATAAAATTATACTTTGACACAAAGCACTGTTCTGTGCAAAAGTTATGTAATAAATTTATAGCAGCTCTGTTGGTATATATAATAATTTATCATATTTTGTAACGTTTGGTTGAAATAAAAATATCTCCGCTCTTTACAAATGTGTCGTTATCGTATACGAAATCCTAATTTCTGTTTTGACGTCTCACATTTGAGAGATTCTTTAAAATGCCTAAATTCACTGATCAATCGGTGGTGAACAAAACTAAACATGAATAAAAATTATTTTTGGGATAAAAACTATTTATGTATGTTGTTTGAAAGCTGGATTGTGGTGAGGTTAATAATCTGAAGTCTACAACTTTTATTATTCGATGACTATGCTTAATATTTTCCCAAAATTTTACATTGTATTTATTTTTCTTCTATAACTGGGTCATTATTTGTTTCTATTTGATAATACTTGAAGTTTTCTATATTTCATATATATTATTTCTTAAGTCCTCTATCAATGTACATTAAATTTTTGAAAGCAGCCTTCGTTAATTAATCAGACATGAATTATTTTTAACTGGATAACAACCTAATTAAGTAAAGCATCTTTTAGTGTTTAAAAAATATTTCGAAGAATGTTTGCTTTTGATAATATGACTTGGTTGATCATGAAAAGTTTAAATTATAAAACAAGTGAAATTTTTAATGGCATTTGTCTGTTGTAAAGTCTTACAAATCTGATTTCTCTAAACAGTGCATCGACAAATAGTGTTTCATCATGATAGCTAAAATACACACATATCTCTTGTAACTCAAAAAAAAAAAAAAAAAAACCGAATTTGGTTGGATTATATGGCCGCGTTCTCCGCACTTGATCGATTAGAAAGTTTTTATTCATTTTTTTGCGCCATTTCTAAAATAGTAAAAATTTGGTAGGTTTCATATCAACCGTAACATGATTGATATGAAACTCGTCAGTTACTAATTACCTATTTTGAAAAATTTCAATAACGGCATAAATCTGATATTGTACATATTTGAATAATGAAGAAGATGCAAAAATGACTTCACAAAAGAAAGGTGTTGTAACAAAATGAAAAATTTTAAGAAGGATTGCCGGAAACATAAATTGGATTTTGAATCTGTAATTCTTTTCTCTTTCTTTAACTTTTTCCTCAATGCAAAATTCCCCAATTGTGTTTTCAAGAAAAGTATTTTGAAATTATGAATTAAATAAGCAAAGTTACTGTTCATCATATAATATGGTATAGAAAGACTTAATAAATAAACTTATTTTGTCACATCAGTTGGGAAAACAAAGATGGATCATAAAAATGGAGGGAGGGTCATTCTTAATAGAAAATCTCATTTCAGCAATTTACTCATCAAAAAAAATATTATTGAAATTATTAGTTACTTGCAATAGTGCATGCATTTTAAATTATAAAAAGATGCTGTACATAAAATTTAAAAATAAATGTATAGTGGAAGCACAAAAAAGAGAAGACCATTCAGGTCAACAATGGTGATAAATTTTAAAGCACTTTTCCCTCTCTAAACTAATTACTTCTTTCTTGAGGATTTTAATATTTTACTTTTTCCAAATTCATTACAAACCTCATAGCTCTTACACAATTAATTCTCCATGTAACTTGCACAGAAAATGACGCTCTAGTAATAGAAAATACACTAATCATTTATAAATTTCGGATGCTTAACAATGTGATTACATAAATTTTTGAATTGAAAATATTTTTAGCAAGCTTTATATGTTTCATGTTATGTACCCCCAGTTTACTGACATTGAACTTATAACTTCAGTTTACTTTATTGAAAAATATTTTAAACAAAAAAAAAAATGATATTCAAACCCTTTTTCTATTACTATTTTAGCAGTTACTTCAATAAATACAAACAAGAGAAGAGAATCTTAGGAATAAAGGCTTATTTAACTAACCAAATAAATTTTTCTATTAAGTATAAGTAATCTTCATTAAGAAATCGAAACAAAAACAAAGATAGATTCATAAAGTAACATCAGAATGGTATAAACTATAAAATTAACAAACACAAAGGATCAACTTAAAGAAAAATATAAGATGTTTTACCCATGGCCGGTAGGACTTATAAAATACAAGCAGGCATGAATTCGAGTGTCATGGTATGTAACAAGAGATCTCTTGATTTTAAGTTCTTCTTGAAGAAACATTTCAAATTGTGAATCAATATAATCCACTATAGCTTTGAAACTAAAAAGATAACTTTATTAAATTAAGATGCCAAAAATACACACCAACATTATATCTTATGACAGAGAGGCAATGCTAACATTTATGACATTGACTATATATAAATGCAAGCTTCAAAATACAATGAATAATTACATAGAGATATTGTTTTCCTTGATTGGCTATATAAATTAGCTTATTTTATCTAGATTAATGGTATGAAATTAATTATATAACAATATACATAATACTTAATTCAAAATTATGTCTTTATGATCCTAACTGAAAAACTAAGCACTAAAAGGTAAAGAATGGGATTATACACAATATGATGCACACTAAATCAATAAAAACAAACAAAATGTCACCAGACGCAAAGACTTAAATACTTAATTCCCATTTTTTGACAAAAATAGTTTTTAGCATAAAAAAATTCTTTGCTGTTCAATACTTTTTGAATTTAAATACCTATAGAATTTTTTTTAATGAAGCTTTCCTTATAATCTGCATTATTCCATAAAAAACAAAAGAAAGAAGGGGAAGGGAAGAATTAATGCCTACCATACTAAATATTTATAGCAAAGAACAGTATTCAAACAGAAGCAGTGATTTAAGAAATTCAGCATTAAAAATTAATGTAAATGTCTGTCTTCATTTTAGTAAACTAATTATTTAATTTTTTTTTGTAAAATCTGAATTAAAAATTATTCTTGAATAAAAGTTTTCTCATTCCCTCAAGAATAAAATACATCAACGTTAATTCCCCACAATTCCTTATATTTTGTATGGAAAGTCCTTAAATTCTTGCTTCATGATAGAATTTTCAGGTATATTTAAAACTTAATTACAATCCTTTGTGAAATAATGCATTAATTTTAATATAAATTCTTTTAAAATACTTAAAATGGAATAAATTAATTATATAAGTTAAATTATTTTTAGTAAGGATTTATTTAAAGATAATCATATAAATGATGTGCATAATTAAAACAATTCGCTCAGAATCATTTAGAGTGAAAGAAGTACGTAGTCCCAAAGTAAATAACTAATTCTTTATACTTCAAGCATTCTGAGACACACAGATATGCATACATCATTTTTAAAGCTGCTATATTACACTACATCAATTCCAAATTTTACTTTGAGTAACACAGTTGCTTCTAAAATTCATACCACATAATTACAAATACATGGAAGTTCAAATTATTTTTCAAAGTATTAAAAAAATATATATATATTGGCAGACTGTAAAAGGTAATTAGAAAATATTTGATTTTCCCAACATCAAAATAGACAACATAAATTAATACAAACCTGTCTTCTTTGTTTATTTGGTCACCATAACCAACAGTATCAACCACTGTTAACTTCAAATTCACATTTTTTTCTTGGAGGTCTATTCACAGGCAGATAAAAAAAACATAATCAAAATACGATTATAAATATATATTAAATGTTAAAATCAATTTAAAAGAACAGTAGAAAATTCATATATACCATAAGTTTTTGCCTTTAGTTTTACAGCTGGTAAATTATGAGGACTTGGGGACGAATCAAACGTAGTATTGAATAAAGAATCCATCAAAGTAGACTTCCCAATACCTGTTTCTCCTAAAAAAATAACACACACACACATATATATAATTTTTTTTTGACAAGCAATTACCTATACAGTTCAGCTCTTCATGCACACTGTGATTTCAATTTGACCTATTCCATTTTTATCTTTTAAAATATGGCTTAAAGGCTTTTAAAAAAAAGTCTATAACCATAACATGACTAGGAGCAAGTCATAATTTCTAACTTCAGACACAGCAAATTTGATTTACATTAGGAAATCTCTACTGGTTAAAGTATTTTCTATTTTTATTACAAATTCATCAGTTTTGCCATTTTATTTCTGTATAAATCTATTTTTAATCTGAATTATGCAAGAAACTCAAGGATCAAAAAGATGGCTGGTGCACTAAAACTTCAAAAAATGGAGCAATTATAGTGATCTGCTGTTAAAGTTACTCAAGATGAAAGTTTTAAAGACAACAACAAAAAAGTGAACTAACAGGGGATTAAAAAAGAGGAGAGGATCAAGGAATGAAATGAGGGAATGTCAGATTTTTAATACTCCCCTCTCCGATATCTTTCCTCTAAAATATAAATTTTAAAATGCAGAGAAAAATATTTCCATTACTATTAAACATAATGACTAAAACGTTTAATGAGATTTTGAGCAAAATCTTTGATTATGTATCAAATGATATGCTAAAGTCTTTCAACAAACTCAATATATATATTACAAACTGAAACAGATAATGAAACATTCAAATATATTTTTACCCAGTTAAATGCTTTATATATCACACATACACATAAATGTTTAAACAAACATTTCTTGTTTGTACAGGCTTATCTTTTCAAAACTGTTCACTACTGGTTCAACTTATAAAGATTATTGCAGTATTTCTCTATTTTAATATCAAATGTTTTCAACAACATAAGAAGTTTAAAACAATTTTTGAAATGTAATAGTGGATAACTGCATTTCATTTTCTGATCTATATCAATGATGATTTAATTTACTTACTGACAAATTTTGTTGTTCAAATTAATGCAATTCAGAAGACAATTTTTTTAAAAATTTCATTTTTTAAATTTGGAATAAATTCTTTCGTCTTAAAATTCCCATTTTCTTAAATATTTCATCTAATTTACAGAATGCATTAGTTTGAATCTTCAACTTTGTCATTTTCCTCAAAAATTATAGCTTGTTACAATTCAGAAATTACAGTTGAAAATTATTTCATCGGATGGCTATGATTTTTAATTATTAACAAAGTACATCAATAATGACTCATTAAAAAAGTTTTTAAATGCTTCATCTCAAAAGAAGGTAGAACCAGATGGTACCAAAGGTACCGTTTACAGAAATAAAATAAACATGAAAAATTAACATGTATATACACTAATACCCTATCTCTCTCGCACTGAAAAAAAATTCTAAGATATATGCACTTAGAATCAACATTATATTCAACCACACTGAATAAGAATCTTTAAAGGAAAAAAATTTATACTTTCCAATTTTTCACACGGAAAACAGATTATCTTCAGCTTATTAACAGAAATTTTAAAATCTCACTATTTTGAATTGCCTAGACAATTTTTAAGAAATACAGGAAAATATTAGGTAACACAATATAAAGAAAAATATGTGTGTTAAGAAAGTATATGCAATTGTTCAGCTTCCCATTAATTGCGTTATATTGAAAATTTTCTATAGGAGTGTGGATAGGAGTTCCTAATTTCTTAGCACATTTTCAAACAAAATCAAGATAATTTGTCCAATTTGGAAGCAAAATATATAAATATCATCAGCTGAGGTAGCACTGAATTTGCACTCAGTTATTATACTTGGTTTCAAAATATAATAAATGAGTGTAAAATGCTAAACATTGAATTTTCAGGAATACCATTAATATACTGTAATAATCACGCAGCAATGAATTTTTCATACTCATCAAGAGAAAATTATAGGACAAATCCTATCAATATCTAGTTTCAGTTTTTCAGAAAATTGGTTGAAAAGGACTCTTTAGAAATATAATATGCCAAAAATAATAAGGTAAATATACTTAATGAATTTTTAATTAAAGATATTGTAAAGAAATTTTGTGGTCAGGTTGCCAGTACTTTGCAACAGATAAATTGTAAAGATAACCTGCAAATTCTGGCCATTTGGATACTAAAATATTTTGATTTCTTTTATAAGTTGTAAAGAAGCTGTATTTAAAAAAAATGCACAGAAATAACTTGTATGGATTGGAGGGGGCAATTCTTTGAAACTAAGATTTACCAACATGCATGTTATTTCATAGCCTTATATGCATTCAAAGCACCAAGCTTTTGATTGTTGTGATGGCAGGCATGAACAAGTTCTTAGCACTACAAGACATACAAGGTGAGTGTTTTTTACTTTATTCATTCTTTCTTTCTTTCGCTGGCTAGCTAAAAACTTCCTGATTATTATTTGTCATGTGTCTATATTACACCTTTAGTTTAAGCTAAGATAAAGGCTCACAAGTTCATTTTTAAAAAATAAATTCTTAGTTTTCATTTCCTAGGAAATAAATCCATTGCTGAATTCTACCATCACTTATCTCTATGTATGCTTAAAATCATTTTCTATCTCATTAACCCCACAGAGAAAAGTCTTATCTTGTAACACTATCTAAATACTATTGAAGCAATATTATTAAGCTTCAAACTTTTTTACTGGTCAAATCAAGAATTTCGACTGTTTTAAACATCTTCAGGAAAATGTTGATAATTTTGCAAAAATTTGCATGAAAATTAGTCAAGTAGCTTTTTACTTTATAAGGAACATTCATACAAATAGTCTTTTATATACATAAATTTATTACGTAATTAAATAAATAATATTTTTCTTAAACAATTTCTTTTAAACGGATATGCAATAAAAAGCAGAATTATTATTAAATAAATTGAAAACAAATTAAACTATGATTAAAATTGATATAAAAATCAAAATTAAGATTGTAAATAGAAATTCTAGAATATAAAAACTTAAAAAAATACTTAAAATGAAAATATTTACATTCTTGAATTTAAATCTATACATAGTATAAAATAAATTCTCCTGAAAGTCTTTGTATGTTGGAACCACAAAAACTCGAGAAATAGTAAACAGATATAGGAGATATTTATCCATTTTATAGAGCATTTTAGTAATTAAAGTCATATCAAAATTTTTTTTTAAAAAAAGAAGTTTTGAAAATTGTGATTTTAATTATTCTGTGCATGCGCAAAACCTCAAATTGCACATGTGCTAATAGCATGCGATATGCTTATGTACTACATTTCTTTGTTTACGTCTGATTTTAAAAAGCGACTCGAATCTCCTTATGCACAAAGAAAGGGAATTAAACATTAACCTTTAGACTGCGGCTACCCAAACTCAGAAAAGTTCCTTTGAATACGGCGTTTAGTGTTAGAAACTACAAGATGATTTCCCCTTCCTTTAAGGGTGGTTTTTGAAGATAAGCTCTTCGATTTCAACCACCCGTAGAGTTAATTGGTCATCTGTCCGTTCTGTAGTAAGCGGGTTGCCTTTTTTTGAGTTTTCGTCTCTGCCGAACTCTAGAGTAGGCTTTTAATCGCAGTGTTATTTTTTTCTCACTCAAAATTATTTCATCAATTCTGTAGTAAAAAATATTGCATTAAATATTATGAAGTAAACAAATTGCAAATACGATATATGCTAAATAGTTTAGTACATTGAACAAAAAATTTTCAATTGTACTTAAAATTAAATCCATTTCTCAAGCTTTACTGAAGCTGCGAATTAAACTGACATTGCTTGAACACAGCATTGTGAATTTTACTTTATTTTTATAATTTTAACTCATCAATTTTAATAAAATGTAATGATTTGTGCATATTATATATATATAAAGATCCTAATTGTTCATATTTTTTTTAAGTATTCACATATCTTCGGGCATTACACGGATAACAATTCTCTATTGTTCTGCAAATTAAAAATATCTGCAAATGTTTTTTATAATAATATATTATTCCCATAGTAATAAAATATAATTTTTATTCCCGACATAGTTCAAACCGTTTGTAATATAAATTACTAGTAGCGTTTTTCCATTATATTGCCGATGCTTAAAATTTAAATTGAAAACATTTTTTGCTGAGAATTTTAATTTCTGATTACAGAGTAGTATTTTTTTTAAAAAATATGCTCAGTTTTGTAGACATTCAGTAGCTTAATTATATATAAAAAATTTTCTACACAAAATTTACTGATAAGTAAGTAATCAGCAGATTTAAGACAATCAATATAACCAACAATAAAGTAAGACTTGAAATGAATTCGATACATAAGATATGATTCATAAATTAAAAAGTTTATAAATTAAATTAAATTATTAAGTTATATTATTTCATATTAAAAGTTTTTAATTTTATTTTTGAAGCTCTTTTTTCTCTATAACATTCTCGATTACCAGCATTCATTATTCAATACTAGTATTTTTACTAAAAAATGATTTAGATTATCTTTGAGAAATACTTAGAATTAAATATAGAATGCCTGACTTTTTAATGCAATTTTGTTTTATTTCAAAGCAAATATTTCCGGAATAATTCGAGATTTCAATTATTTTTCAGTGGACTGAAACAAAGCTATAAGATTTTAATATTTCTTTTCTGTTACTTGAATGCATGGAGAAACTAATTATTATTTTGATAGATTTTATGAATTTCCTTTATTATTTTAAAACTTTCTAACGTTTACAGAATTATGAAATATTAAATCCATCGTTTTCATAAATAATTACAAATAATGATGAAGCCATGAGTTTAATTAAACATCATAACCAAAATATATTTCTAGAAGAAATATATTGAGTTCAAGTATGAAAATTTAAAACTGAAAAAAAAAAAAAAAATGTAGGTATCATTTCGTGTTGGGCACTGATTACCTTCATTAGACCATAGCATGATACGAAACATCAAATAATTCTTGGTTCAAATATTTATCATTCGATTAGATGGACTCAACTATAAACATATATTAATATAAAGTAGTAAATTTTTTGAATAAAATTTTTTAGTTGTTAAGCATTGTTCTGTTTAGTGACAAAGGAAGTCTTTTTAACCAATTCTTGTTTGAGATTTAAAAAAATTTATTTCATTTTTATCAGTTAAAAGAAAGAATTTTTTTATTTCCCAAAACATAATTTTTGCTGTAATTGCAATTAATAATTCATATAATTTTTAGGATTAAAATGGCTTTAACTTTCTAAACTTTTTTTTTTTATCAAAATATATTTTTTGACAAATATTTTTCTCTAAGGAGTGTCTTCAGTTTCTTCATTTCATTTTTATTTTGAAGGAATGAATTAATGATTTTTAAATGAAGGAACGAAGGTAAAGAACAATGTTTTCAATCAAGTACTAGTCAAAAATGAAATTATGCTATCTCATTCTGTACTCACTCCCCTAGGAAGTTTAAAAGGGAATGTCGCCAAAACACGGTCAAAAGTTTCATTGTCGCAAACAGTGATTACAATAGTTATTCCCGACCCTAAGGGGCGCGACACAATATGGAGGGAGTTTTATCAGGCAATTACGGCTCAGCTGGAAAGCTGAAGTGGGGAAAGGAAATCCAAACTCGTTCCTGGTACAGCAGTTGTACCGAGCCGTACGGAAAGGTAAAAAAAATCCTGGTACAACTGCTGTACCAGCCGTAAGCTAAAGGTTAACCGGAACACATTAAATGCCAAACAGTTTCCTTTGTTGTGTGATAAGGAAAATGAAGAGCGTTTGGTTAACGAATAGAGAAAGAATGCCTACACTAAGGGAAGGAATCTTTTGATGAGAGAAATAACCATCTTTCTTTAAATTGAGCGTCAACTGAATTGGAGAGACAAAATGAATCTCCGGAGGAGCGAAATGATCACCTGTTTGCTGACAGAGAAAGACATTTAAATTTGAGAAAGAGGAGAAGGGGGGGGGGGGGAGGGATCTATTTAAAACAGCTTTACTATTATATACTTTTAGAGAGTTGTTTTGTCAATGGACATATATTTTAAGCTTTTTAACAGTCTAAATATTTCATAATGTGCACTATACAAAATTGCTTTGTAGCTATTTTTGATAATTTCTAAATATATTTTTTTGTTTGTTTGATGTTGCATATTATGCCCAGGTGGAGGCTAGACTTAAGTTTAAAGCTAAATTTTCTTCTAGGCTGCTATGCCATGCTAGTATATGTATATAATGTATCATGCTAGAACTGCTAGCATATGTATATAATGAAATATAAAATAAAATGTCAATGAAGTAATTGACACCAGTATTTTAATTCAATACAGTCCTTACTTTATAATGTTTTAAAAAAACAAATGAAGCATAAAACTAAAATAAAATAAAGCTATAGATGTTGAGCAATTTGGTTAGAAAAAGCAATCTTTAAAATTAATATTTATTAAAAAATATTGTTTAATATGTATAGATATGAATGGGAGTAGTTACTAATTGTATCAGGTAAATATGATCAAGCATCAATCAATACCAACCTGCACCCAAAACAGCAAAACTAAATATTAATCAAACACAAAAAGCAATAATGGTTTTCCCACAGAATGGCATTTATTGGGCAGAGTTGAGAGAAATGAGACACATTCCATATTTTTTTTTCTTTTAGTTTTCTAGACTTACAAGAGTACAGTTTATAAAAATCCAACTGTATGTTCTTCATTTTTATAAAATACAAACAATTAGATTTTATTTGAATAGTTGAAAATTGTAATATTTTGTAACGTATATTAAGGAGTTATGGTATAAAGTTTGGGGAAATTAAAATTATTACATATTGTCTTTTGAGATCTTTCTTATTCAATAATTTAAGATTCTCGACAGGCTAAACAAAGAGTTGATTTTGAAATCTTCAAAGGTGCTGCCACATCTTGAAAACTTATATTTTCTTTTACAACTATTTTCAATGATTACAACATGTTATAGTTAATATATATATTTCATCTTCCTGGATAATTTTTTTTCCTTGTTTAGGACATTTTTATATAAAATTAGTAATTTTTTTTAAAATTTAGTGTAACAAATTTTTTAATAAATAACTCTCATAAATCAGACTTTTTTTTAAACTAAGAAAATTATTCATGCGAAATGATCTACAGTATGTATCCATACTTATATGATACAATTATTAACCGAATATATTTAGAGGTATTAGTGTTCGTAAGAAAATAAAAATAATAAATAAAAAGAGTAATTTTTTTTTTAGTTAATGGAAGCTAATTGTTTTAAGTTTTTTATTGTACATTCTTCCTTTATACTATTTAAAATATATAACATAATAATGTATACTAAAAATTTTTATAAATTTAAAATTATCGACAACTGTAACACTACAATAACTAATTTTACTAAACATCATTAAGAAAAATAAAAAATTTAGCTATTTAGAAAATGAGCTGACATATAAGTGAGCATTTAGTATTCCTCTCTAAATTCATTGTTAGTCTTATTTCTGTTACTGCAGAATTTTTTTTTTTAATGCATATCACCTAAAGCATGTTACATTCAACCTGAATTTGACTCTTAGTTCGTAAACATTATATCCTTAAGTTTATTATATATTTAAAATACTTTCATTTCCCAAATAATAACACTGAGCAAATCATTGAAAAAATAAAAAGACTTTGTATTTACAGAAAAATATGATTTCCTGTTTCAAATACAAATAATAGTATAGCTTATGTAACAACTGAAAATAATTGGGATAACAAACTATATAGCTGCTCTATTTAATGGAGAAACTAGAAATAGATTCTGATCTTTTACTTAACTGTCCTATTCTTCCCAACAGTTATTTAATACTGATTTATTAAAAAAATATATATCTTACCAATGCACAGAATATTAAATGCAAATCCTTCCTGAACAGATCTCTTAACCAGCTGATCAGGTAAACTGTCAAAACCAACATGACCTTGAAGTTTTAAACCTCGAAAATTTTCAGTCAGCTATATTAAAAAATAATCACAATTACACTTTAAATTGTGCTAATTAAAACAAATAAAAGTACAGACATTTTCAGGACTTCCCCATATTTTATGAAACAATCTATCATTTTACAATATGCAAAATATGTTCATATATCATAATTTAATATTACAGAAAGTTTCTAAACTATATTTTTAAGCTAAGCTATGTTATAGCTACCACACTTCATAATCTAGAAAATATTAGAAGTTATATTAATATTCAAAGTACAATTTTTAAAGATATTATTTACATTTTTAATTTCTTAACAGAATGAGAGAATAAACAAATTTATATCATTGAAACAACTTTATGAAAAATAAAATAAATTCCAGATAATTTAAAATTTATCCAAAGTATTCAGTGACTTCTCTAATTTATTTTCTAAAGAAGTTAAATTTAACAATACACGATTTCGATACATAAAAAGATTTTTAAAAACAAACTCTCCCCTTTTGCTACAATAAATTGGAACTACAGCATAATGTTTTTATCGACATAAAATTTGTTGATGCTAGATCATCAATCATTCTTTTTTTTTTTAATGTAAATATTTTCTTTATAAAAATTAAGATCAAGTCAATTTACCTAATAGATTTTTTACATGATCTTGTTTTCTTTAGAAACAGATGCATATTAAAGCATCTGTATGAAACAATATGTTTTTTAATTTCACTTCCAGTGATGAATTGTTTACTTTTTCAAGTAAATGAAATCTTTAATATGGGAAATTACATTAAATGTTTTTTTTATTTTCGCCTATTGCTCACTGGCTACTTTGGGAGAAATCTTTATCGTATCAGGTCAACATATATAAGTTTTAAAATATTCAGCAAGACTTTTCAAAATGGAGCATTTTTCATTTAGATACAATATTTGCACCCACTCGATTATGAATAAATAAATTACTTGCACAGAAAAAAAATTCTGCTCTGTATAATTTATAATTTAAACAATGTTTCAAGATTTGTGAGTATAAGAATAACATAGAAAGCACCATTATAAAAGATTAGATCATTTTATAATATCAAATAGAAATAATAAATTATATCAATTTAAAAATGCATTGGCAGGTACAGTAATTCCACCACTTTTACATACACAATTATTCCCATAGTCATATTTCAACAATAATTAAGTAGCATGCTAATAATTATATTATAAATATAGCGAACAGTAAAGAAGGAATTTTGTAAATACTCTACAAGATGATGAAACAAAGATCTTAAAATGAACACTGAATTAGAAAAATTAAAACACGTTAAAAAATATACAAGAATTTAAGTAGAATAAACTCATTTTACTGATGGTTTGCTAGATATGTACATAAATTATTGAATCAGTTTGAAATTAATATACAGCAAAATGAAATCATTTTTACTTCAACTTAAGTTTTCCTAATCTTTTTTTTTTTAATTGTATAAGAAATTTCAATACAATAGGAATTCAAACAATGACCTTGATTTAATAATAGTTAATTATTTTGTTATAAAATGTAGGAGTTCCTACTCTAATACTAAATTCTAGAAAATATTCTTAGTGTTTTCATTTCTCTTTACAAAACCTGGACCTCTCTAGATATATTTCACAATAAAAATTCACAATGTGTTACAGTTTTGCCGAAAATGGTATTTGCGGAAACATTCATAACTTACCTGCCAATGATTGTAATAAACTTTCATAACAGAAATGATAATAACTAATAGAGTAGTTGATACTAAAAATTATTTTTTACCACATAATCCATAAAAAGTATATATAATCAATTGTCAATAGATTATATTTAATCAAATTCCAACTCTTATAACTAGATATGCACCAATTACAAATTAAAACAGATTATTCCATTTCTTCCTATTTTTCTTTATATTTTAATGTAGTAAAAATATAAATAAACAATACTATTTAGAGATAAAAGATTATTACTATTTAGTAATAATTTTTAATATGGTAGTAGAACTATATAGAGTTAAAAGATTGAAATATTTTAAAAAGAAAAGCAATTTTAATCAGTGATCTGTTGTTTATTTTTAAGATTAATTGAAGATCAAAGCATTAACAGCAAACTTAATACGCCCAAGAATAAATTTAAAAATTAATAATAAACTAATACTTTGCTTTTAAACATTTATTGCAGCCAAGATTAAAAAAATTATCATAAGATTTTATCTTAACTCTTATCAGGAATGATATCTTTTTAAATTTGAGGAATACAATTTGCCCACTAGAATTTAAGCAGGACTAAAAATCAATTATAGAAAAATACACACTTTCAATAAATATCAATCAATATATTGAAACTGAAGTTATCAATGAGAAATATATGATTACTGAAGAAAAATAATAAGCAGCAGAGTAACAAAAATATTTCTGAAGCATACAATTTATTAAAAAAACTCTTAGCTACAATCTTGAAGATATTTACCTTATTTTACTATCAATGATATAATATGATAAAAGATAAAGAGAATATACAATTTAAAATAAAAGTTTATGTAATTAAATATAATTTCAAATAAGCCAAAAGGTTTCAGATAAAAAAAAAAGCATTTTAATTTTTACAGTTCAATTTATACCATATTACTTTTTATATTCACAATGATTTTCAAATAAATGAAAAATGTCTTTCAGAAACTAAAACCATACCGAAATTGTTAAAAGCACTGTATGTGTTACCAACAATTCTTTTAACACTTTACTAAAATTCAACATAATGAATAATAATGTGTCAATAAAAATTAGACAATAATGTAATAAGAAAAATTGGTAAAACTTCATTAAAGCCAAAAATATAAATAAATTCATTCATCAAAATTAACATTTTGCACACAGAAATAATATCATTTATGACATGCATGAAGAAAAACTATTTGGATTTGCAATGTGTGCATTATTTTTGATATGAAGAATATTGAATATTCCTATGAATAGATCAATTATGGAGAATTTTTCAGCTCATAAGATTAAGCAGCACTAAAAGAAAAAATATCGTTAAGCTATTTTATTATGATAATGACTCCTATTCAATAGACTTCAATCAAAAATGAAATAATATAATGATGAAGATTATGATTTGTAGTAACCATATTAGTGAATTAAACATGGATAATGCAGCAGATGATATAAAGAATAGAAAATTTTTATGTGACAGGATTAAATTAATAGTAAACATTAGGAAAATATAAATCTGAAAAGATTGATTGTTAGGGTGAAGTACCGTTAGTCAGAACTGTCAGAAACAGAAGACAAAATCATACAGATTTTACTTACACCTGGTGCTCTTTCAACATCGGCAGCTGCCATTCTTGGAAGTTTCGGAATTCTAAAAAACACAAATTGTTGAAAATTTTTCGCTAGTTCAAATAATGAACAAGCAACTGTTAAATCAGATGCAGCTTAAGATAAACAATCTAAACATAACTAAAATACCGGAAGTACAGTACCAAACCACACCTCTGTTCGAAATTGCCAACACAAAAGAGTTATTTAAAAATAAAATTCTCGACCTGAACGCATAATAGATAAAAGGGAAAGTTAAAAGAATAAAATTTCATGTTACTTTTTTTTCTAGCGTAAGCCTTTACTTTTTAAAATTAATTTGTTTCTTTAAAAAAAGATCTTTCACAGGCAATTATGAAACCCTATCAGTTATTTTCTAAAAAGTAAAATTTTACAAAATATTATTTTACTTTAAATATGAGTATATTCGCCTGCTTTAGTAAGGTTTTCTGGTCTTTGTAAATATTTTATTACCAGCTTAAAGAAACAATAAATTTCCTTTGCTGAAGACATGTGATAAATCCTTGGCAAAGGAGTTAGTATGTTTTTAAATCCGGACGAAGGTATTTGAAACATCCTTAACTTGCAGCAAAAATGAAGACAATATTCATAATTATTTCATGACTATTTTACTTTAAAAAATCATGACAAAAAATCCTTACAAAAAATGAATATTTTGTGCTGTCATAGAAAAAAGCATCTTAATCGTTATCGCCCCAATTGTCAAAAAAATGAATAAATATTCATGCTGGGACAAGGCGATGGGGAAAGGACCTTTCTTCACCTTTTTCAGTTGTCGATACTTTGGCCGTATCAGTCAAAAATGTTGAAAAAATATTAACCCAGCACAATATTATATTGTGTTGGAGAAATATGCTTGCGACGTTAAAAAAAAAGTAGTGAAAAATTCTATTTTTTTAAGCCAGTTTTTAAATGCGTTTACAGTTAATTCTGACCTTTCTTTCTCTCTCTCTCTTTTTTTAATAATAAACTGTATGTCTTACAAATCAAAGAACAAAGAAAACTTTCCTTACAGTCAAAAACTACATAATGTTAAACATTCAATAACAAAGTAAAATGTATTACGTTACTAAGGTAGCCATTTTTACAAGCAGAAGAGGAGACAAAAGGCATGGCATTCACGATCATCAGCCAACTTTATACCAAGCAGATAACCCTGTATTGCAGAAATCTGGATGTATTTATTTTCTGCCTGCACAGAATGAGATGATTTTCCATGAAATTTTCTTGTATTTTTCCTAATTAATGTGTTATCCTCTCCCCTCTCCGCATGAAAACTGTGTATTCTTGGAAAGTCATGAATCCCACAAGTATTCAGATTGCTTTTTTCTTCAGAATATGGATCGAGGCAGGTTGGAAGCATCTAATTAATGCCATCTGATCCTGGCGTACAATGAAAGAGTTTCATTTGTACCCATTTCATGCTTCGTAATGCAATTAAAAAACAATAACGCATATCTTACATCGTCTTTCTGTTTTATTGAAACCACACTCCTGTATAACTTCAATTTTAGCAACAAAATTACATACAAAATGTTATTGCTCTATCTTATACATCTTAAATCATAGTTATTTAATTAATTTTAAAAACTGTCACTGTTAAATGAGCAACACATCTATCCTTGTAAAAAAATTGGGTTATTTTCTATTTATTTTTCTGTATAAATTTAATTGTACTTGCATTAAGTATTGAGAAAAGTTCGTAAAAAAGCTTTGAACAAGAAGGGCTTGTTATAATTGAAGAATTCCATAGAATTTTTTACTTTTTTATGAATTTAATGTTATATGTCTAGCTAGTTATAAAATTTTATCTAGCTCTGATTTTAAAGATCTTTCACTTATGTAAAATTTCAGAATTCCTCTTACAGAATCTTGATTATGATGTTCAAAAACACTGAAACCAAACCGCCGAAGAAGAAGCATAAAGAATTTTTTTAAATTCACAACTTTGGAAATATTTACAAGGCGGACATCATCGTAAAAGCTGATTTCTCAGATTACATTTTGTAAAATGGATTGAAAGAAGCAGGGATGACCATTAGCTGGTTGGAACGACTTCTTTAAGCAAGTAAGAGGTCCCGCGCTAAGAAACTCTAACTTATTCAGAACGAAATTAAGTATCAGCTTATTTTTAGATATTTCAATTTACGACTTTTCATAGTTTTTAAATTCGTTTGTTTACCTATTTTTTTACTGCCATTGGTTTTAAGCTTTTATTTTTATTCTCTTGGTACTCAGCGAATAAACTTGCAGAAGTTCAAGTAGCAAATTTTTTGTCAACTAAGTGCCAGTCAACAACGATGATTTTCAATACTTTTAGATCCATGCTGAGACAAAGAATCTTGATATAATTAAAGATAATTTTGCAACAGCTTTTTGCCTAAGTTGAATCAGACCTATATATAATATCTTTTTTTTTCAACTGTTAACAAATTAAGTGCGAACATTTTGATTAAATTAAAACTGAAATAGTGAATTGCTCATTCGGTACTTTGAAAGAGAGGTATTTTGTGTGCTTAAATTGTGCTTGGAATTTGCTCCTATAAACTACAGGAACACTAACGATAATTAATCTTGAGTATAGTAATTGATATATGCTAAGCAAACGAACAAGAACTCATTTGAGAGAAATACAGTAAATGACAACAAAGAAAACAGTACGCTATGTAGTAAAAGTACTAATAATTTTAAGCCAAAATCTGAAAATATTCGGGAAATTAGGTTACGTAGGAGTTGTAATTTGTCACATGAATTTCCGCTATTGTCCTGCTGTCAATGTTTTTTGCTGCAACTGTAACAATAAAGGACTCTAAGCACACCAGTATAGATTTAAAACGGAGAATAAACGTTTACATAGAGAAAAAGTATATGTGTTGGAAAACCAAATTTAAACAATAAATCCTTCAGAAATCGTACAAGTCTGCATCTACTTGATGCTGGGTACAATCAAAATAAGTTCAAAATTTTATCAGTCACATAACGTTTATTGATCAATGGACGATACAACACAGATACGCTTATTATAATCACCCGGCTACACCGAGAACACATTCCATTCTGAAGACATTAGTACACAGCTGACGTCACAACATCTCCGCCTGGCGGCGGTTACATTTCGTTTCACTTTACAACAATATTAAATAAAGGTAGTGAAAATTTAACTTGGGAAACTCTTTACATAGGTGAAATACTGGATTGAATAAAAGGGAATTTCAATGACAATACGTCTTTTTTCACGGTTACATTGAAAATGGAAATACTTTTAACCCCATCAGGACACGTAGTTATATATACCTATATCTATATCTATCTATATCTATATCTATATCTATATATATCTATATCTATATCTATATATATATATGTGTGTGTGTGTGTGTGTGTATTTATATAAAAGAAATCAACCATAACAGCATTAACTAATTAAAAACCAAGTTGTAGAATCATCAACAAATTAAGTTATTTCGGAGTACCAAAACTAATTATGTCGGAATCGAAATTAAAATTTGATTCGGAATTAAACTACAAAAAGTAAAAAAATAAATGAAATAAGACTTATTTATGAAACAAATCTAAATTAAAATAATTTAGGAAACGAAACTAATTACGGAAACTAAACTAAAAATTATTTCGAATTCGTACAAGATTAAAATTTAAAAATTAAAAAAAAAAAACTACCATTGTATTTAGTGAGCGCAAATGCAGCTACTACTAAAATACAGATGAATCTAAATAAATTAGAGATATAAGCCAAGTAAAAAAGGAATACAAAATAATCAAAATTTCAACAAATAGAAAAAGAATTCGACCTGAAGACATTTTTAAGGGTCACTATCAGGCAAGGATTCAAAATAAGTCATTTTTTCTGTCGGACAATGTCTAATTGCAATGGCGTGACCCGAAAATCCCTTGAAAATTAAGGCAAAAGAGATTAACCAATTTAGTAGCAAAGACACAAAACAAAGCAACATTAAAAACATCCACAAATAAAGCAAACATATATACAAAAATATATAAAATAAAACTACATAAGAGTATTCAACAAATAATTAAAATATTCCACCCAATAATTAAGAAAACAAAAGGGAAAGAACATACCAGCAACAGGCGAAAAAATCTCAACCACAGCATCTCATCCGCTATTCAATTTTGAATACGTGCCAAGCAGACACATTAACTGAACTGAACTTAATTTAAGAATTTATAACCATAGGTCTGATATTAAAATCTTTATAAAAAATAAGAATTCTGAGTTTGAACTTGAACACTTTCAATGCCATAACTTTAATAATATCAACATCTACGTGCTAGAAGACAATGTTAATTACTTTAATAAAAGAATAGACCTCGAAAATATTTATATTTGTGACTTAAAAACGTTATTTCCTTATGGATTGAATAGTAAATTAAATGGTGAAGGTAATGGGGATATAAACAATACTTGTATTTATAATAAATTTAATATTTTGAATGATTTCCTAAATGAAGGAAACTTTAGTAAAAGATTTAAAAGAGGTAAAGGGGGTAATTTTCAAATTAGATTAGAGGAATTGTTGAATTATTGTAATCTAGATCACAATATAGAAAACATTCCCAAAATTAGGAAATATATTTTTGATCTTAGAAAAAATAAAATTAAAAGGTTAATAAATAATAAATTCGATGATTTAAAATTAAAAAAATTTGGCACTAAATGTGTAATTCTTGATCTTATTAAATTTAAGCTTAATATTGGGAAAAACGATTTATTAATTAATAATGAAAATAATTTTAAAAAAAATTCTGTATGATTTTTTTGTGTTCCTTTTTGCTTGGCTTGTATTGCTGATAGTAGCTACATTAGCACTCACTAAATACAATGATAGGTTTTAAATTTTTAAATTTTAAACTTATTCGAATCCGAAATAGATTTTAGTTTCGATCCCAAATTTTAGTTCCGTTTCCTTAATTAGTTTCGTTTACTTTATTATATTAATTATATAATTTAGATTTGTTTCATAAATAGATTTTATTTCATTTAGCTTTTATCTTTGTGTTCCTTTTTGTTGTTTAATTCAGAATTAAATTTTAATTTTGATTAAGAGATAATTAGTTTTGGCTTGATTTTTGATGATTCTGGAAATTGTTTTTAATTATTTAATGCTTTTATTTTAGATTATATACAACACACACACACACACACACACACACACACACACACACACACACACATATTGTTTACGCTCACTTGCAGCGCCAATTCCCCCTGGGGTGGAGAAAGAAGAAACCCCTCAGTTCAGACTCGGTTCTCGTGTGAGCTGGACCCAGAGATAGTTGCTCCTCTACTAAGCAGGAGACGAAATACTCTAATTTATTTTATTGTTTATGTTTCATCCCATTAAGCGAGGTTGTATTGCAAAGTTGCCATATTTAAATGCTTATGAAAGTAAGTAGCATATTGTTGAGTTTCACAATAAACTGTTTTAAAGAACTACAGTTCACTACTTTTTATTGAGCTACAAACACATATCATAGTAGAATCACCACCATACATAAAGAATCCCAAGACAACATAGTAGGATCCCAAATGAAGTTTAGTTGGTTAAAATTGCAAAAATATAGGGAGTCGAGAACTCTTGGAATCAGTAAAAAGTTAAAAGAAAACAACAAATGCTGTTTGAGCTAGGAATTTTTTTGAAATTGAGAGAATATTTTTAAAGGTATTTTTTTCCTTCTGGTAACATGGGGATTTGATGATCTAAGGGGTCGTTAATTACGGAAAACGAAAAAGTAGTTTTGAATCCATATTTGCAAAGATATAAAAGCTTCAAGAGAAATAAAAGCTTGAAAATGTAAGAAATTTTATAATTTGACATAAGTGTGTAGTGTGAGAACTGGTGAATTTTACAGATATTCAAGAAAAACTACAATGGTAACCAGAAAACATTGCGGCAACATGACGGCGTAGTCAAAGTCTAAAAATAAATTCAGAACAAGGATAATGGGTATTAATTAGAAGAAAAATTTCCAGAAAATATAAGGTCGCATGTAACGTTTATGTGGTGAAAATCACAATAAACAGACGTCGAAAAGGCAATGAGTCTGGCAAAGAGAATGGCCCTATGAATGCTAGGATTAGAAACACGTTAATGGGGAAGATGCCTTCTCGTATGTAAATTTTTTATGTGTTCGAGAAAAATAAAAGCAGTGAACAAGTATTCATTAATGCCCACTGCAGAATTGACGGTAGTTAAACTTCATTAGCAAGCAATAAGCCAGATTTCACGAATTTAATTAAATTGCGCTTGTGCTCTGTCCTACATTAACCAAATGTTCTGGCGCACAATTGTCGGAGTTGCCTGCATTGAATCAAGAGGAGCTTGCTGAAAGGAAACAACTTTGTACTATTGAAGCATTCGGGAAGAAGACACCAAATAAATGACTCTACCCAGATGTTAATAACAAACTTGTGTTGTAAATTCGATGAGATGGTGATGTGGAGAATTTTGAATAACCAAATATTAGTATTGTGCGTGCTGAAGACACCTCTCTCTAATAAAGCAGGCTTCATCTAAGCATAAAACTCTAGCAGAAAAATATGCATCTTTCTGTGCAGCATCAAGAATCTGTGTGGCTCCCCTTCGATTTGATATTTTCATTGAAAAAAATTACCTGCAATCCTACGTTTTCTGAGAAATTTTCTTTTACTTAATGCCTATTATCCTTGCTCTGAATTTGTCTTTCGAATTTGACAACGCTGTCTGCAAACAAGGGTACTCATGTTGCAGGGATGTTTTCTGGATGCCATTGTAGTTTTTCTTAAATATCTTGTATCTTGAATATCTTTTCTTGAATATAACTCACCAGTTCTCACACTACACGCTTATATCAAACTATCTATATAAACAGAAATGAATGTTTGTATGTCTCTTATGCGCTGCCTTACCACTCATCCGATTCCAATAAAACTTCGACAAATTATTAATTGCAGTTTGCGAAGGTTATAGGCATACTACAATCATCTAAAGTATAAAAAGTATTTTCGAATCTGTTTACCGCATCTATTAAAAATGGATTAACCATCAAATAACTCGCCAAGGAGACACAACAGATTCAGTAAAGATGCTAAATTCAATTTCGATGTTAATATTTCGTAGCCAGTGTACGTACATGCAATGTTATTTTTTCTCCGAGGAAATATTTTTACTAGAGAGTATGCGAGAAAGTTTTAGGTGAATCATTCCTATAGATATGAAATTTTTAGGAAACATTTAATCAAATTTTAGAGTTTTTTGCCGGAATTTCCGAAATTATTAGATTATAAATAATTTTGCACCATCTTAGTTTTCAAAAAATTATCGTTATTAAAAAATTATATATATATATATATATATATATATATAATTATAATTATATATAAATTATTTTCATATATATAATACCTCTTCTTCAATCATTTGTTGTCTCTTTTTGGTAATTTTATTCATAAGAGTGAAGTGATTCCAGATTAGTTTTTAATTTTCATGATAAAAGCTTACATTATAGGGAAGTTGATGAGTTTGTAGACAAGTAAAACAGCTTTATGCCATTAATTTTTATTGTATTTTATCAGACTGAAACTTTGTATGCGTCATTCGAAGTGAAAAAAAAATACAATGAATTAAATTATTTTCATATTAAAATTAAATATTTATTCTTATCATAAAATTATTATAAAACAATATTCGGCAAATTAACAGACTAATCTTAATTTAAAGTTATTTTATTTATGCTTAACCACATCTCCTTTTAAACAACTACGGCGAACTCTATTAAATTTCGCACTTTTATTATTAAAAAAGGAGAAATAAATACTTCAAATTCTTAAAAGTATAAAAATTGAATGAATATTCATATAAATAGAAATTAATGCCATTTTTTCTAAATTTTATTTCTAGTCTAGAATCAGCTCTGAAAAGATATTTACACCATTTTATAATTTAGAATTTTATGTATGAACGATACTAATTTCATTACTGGGCAATTTTTTAAAATTTTTTTTTAATTTAAAAAAATATTTTCTGCTGATGTGTTTGAAATTATGAAAATAAATACGGTCTGCTTTGTAAAACAACGATTAGATTTTGAATGCTCTATCACCATTTTATTTATAAAAAAATTCTTTCGTTTTGGCACATACCTTTTGATACTGATTTATTGATAAAGCATAGAGAATGTAGTGATTTAATGAGATCTATGATCAACATACAGTGGGTCATTTAAACGAAGGCAAATGAAGAAACATCTTGTTCGCCGTGAGCGGTTTCATGCTATTAGGAATTATCCAAAATTTTTCTTCATTATCGCATCATTTTCAGTCGAAATGATTTTAGAAAAGAGTATTTTTGCTTTATTTTAAAATTTGAAATGTTAGATTTCCAACGATACAAGTGTAATTTCTGTGCAATTCTTTTTCTTTCAAATTTCATTATTATTAATAATAAAAAGGTTTAACGCGAATGATTTTGAAATAGAGAAATTATTTGTAGCAATCACTCCTTTGCGTTGCGATGTTAAGACTGAATACTTTCTCACTATTTTCTAAATTTATCTGTTATTTTAATACATATCCATAGCTAACTTTTGTTTTTATTGATTTCAATGTAATGATTTTAAATGTACCTAAAAGCAAGCAAAAACTCTATCACTGTTATTAAAAGAAAGGCAAGGAAAGTAAAGCGTTTGACAGCAAATGAATTTTTTTTTATTGTTGTAAAATTTATACAAAGAACTGCTATCAGGTCACATAAGCAAAATTCTAAAAAGAAGCGTTAAAAACAGGCGAAATAACAGTTTGTATAGGGAACAATTTTTTGTTTTGTTTTCAAACTATTTTCTACTAAAGAAAAAGTAATATTTTATGAATTGTTTTATGAACCTTTATTATATTTAGACGTTTGTTGAAAAAAATCGCAGTACTGATATCACAAATATTAAAGATTTATGTTGAAAACAGAATTATAGGCAATTTTTTAAACTCGTCTGGCTCCACCGGTAACTCAATTTCAATTAAAATACATTTCAGATTATAATTTTTTTTGTATTTTATAATTTTGCAAATTATACATGAAGAAATTTTAAATTCTAGCAAAGCCAAATATTTCAAGTAATATTTGAAATAAAAACTATCTATAATTAATTAAAGTTTTAAGGGACTATATTTTGCATTTTTTTATCCAACAACTTTTATTCGTAAATTTCCCAAGTACTTTTGCCTTGTATAAATAAGTAAGTTTAAAACAATGAAAATGAATAGTAGATAAGTTATTATTTAAAAATGAAATAATTCTGAGTTAATGAGAAAATTTCTGTTTTCAAATCAACTTCCGTTTTTTCATTGATTATGAACATTCGCTAATGTGTTCTTTATTTTGCTTTTTATCAAGATTAAATGGGTATATGTCAGTTTGTTTATTTTTATTTTATATGGTATAATGTGTACGTTATCATTAGCTTATTTCAAATTTAAGTTTTAAAGCTAAGCTAATAGATGGCAGCACAGTTTGAGTAAGTAGGTTGAAGCCAGTGGCAGTAGTTTTCTGTTCAATATTATCACTTTCTTTGAGCATAGATCAATTCTTAAGTTGCACTTTCTGCAGTTTTTACACTTATGGTTTATTTTTATAAAAGTGTAAATTATAGAATTAATTTTTAGAACACACAAAAGGATACCAAAGCCGCCAAATAAACTTAATAAAATGTCCTCATGAATTTATTTAATGTAAAAATTTAATGAATGTAAAATTTTGCATAATTATTCATATTTGGGCATGAATTCTAATATCTATGAGTGAGCGTACATGTGACTGGCAATCCATTTAGTCAAAAGAAGAAAAAATTCTTTCTATAAAATTTTTTTTATTAAAATCACTCTTCAAATATAAATAAATTATAAAACATTATAAGTAAAAAATAAAAAAAAAACATCCATAAAATCATGTTGGAATGGTAATAAAAATTACTTGTATAACTTAACAAATATTTAACAAATAAACAAGTTCAAACAAAGAATTTTTCAGTTTAGGTCAGTCATAATGAACATGTAATTAATATAATCTATTAGGTTTGGGTTAGCACTACTCGAATTGAAAAATCCGAAAAAGGAAAGCATTCTAGCAAGCTTACAAAAGCATTAAACAAATATTTCCAGGTGAGATTTAATCTAAGGCTGTGTTTAAGAAGAAATCAATGGCATTTCTCCAATGGTGGTAGCCTATCGTTCTATCGCAAGGACTGCTGGAAAATCGATTAAAAATAAGTCTAGCTGCCTAAAAAATGCTAATATAAATTCTATAAATATTAAAATATAGAATTATAATAGCACTTTGTCGAGTGTAATTGGTTTAGGTAAGATTTGTTTCATTGCATTCACTTAATTATTACATTATTTATAAACATCAAGCTTAATATAATTAAATCCGTGTAAATACTATTTTGTTCAAATGTGTTAGTTGTCACAATAAATAAATAAAAACTATGCGTTTTTTACAAATTAATAAAAACTAAAAAAAGTAGCCTAAAAATTATTAATATGTCTTTTAAGTTAAAAAGGAGTTGAAATGTGAAACCAATTTATAAAAAAAAGGTGGGGGGGGGGAGACTTATAATGTGTCCAAAGCCGAAAAATGCCTAATCCCCCCTCTGGATAAAATAATCATGAATACAAGCGGATGTTAAGGAATTTTATATGCTATCTCATTTATAAATGATGATTGAAATGGATGAGTGAATGAAAGCAACTACGGCTTTATATATAATCTTGATTACTTATGACAATATTAGACAACAAAGGAATTTTTTAAAAGAGCTGTTATTTTATTCTTATGTGTATTAAAAACAAACTCAGCGCGTTCTACGCATTCTCTACTTAAGAATGGTTTTTAAATAATTAATATTCAATTAAAAAACTTCGCCGATTTTTCTTCTTTTCTTTTTTTTTACATAAAAGCTTTTTTTTTTTTTACATAATACTTTATAAGAAATGTTTGGAAAGTTGGAATTGCTAAAATAATTGAAAAATCAAGTTTAAAAACAATATTTATTTAGTACAATAAAAAATGATTTGTCTTTTGGAATGAGGAAATATATTAAGCTATTTTTCATCAAGAGCATTTTTATGAATATAAAGAAACATCCTTCGTATATAAAAATGAACGAGGGTATTTTCGCAGCTTTTGTTAAAGAGATTCTTTCAGCAGGCATCCCCACCACCAGCTGGGACACAGACATCTAAACTTATTTATTTCCATATTTACTTTCCCATGGTGGTCACGCGCTAGGGAAGTCTCTTTAGAAGAGAGCTCAATAGAACCTGCTGTTAGTGGTAGTCATTGAAGATTGAAATCTTAAATGTGGTCTCAATAACTGTCTGTAACTCCTTGATCAGCAATGAATTGATTTCTTTGATTTCATGATATGAAGATATTTAGTGTTAACTCGAAGAAGAAAATTGTTTGGAACTTTTAAGGATTCGATTAATTTTCAACTTACAACAGAATGAGAAAATTAGAATAATATAATAATTGGAAAAATATTATTTTGACTCTAACAAGGATTAATCTTGATGAAAATTAATGGGTTATATTGAAACATTCAGCGAAATTGAGGAGGATTGTGTATTCAAAATATTGTACTCTTTTAATTAAACGAAAATGTTCATTAAAAAGGCACTGACGTGAAAAAAAACCTGGCCTCTATCTTTGAAAAAATATTCAACGAATCTTTTTCAATTCATGCCCAAAGAAATTCTCTGACGTAATGGGGTTAAACGGATAGCGCACATTCAAAAGCTCATAAGCCTAGGAATTTGGTTGTTGCTGTAAAGAAGGTAACACGACAATTCTAGAAAGTAACCGTTGTGGATTCTTTCAAATATTAATTAATGGAAATTTTACTCATTTATGGCATTTTGAAGTTACCAGATTAAATCAGTAGCTAAAAAGGAGTAATACTAATTTGATATAGGTTTATTGTGCATCTAATATCAACTTTTATATAATAATTAGGAATTATTAAGTTGTATATATATTTATTTCTTAATTTCATATTTGATTTTAGTACAGCTTCGAAAACATTTCTGAAATATTTTCTGGTACGCTTATAATTGTCTATGATCACGAGGCTTGTTGGTAACATTTACTAGAGGATGCGATTAAACGGTTTGACGAGATGACAGATTAAATCCTCTCTTAATTAATGAATTAAATTTATAAGAATTTTTTTTATTCACAGGTGTATTTCAACTTATAAAATCGGTTTTACGTCAGCAATGGAGAAAATGATATAGGAATTTAAATTATAAATAGAATCATGAGTAATCTATAAAATCTTTTGAAAACCGAAACAGTAGTAAAATAGACTATTTTGATTCAAAGTTTTGTGTAGCACCTTAGAAGGAGAGGAAATTTAATAGAGACAATCATATAATTAAAATTAATATAGAATAGGCTCTAGTTTGAAATGTTTATAATCCGTCGATCCCGCAACGTGCTGAGAAAATGTGTTCCTAGAGACATATAACTGATAGAAGTAGTAGATTGCCCGAATTATAATAATACCACTTTCGTCAATGTGTTGGATTCAGCGGATTGATCGTTAGAAGAATCTTTGGAATAATTTGGTAGCAGTCAGTGACTAATTATTTTTCTTCCCTTGCAGCGAATACAAGATATTCCATTCGGATTTAAGCTTTTGTAATCATGATTTAGATGGAAAAAGAAACTTTTACGGCATTAACTACTGAAATACTGTGCTCAACAAGGGAGGCTAAATAAAAGGACTATAAACGTTCCAAGAAAGTATCAGTCTTATATCGGTTGTAATCATCTGGCTTGTATGATTAAATTATAAACTTTCCTAAGTTCTAAAAATGTATTACTGAAGCATACAGCTGATAAGTGGCACAACATTTCGAAATTGCTGTACATTTTTGCTTCTAAGTTAAATGCTTTGTGTACGAAAGAATGTTTTTAAAAACCACCTAGGAATGTCATAAAAATTTAATGTAATATTTTAGGTAGAAAATTGATATATATCCTGCAAATATAATAAGAACTTCTTTCATTTAACCTTAATTTTTCTGAAAAGTGAGAGTGATAATTTAGACATATCAAAGTTGAAATTCAGATTTTCAAAGTATTACAAACTTTTTAAAACCGTTATATTTATAAGAAAAACGGAAATTAAAATATTTCGAATTTTTTTGATTTTGTTTAGTCATTGGATTTCTACATGTCTGTTACGTAATTATTCACTGCATATGAGATGCTCTCCATGAAACCGTTTTAGCATATTCAAATTATATTTTAATCGAAATATTAAGGTATTTTCTCAATTTTACATTACTGGAGAAAAGTAATTTTTACTTCACTTAAATGAAAGTTTTTTAGGGATGTCAATTATGTAACAATATTTTAATTACTTACTCATTTTTCTAATTTCAATAAATTTAAAAAGTATTAAGGGTATAAATCAAGTAATTATAATTTAAGTAACTGTTTTATAATTATAATTTTCATGGTTTAGCAATTTCATTTATACGTAAGCGCACTACAAAGATATTGTACTATTTTTAGTGAGAGTGTTTTCAGTTATCTTTACTATAACTAATAATAACTTTTAAAAAATGATATAAATACAGAAGAATCAAGCCAGAAACACTGTCATGTTACGACCTTTAAGGACTAGTGAATAGAATCTCTTTATTTATTTATTTTTTGTAAAAAACATGCCTTCTTAAAGGAAATGAAGGAAAATAAAATGACATGTAATAAACATAAAAATAGTGATATAAAAATGGTTTGATCAGTTAAAATAACAAAATTTAATAAATGGTTAAAAATATTTTTTTTTTTAAATCTCACTCTTTTCATTCCCTAGAGCAATATTCGTTTAGAAATGCTGCATCAAAAACTGTAAAGCAAGCAACTAAAAATCTATCCTTATATTCCACAAAAACAATCAAGACATAACTAAATTACTTGACAGCGCTGTGCATACCTTCATTGTACATCCTCCATTTGATTCGCAACAAGTTTCAACCTCATAACAACCCTTTTCTTCTTCCCTTTGTGCCGTGATAATGTATGAGAATGGCAATTAAGGGTTACCAGCGCAAGATGGTGGATAAACGATGAAGAGAACCTGAACGACATCTCATCTTTCACCACCCGCTGGGAACTTTAGCATTAGCATGTTTAATGGAGGGAGAGTCCATCCCTCGCCGGTGGTCCGAGATCGTTAGCCGCCCCCCACAGATCCTTCTTCTTCGAGGGACTACCTGCTGACCTGGCTCCAAATTAATAAACGGTACACGAGCCACCCTCAAGACAAGCAGGGAGAGGCACCTTCCAACTTCAAATCACGATTACTTTGCAGCAGGGCTTCCTTCACATTTTTCGATTTGGCACTTTTTATGTTTCTTTTTTGAAGAGAAAAACTTTTCTTCGCTAATTATGGGATCGAAAAATCGGATCAGACGTAGTAGATATATGGGGTAATTCAAAGCACTGTTGCATAAAAGATAGAAATGCGCATATCTGCTGGTACCCTATAATCAGAAATGTTTAAATTTTGATACATCAAATTTGTCATAAGTATACCCAACACCTATTATAGAATAGAAATATAACTTGGAGAACTTTTTCCATGTTTAATTTCTTTGAAAATAAGAGAATTTTTCAATGTTAGAAGTGGTTGATGAGATTTTTTAAAATTGCATCAATTTAAAAGAAATTACTGCTCTGAAATGATTTCCTGTATTTAAGGTGAATATTATCTTAAAATACAGAAAATGCGATCATTAGAAAAACTTGCTTTTTTCCATTGCTTTATTTGTATTAATTTAACAAACAGAAATAATGTAAAAAATTAAATTGCAGCAGTAATTTCTGTTGTTGTAATACAGTTCAAGTCATTTATTTCACTTCATTTACTTGCTTAATCGTACATGTATTTCATTGCCAAAATTAAATAAAAAAATATACCAAAAAATTATTATTACTATTACTGTACAGAGTATACTTACGTTCGTTCGGTTAAATACTTTACTTTTACCTGGCTAAAGATAGATATATTATAAATTTCATTCTCAGAGACAAGATTAAATGTTTGTAAAATCACTTTGAGTTAATTACGATATTTTTTAATAATGCAATAAAAAGTATAAAATTGATTATTAAACAAGGTAACAAGAAATTCTAGAAAATAATTCATGGTTGATTGGTAAAATATCATTACTGAGAAGTGGAGGGGTATGCAATTATCTGTTTACTTTATTTTTTGGAAATGTTTTTTCATATAAGAAAATAGTTTTCTTTGATATTTGAACTGACTTAATATTACGTTTATGTTTCTTCTTCCATGAAACAGACTACTGCATTTTTAATGGTTTTCATAGTGGAACAACTGTTTAAGAGGAATTAATTAAAGTAAATCTTGTCCAGACTGGTTGAAAACAGAAGATAAGAGGAATAAAAATTTGTCGCCTTTCTTAGCGTCATAAGACACATAACTTGGAATCGATGATATTAAAAAAAGAACAATAATAATCTATTGAAATCAGAAGTTCGAAATTACTCTTTAGGATGGCCACTATTTTATTTGCAATGAAATTACTCAAAACAAAATAAACACCTGTGAAGGATTTAATAATTGCAAGGATTTTCTACTTGTCAATGGATTTTTGGATTTGGTCTGATTAAGTCAGGCAATGGGGATTAGCAACAACAACACCATTTCTTATTTTTTTAATCATTCAAATCTTTAAAAGTATAAATAGAGTCATTATGTTGTCATGCCCAATTTAGGTGGAAACTATCATTTTTTTAAAGTAGGACAATTAGATTTATGTTTTTTTCTGCTCAATGTTTTGATTTTGCCTTTTCCAAGTGACTAATCCCCCCCCCCCTCTTTTTTTTCTTTTTGTCTTAAAATGTATTTTAAATTTTGGAGGAAGTTTCTGATATCACTTTTAGATATACCTGAATCAACACTAATTCTTTTGCTAAAATGTTTCAAATCCCCATGTATTTCACTGCTAACTTTATCTGATGAATAGCATGCATATCTGACCAAACAGTTATAAACTTTTTCCTCAAAAATCGGACTTGGAGCCTTTTATGAAGCTTAGAGAAGTCTACTTCACAACATAAAATAAACCACAGATAATTATATCTAGTATTTCTAGTAATTATATCTAGCAAAAGCAAAACTTTCTAGCAAAGAATTCAAGAAAAATCCTAACATGACACGATTTGTTTTGCAAATCTGCAAACAAATTCTTGCGAGTATACAATCAATTTATTGGTGCGTGTTGCCAAACTTCGAGAATTTGCAGAAGCTTCCAAATTTTGTCAACTTGAGTTTGTACACAATTTGTAACTTTTCTCTGCACGTTAACTAAAGAAATTTAGCTATTCTGTGGGGAAAAAAAATGGTTATATATGTTTTAACAATGACGAATCGTCTCTGGAGGCTGCAGAACTATAATATCCCATGTAATTATTTCAAAAAATTATCCACTTTTTTAAGTAACATTTATCAGAACTTCCTTACTGAAATTTCGATGATCTTATACAGTTAAAGATTAAAATCATTTTTTATCATATTTTATAGCATCAATTTGTCGATTGGTATTCCGAGGAATCTTAAATTAAAATAGTTAGTCTCGAATAGTTAGCTGTCTGTTTGCTGCACATCAAATTTGTCGAAAATTCAACAAGCGCACTAGTACGTATAAATAGGGTGAAAATCACAACACAAAACAGCCTTTCGTAGTATTAATACTAATTGAAAAATCTGGAAATGACTACTAATCTTCTTTATTATGCTTTTTTTCATTCCTCAGGCCTTTTTTAGTTAATTTTAATATTATTTCATGTTGTTATCTGTTCCCTTTTCTTCTTAATGCGTATTTTTTAAATGTTTTCATTTTTCTAGCTAAGAATCAATCAATAAAATTATAATTGTTTTCCAGAAACATATATATTTTTAAATCAGAGATCATGCTTTAGTTAAGAACGAAAGAGATTGAACAGATACTAAAACCTTTTTTTATTTCTGTACCTAAAATGCAAAAATGGTTACATTTAGCAATGAATAATAAAATACTGATTTAAGGAAAATGAAAAGACAATGTTTCAAATATTCTTAGAAGCGCTGTTCGTTTCTGCGTTGATAAGTTTTTTCTGCTTAGTGGAAAAATGCAGAATTTCTTTTCCAGTAAGGTTTGTTAATAGTCAGAAATTTGCATTGATTTAAAAGATGATTTTACACAAGATATTGATTGGACTAAACAACAGATTTTCCAATTTAAATGAAAATGATTAAATTTCAAATAGCAGTAATATGAATCATCTGTACAAATATTTTCTAATAATAATCTAATATTTCTGGGATTAGTTGAATAACACGATATCATTTTATGTATACATCCCAAGCAATTTTTAAAAATCCTACAATTTAATTATAACCAGCGGGTGACCGAGCTCCGCTCGGAGAAAACAGGTATCGAAGCTAACTCGAAGATTTAAATTTTCAATTGTGATTTATCAAAACAATACATGCCATAAGAAAATTTGTGAAACCATTGGTGAAAAGATAACCGGTTAAAGTGCACCATTGTAAACTATTCTAAACAAAGTTAGAGTTTGGAAAGGGAACTATTCTATACAAAGGTAAAGTAAAGGTGAAGATTGAAGTGTGTTGAAGTTCAATATTTTTGACAAATTTATTTAGAAAAACCAAACATATATACATACATAAGAAACATATTATAAACCTATAACAGCATAAACATAAAACTTTATTAGTTCGCCATATTGGCTATAGATGGCACACGTTACCGCTTGAAAGTTTAAGTAGCCATTATGGCGAACTAATAAAGTGTGAAAATATCCTATCTGTAACTCCGAACTGCTCGACCGCAGCGCTTCAAAACCGGCGCCAATCGATTCCTCGTGGCCAAAAACCCCAGACCCCCAAGTTTACAGGAGTTTATTAATTCTGGGGTAACTTTTCGACTTGGCAACCATTCCTCGTATTATAGTATTAGATTTAGGAAGTTTTTAAATTCTCGTACTATTTTACTTTTTTAATTAATCTTTAGTTAGCTGGCTATATTTTCTTGCCATCATTAATTCTTGGAAATAGTTACTATATGTTATCAAAGTATTCCGCTTCTTCATGATTAAAAAATTTCGATGATTCAACAACTGTAATTTAATATCTGTTTAATTCTAAGCGAAGTGTCTTCGTCTATAGTAACGGAGTGAACAGAATTCGATAGAAAATAATTGATTGCCCTCTTACTGAAGGGGCTGTTATTATTGAAGAATATTAATATTTTATTAACAAAATAAGCAAGAATATTTTGATTTTTTTATTGTTACTGAAAGAAAGAATTTTTTTCTATTTCCGTTTCGCTGTAGTTCCATCATGTTTTTTTTATATATATATATGTAGCTTTCCTGACTTTAATTATTTTATTACATTATTTATTACATTAATAAATTAATTATTTTAATTGATTTAATTAATTATTTTTTCTTTTCCATATAAGAACTTTTTTTATTGATTTTTATGTATTCTTGATACAACCTAGCCTATTAGGTACAAAAGCTTTTGAAAATGATTTCTTCAAAATATGTTTTTCAAACTAGTTATTTTATTTTGCTAAATGTTTTTGAAAATGCACTCACATGACCCTTCCCATCATTCTCATAAGTGTTTGAAAAGTCATCATTAGAGACAATTTTTTTCTTATTCATCCTTGAAAATTTAAACATCAATGATCATGAATTAGTATTTCCTCACACAGTATGAAAATCAAAAGGAAAATAGAATAGCTATGAATAAATAAAGATTAAAATCATGATATTAGACCCAACCCTTAATTAGAAATCTTGTGACTTTCATGTTGTACAGACTTCAAGACATATATGACAACCGTAAAAATTTGATTATCCCATTAATGTTTATTAGCCACTCCACCCATTAATAACTTGATAGAGAGTCATTGTTTGTGCTGAGTGTGATATGCAAATTAAAAATACATGTTGAAGGCATTAGAAATACTTTTTTTCCATATTGGCAATACAAAAGTCTGATCAGTATTAATTGGTTATTTTTATTAAATTTAAAAATGTACACAGAAATAAAATGCAAGGATAAAATGACATATTATTTGAGAGGAAATGCATCAATAACAACAAAAAATGTGTTTTTAAAATTTTATTGATCAATGGGCAATTTTAAGTCCATAAAATGTAATGGCAAAAAGATAAAGTTAAGCTCCTTCGGCACCATTTGCTTTTTACATTTAATCAACGTTATCAACGCAAAGCTACTCTCAAAATTTGTGTTGTCTGTATAGGAGGTGCAAAGTCTCAAAGTATTGCGAGATTTTTGTTCCTGAACATCCTCATCATTATCATCAATAATAACAATAAAATCCCTTTAGAAAAAAGGAATGCGATTCAACCAACTCCTTCGTTAAGCAATAAGAAGTTTTGAAGAAAAAAAACTCTCATGAATGATTACTCAATTCAATACTTAAGTTACATAAAAAAGCAAGTCAAAGAGTACTTCAATAATTTTCGGATCAATAAAACTTTTTGTAGTTAGTACAGTATAATAGTTTTTATTATGAACTGATTTTTTTCATTAAAAAAATATTTTTTATTACTTTTATTAATTGCTGAGAATATGTAGACGGTTTAATAATGTTATTGAGAAATATAAAAATACTTTTTTTAGGAGATTTTGGTTTTATTTTTAAATACAGCGTTAATTAAATGGTATATTCATAATTGAACGAGGTTTCGAATTTTTTATTTCATCAAACAAGTAAGACTATCTGGAAACGTTACCAACCCAATATTGAGAATAACAACTTTCCTATTCCACTCAATTTTTAACAATTAAATTTAAATAACTGGAAACAAGAAACATTCATTCAAAATTTAACTGAGGAATAAAAAGGCTTTAGATATCCTTATATCGATATGAAGCAATAAAAGGAAATGGAGAAATAATATTAATTAAATTTTAACTAATTTTATTTTTCAATTTCTTTTGAACTAGGAATTAGCGATAAAAGTTCATTACTTCATATAGCAAATTTAAAAGTTTCAATGTATGAAACTGTTAAATTCTTTTTAAAAGGCTCGTAATGAATAGATATGCATCCTTCAGTTACTGCTTTGCTCTTTTCAAAGTAGCCAATTATTTTATTATGCCTCATTTTGCCTGAATTTCATCACTTGATATTATGTGGCTTTATCCTTCTTAAATGTCCAAAAGTAGAGGTTGATAATTATTTTACTTTACTGCACATACAAGATAAACTATATAAATCTTTGTAAAGAATTTCAGCACTGTGTAACAATATGTTTACTTATCGAGCGAGCAAGATTTTGAAAATTCATTTATTTGAAGTATTTACAGTATTTTTAATCTTTGTCATCTATAAAGACGCATTCATTTTGCAGCAGATTCTAAAGAATAATAATATCACTTTCTTTTTTGTTCTCTCATTAGCATCGCTCATTTTCTACAAATATTTGGCTGGCTGCTTGGAAATTGGTTTATACAGAAAGCAATAATTCGCAATCCAAGTATAAAATTTTCAAGAATTTTAGTATTTTATTTATGCAACAACAACAATTCTTGAATGAAAATATTTAATTTCATTTCTTAACTCAGCTCCTTAAACTCACTTTTTTAAAAGTTATTATAATAATTATTTCGAATATTTCTATATTAGGAAGAATTGATGTACTTTCTGATACATTTATTGAAAAGGCAAAATTACCAATTGTGATATCACAAAATTATTGCTGGTATTACCTTTTAGAAATCTGTCAAATAGCTGTTACAAATTATAACTTAATGCCCGTAAGGGACAGCGGTGACCTGGTGGTAAGGCCTCGGCTGATGAATAGTAGAGTTTCAGGTTCGAGACCCGATTCCACCGAAGAAGCGTCGTGTAAGAGGGTCTATCGCATACTAAATCCGTCAGGACCGAACGCTCTCAATCTGGTGTGGAGTGGAGAAGGGGGCACCAGCTCAGATGTTGTCCTCGTCATCTAACCGAGTTTCAAAATAATGAGATCTGTCATATAATAATCCTAGTGTTGCTTTAACATAGGACGTTAAGGTAACTAAACTAAACTTAAGAGTAATGGTTATGTTACATTTTATGAATATGCTAAATGTTATAAATGCTAAATTATATATGCTAAAATAATTATTGAAAAGGAATTTAAACCGTGAACTTGAGTTGAGTTGAGTATTGGAGATAGAAGGTTTTGAAAAAATTCAGAATTCTGCAGGTTAAACCTCAGTGCTCACCCCTGTTAATTTCAATTATTACTAACAACCTTTTTGATATATCTATTATTTTAGTTTAGAAGGTAAGTGATAGTATATTTATTGTGTGCAATTGTGTGTTCTTATACATAGAATATGTATTAAATTAATTGTTTTATTATTTTTTTCTTAGCTCAATTCCCATAACTGAAAACAAGGATTCCTTTTCACAAGACGGTTTTACGAAATAGTAAATGGAATCCTAATGTGCTTTGCTTTTAATTAGTGAAAATCAAAGTACACTCTTTTATTGATATCAAACAAACATTATAATTTTTGACACCCGCAATTTGGGCTAGGTGATACATCATCAAACTTTTTAATTTACATCAACAGAAATCTTCTTAGACTATCCAAACTGATATTTGTATTTCAAGATTGATTTTCTCATTTTCGAATTTTGTTCTTACTGCCAATAATTTCTGAAATTATCATTTATCGGATGCTATATTGAAGTCATTTTGAAACTTAAAGATAGTTTTATTTTTAAAAATATAGTAGCGCTCATTCAAAGGTATTTTATATATTTCCCCGGTTATTGGATATATGAATAAGTGAAACAAATTAAAAAAGCAAATTAAATATTTTCTTTTTGAAAGTGAGCAGCTATTCATTGGCAAAAAAAAAAAAAAAAAAAAAATGAAGTGATTCAAAAAGCAGAAAATTTTTACTCCAACGGAATGACAATTTGTATTCTAAAACAATCTTTGATAATATAATGCCTTTTTGTTTATTTTAAAAACATAACGAAAAAATAAACTATATAAAAGCACTTTGTATAGGATGGGATTTGTCTGAAATTTTATAGAGATTAGAAGTTTAATCTGCATTCTTGCTTCTTCTAACTTGCATTCATTCCTTACTATCTCGTTTACATAAATAACGATAAACTGATTTTTTAAAAATAAATTTGGTCCAAAATTTGATAAAGATTTACATTTTTGATATTGAGACGGTATATCGAATTTCATACACCTAGGTCCCGAAATTTTTATTGCAATCATAGGTGTTTCAATATAGGGACCAACAAACAATTGACGTCAATAAATTATGTCCGAAATTTGACTAAAATCTATTGGTTTGATGTAAAAGCTTCACTTAAAATCCTTTTTTTTTTCTTTTTGAGCTATTGAATTCTCACACATGCTGGTATGCAGACATACGGTATTTTCTTTGAAGGATATGGTACAAAATTTGTAACAAATGTAATGTTTGGATGTAAAAATTGCATACCAGATTTTATCCATTCAGATCTATAAGATTTAAGTTATTCTCATATAAGCACAGGAGGTTAGACAAACGATTAAACTTAATTTCAAAAAACAATTTTTAGGTCTCAGGGCAGTTTAAAATTGGGAGATGATTAAAAATCTCCCTATTTTAATCAAATCTCCCTTTTGGTTGCATTTTTTAACGATCACAGCATCTTCTCTTTGTAATACGAGAAAGCAATCAAATTTTTAAAAAATGCCATCAATATAGTGAAGAGAAATTTATAATTTATTACGTATGGTAATGGAATTGTAATACTTCGTCTTCATGTGGTAAAATTTATTTTCATTTCTGGAAGTGGTCTTATTGTGCTGAAATGATATAAGTGAATTGACTTACAGTTGCGTAATAAGATAAATACTGCAGCTGAATAACTGATATTTCTTAATACTATCCTAGATGTTTTTTATGTGACCCACTGAAGGTAAAAATAAATAATTTACTAATTTCGTCAAATGTTTTCAAAAGTTTCAGGAAAATTCATTCTTTGGCTTGATTTGATAGTGTAAGTTTTATCATACGCAACCATTAAGGCATTTCATCCTCGTCTTGATATCTTATTCAAATAAAGTTAAAAATCTTTTAACTTTTGAATTATTAAAAATCTGGGATAAACTCTCGGATTTAAATTTTAAATACCAAAGGAATGTTAATTTCAAAATGCATCAAGATATCAAAAGCATTTAGTCGTGCCCTTGAGTAATAACATTAAAAAAATTATATCAACTATTTAAAAAACTTTGTGAATGCAGACATTTAATTAGAGGTTTATCATTAAATTAGGGGTATTAGCCTGTTAGAAATTTGTTACATGTACTGTCGACTTCGATGTACCGTATTATTGAGTTATATATCTTCGATTTCAAACATATGTTTAGTTTTTTTGTCAATAGACTGATTGCATTTCAAAGACGCCCTAATTTCGCATTCGACGCGCAATGAACTCAATTTAATAAAGACGTAAGACAAAAAATAAAGAGATGAAAATTGACACTCCAAGCTCATGTGCTCATTTAATCGTAGTCAAGATAGTTTCTTTTGGCATTTGGGGTTGTCGTCATCTCTCTTTCGCTGTCTTTCAAAATGTTTCAATGACCTAAACTACTAACTTATCATATATATATAAGAACTGTATTTCAAGTGACAAGTCTCTAATTTGGAGAGAGAAAGCAGGTTACCTCTTGTCAAAATTGCGTTGGGCAAGTACCAATTTCCGTAAGTGGCATTTGACTCCAGATTTTTTCCCCCACTCCGATATTGTGACGGGAACAGTTTTGACTCGTATTTTCAGAGCTGCCCATCTAATTATCAGTAATATGTTTATTTGACTTAAGTTATTGACATACACGAAGTGAGTTTGACAATTTAATACTGATGATCAAAAGTTAATCGTAACTTTTTGGGCGCGTATTCTGAGAAATCTTAGACAAATATTCTGATTGATGTAAGCTGATACGGTTTGTGATTTCGAATAGCAGTATAAATTGAGGCATTTTTTTCTCAAATTAAGAATATATATCTTCTTTTAACTTGCTTTAAAAAATAGATAAGTTTAGTTGAAAATTAAATCTCAAAGCAATTTTCTGTTTAAACATTAAGTTATGCATTTTAGTTTTGAATTTTGAAAAATAAACGAAAAACTCAGCAAGTGAATTTTTAGAAATACTTACATTTTATTATTGAGACTCGAAATTTTCCATTTGAGACCCTTTTTTGAATTAAAAAAATTAGGCCTTTATTTCTACCAGAAAACCCCACACTTAAGTTGGAAAATAAATAAAATTAGAGCTTGAAGTAATGATAAATGAAAGAAAATTAAATTTGAAATTTTCAAATAGGATGTGTTAAGTTAAGAAGATTTTCTTAACTATTTTTGCTGGTAAATACTGAAAACTTGATGAGTTTTCTGTTGAAAAAGACGTCTCGAGATTTTCACGATCTTACTTAGGATCATAACCCACAATTTGAGAACAGCTTGCAGTGTTTCAAATTCAAATCTTTCTGTATGTGGATAGACCAATCTAAGCTAAATATTATATTTCTAATATTCTTTTATGTCGATTTGGAGTAACTTTCGGGAGGTTTTTAGATAATAATTCGAGATAGAAATATTAAAATATGATGCCAATAGCACATGGGTGTTCAATATAAACTATTTTTTAAAATGACTGAAATTATTTCGAAACAAAAAGGTTCTTATTTCTTAAGAAAACATAAAAAATGTTCTTTCTTAAAGGAAACAAAAAAAAAATGTTCTTTTTTTAAAGGAAACAAAAAAAAAAAATGTTCTTTTTTAAAGGAAAGAAAAAAATGTTCGTTCTTAAAGGAAACAAAAATTGTTCTTATTTTCAATTGCAAAACATTACTGATTCTGATTTAGATTGTTAAAATGATAGCCTTTTACTTAAGAGAAAATAGGATAGAGAAAATGCGCATGAATGGAAAAAGGAAATTAGGTTTAGCTGCAATTTTGTGATAAGAAATATGGCATAGTACAATAATTTAAAACATAAAGTCATGACTTGTCGGAAAAAACTGGGATATAGATCAATGAAAACTTAGAGGTATCTCAAAATCTGAAAGAGGAAGCCAAATCATTAAATTTGTATCCACCTATAATTCATTCACTTATTCTCAACAACTTTGAAGTACAGATTCTTCAATCTTAAAGTTCAATTAAGAGCATTCATGTGGTACACTTATCGCTATGTTGTTATTCAAACAATGCTATCCTACTCCAACTTGTCTTGCTTTCTTGTAGCCATTCCAAAATCAGAAGATTCAACTAACCACATTCAAGTAGTATACCAAGCGCCATGTTGTTATGCAAACAAGATATCCTACCATAACTTGTCTAGTCAATTTTTTGATTATGAGAATTGCATGTAATATGTGTAGTAGAGAATTGCATGTAATATGTGTAGTAGAGAATTGCATGTGATGTACTTCAGTTGTTTTTCAGTTGTTAATATTTGGTTAAGAAATTTTCAATAAAAAATTAAAGAAATTAGCAGAGTGCTTGTCAAAAAATTCTCAAAATAACAGTGCATTACGCAACCACCGAAAACTTATTACATCATCGGTAATAAAACATGAACTGTTTTTTGCTTCCTATAATATATATAGTACGTGTCAACGGTAATTAGTAATATATATAACAGATCAGGTTTTCAATTTATTTACACCTATTTTTTAGCTTTTCTTTCGGACCCTCGTAATTGAGGATGAGACATTTCCGGCATGGTGGTTGGATCTCTCCAACCCGGCTGGTACATTGAAGATGGGATATCTGACTTCTCCCATTGACGACGGGACGTACTTCCTAAGGGGAGGGTAGTATCTGGCCGGTGATAGTCCTCAGGACTCAATCACAGTTTACACCAATGCTGCTGTAGCGGCGGTTCAGTCTTTCAGTATTTATTTTCCGAGTGCTTTCGAGCGGGACGGAGAATCAGTAATATGGCTTAGCTTTACTTACGAGCAGATGCATATGATGTCAAGCGGGATGAAAAGCCTTGTATAAATAAAACATTGACTGTGCAACTGTCAAGAAGTATTCAGGAAAACTTTTTGCATTCTTTTCATGTCAGTAAGGAAACTTATAGTATGATAAAAGCTACGTTTATCTAATTAAATCAGCTGTTGTTAGGCATGTGGTGTAAACATCATTTAAAAAAAAAGTAAAATTGTATGAAAAAACAGCACTTCTTAAAATACCAGAGGTAAATGTTTTTTTTTTATTGTAAAAGATTTTCTATACGCAAAATATTTATTTACATAATAATGATGAAATGAAACCAAATGAAGTGTTAAAAATCTTCTGATTTCAATTCATGTATTTCTGACCAAGCCGCGTCAAGTGTCGTCTTTACCGATTGATAATTACGAGGTCCATCTCACAATAGCCATCGGGTTGTTTGGACACTAGACGTTAATATAACTAAATTAAACTCATGTTCTTGCTATCCTTAAAGTAGCTTTGGTTCTAAGGAAAATGAATGTATTTTTAAAAATTGAAGTTGTGGATTACATAATTGATAAACTGGCGAATGTTTTTTATTGATACTAGAGGTATTTATGCTCTACTTTGGAGATACCATTCTTTTATCAAATTAATTCATTATTTTGTCAATTTCCTTGAAATTCTATTTCTATACTTATAATAAAGCTCAATGTGAGTGTGTGTGTGTGTGTGTGCGTGTTGACGCTCTACAGACCAGACCGTTGGACCTACAGCTACCAAATTTGGTACATGTATACCTTGGAGGTTGGGTATGTGCACCTCGGAGCCCTTTTTTCGAATTTTTTAATTAGAATTTGAATTAATTAAAATTTAAGCGAAATTTCGACGTTTTTCTGCTATAACTTCTGAAAATATTATTGCACATACATGATTTTTATATCAATTTAAAGATAAAAACATTAGCTTTCTAACGATATCAGTTTTTTTAAATTTATAATGTAAGCTTCTATTTTTAAACGAATTTTTAAAGAAATATTTTAACCCTGTTTTTAGCAAGTGACTGGAAAAAATAAAAGAATGCCGGAAGTTCGAATGAAAAAAAAAAAAAAACTATCATCGCAAAAAAAAAAAAACCCCTAAAGTAATGCAATTTTTAGTACGTGACTGGATAAAATAAAATAAATATAAAATGTGATATTTTCTTTAAAAAAATAAATGCAAAGCAAAGGATTCTATGATCGTTTGCAATACTTAAATAATTAATTCAATAAATCTTCTTTACGGTAAACCTGATCGAATTTAGACAGGATATACATTGGAATCCAGACTTTCTATTACCGTTTGCAATATCTGTATCATTAATTCAATTTTTTTTTCATTATAAAATGTGATAGTTTTTAAAAAAATAAATTCAAAACTAAGGTTTTTATAAAATCTGCAAGAGCACGTCAAAGGGAAAAAATTAGGTTTTATCACCGTGTTGCGATCATTTTGACGGAAGTTCAAATTTAAAAAAAACTATCATCGCAAATTAAATGTGAAGAAATGCAACTTTTAGCACATGACTGGATAAAATAAAATAAATATGAAATGTGATATTTTCTGTAAAAAATGCAAGGCAAAGGATTCTATGATCGTTTGCAATATTTAAATCATTAATTGAATAAATTATCTTTATTTATACAGGATTGAATTTATACAGGATATTCATTTAAATTCCTTTCCAATGGGCAATTTGTAAAATATTATTAATAGGCTTATATATTGTTTAATACTATTAATTTGATCTAAATGAAGTAAATAATTACATTTTATGTAGCTTGAGTCAAACAATGCATTTATGAATAATGAGTTTTAGATTTCTTCATACTTTGCTCTGTAAGTCATATTTTACAAAATATTTTTATTAATATTTTAAACAAAAGTTGCTACATTAATCAGTCTTCTAAATCAATCATTAAAACTGACTGATTTATAAAATTAAAGAATATTATTAGGAAAACTCGTTCTTTTAGAACTTTCAGCCCATCAGCTTAAAGAAAATATCAATTTCAGGCCAATCAATGCCCGAAGTTACTTCAAGGCTAATGAATATGTGATTTAATTGAAAATTTTAGAACCCATTACTCATGGCGAACCAGCTGGTCGCCAAAGGTGGCAAGTTTTAAAATAAAATAATTATCAAATAATTTGGTATCATTTTAATTTATACTTTCTTAAATGTAGCCTTAAATTGCTTGAAATTTAAATGAAGAATTTTTTATATTTTTTTAATATAATTTAAGGAAAAAAGGACATGATTTTAAATGTGTTATCCTTTTCCTTGTTTTAATCTCAAGTCGTAATTTATAAGTCTTTACCTAATTGCTTTTATGCAGAATTTGAAAAGAACATTAATTCAACAAACAATTCAAATTAATTGAAAATGAATAAGATAAAATTTCTAGCTAGTCTCGCAACTTTTTATTTCCGATTGTGAAGATAAAATGTGGAACAGATGTATCTATGCTTCGTCAATAGTGAGGGAAAAAAACAACCCCTCAGTAGTTATAATGTTCACAGTTAGCAGTTTAATTTTACCTTACCAGCAAATTCAATCATAGATAATAGAAATGCGTTTTCAAAACGCTTAAAGTCATTACAATAAGTGTTTTAAAAACATACCCTAAATAACTTTAATGCAAAAATGCAGGTGATTTATTTGAAAAAGAAGCCTCGCAAAGAAATAAATAATCTACAAGTCAATGTAACGGAAGCTGTGGATCGCTGTAGCAAGTGCTACATGAAGCCGAAATCTTCACTTGCTGAATCGTAACTGCCTTTCTTTCAGGTTTGATGCATGTGAGGGAAACGTAGGAAAGACTATAAATTACAGGGTGGAGAAGAGAGTGCCAGCAGCACTCTCTATTCTTCTTATTGATATAAAAAGAGCGTAAAAATTGCTGACACGAGAAGCCCGACAGGTCTACCCCGCCTATTATGAATGACTGACACATCCGACGTGGCTTGAAACTTGCGGATAAAAAAGCGTCTGTTTATTTAGTATACCTGCTGCCGTGGTGTGTGTGTAAAGGGGATGAAATTAAGATGATGACTGATAGCGATTCATCTGTGGCTATTTTTCATCGAGTTTAAAAAACATAGCTATTTGAAACTCTATCTGGAACGCGATTTATCTGTATCTTAAATATACGAAATATGCTATAATTTTAACCTGACGCGCTTATTTTGCATGAGTAAACTAGAATCGAGTGCTTTGACTTCTGAATTGAGAAATATGTAATTGTTTACCAGTTAAAAGTAAAAGCAAGAAGTGGATTTCATTTTGTCGAATTTTTTTTAGTCACTTCACATAGTAGTTGCTCTTTACCTGACACTGAGAGTTTAAATCGTACAAAAACGCATTTCTTTAATAATAAGCTGTTATATGGGAAATTATTTGTTTACAGAGGAAACTCACTGTTTGTATGATATTGAGATCGCTATTTCTTAATGCTACTTTAATTATATTTTATAGACATGCAAAATTCAGTACAGTCTATAATATTTAAATATATTACAGTAATTACAATAATTATGTGAATGTTCTTTAAGGAAGAGATGATGACGTTATCAGAACATAATTTGCCATCTTTGGAAGAGAAACGTCTTAGTTGAAGAAAATTTTGACTTTTATGTTTGAGCAATGGCTTATAAACAAATATTCAAATATATTAAATTATTCTCAAAGTTTTATTGAAATATATGAGGTTTTGAAGCTACATGAGGTATATTAAGAAGATGCTTGATAATACTAAGCTCCAGACGAAGCTCTATGTTATAAGATAATATTCAGATTTAGATCTAGCATTTGTCGAAGGCGGCATATAAGATGATATCCCACTCCTCAAGTCCTATTTCACAGACATCAGATTCGGTCTTATGAAAAAATTTATTGCGCTATTGCATTTAAAAGTTGCGAATTCAAAATATTGTCCATATTGCTATAAAGCAAAACAGTAAGTTCAATGCAATCGATGCATTTTTTAAAATAAGTAATATTAAAGTATCGCCTTAGTTGAGGTTAGTGAAAGGGATTTTTCGTCCCATTGATTTAGTGAAGAAGTTTAGAAAGCCAATGTATGCTTAGATGTCATTTTCATTATCTGATAACAGCTTAAATTTTCGAAGTTTTTCCTAAAATACCCCTCGCGTTACTTTTAAAAGGGCATAAAGCTATTAAGAACTTAACTGCTTCGTTTTCGAAGCTACATATCGTTCATTTTAAAGACCTATCTTTTTAATTGAAACATTATCATATGAAGAAAAAGTTGCTTGTGCGGCTTTATGAAATTATATTGACAACAACGAAACAACTTTAGATCACGAAACAGTGATATAATATCGATTATTTCCTCATATGTGAGGTATCGATTCTTGAGATCTAGATCTACTGAGCCTGCAATCGGATTCTTACTCTCATGAGTCCAGGTTCCACTTCAGGTGTAAAAGTGACTGAACATATTTTCTTGAAAGATTTCTTTATGTTTCTTGGTAAAAAAAAACAACTGGATATTCTGCCATTAACTGATTTTGAGAATTCCTGATAATGCAATTGACGGTAGATTATTATAAAATGATAGCAAATACCTTTCTTTAAAGATGGAATAATTATTATAATAGGATTAAATTGTTCTACTTCCACCTGCTAATTAAGAGATGTTTTTGCTACCCACTTCCGGAGTTTTCCCCCCATCTTTTTGCACTGTGACTCATCACTTCTACTCCATATTTTGAAATTATTTTTAAAATATTTAATATAATATAATATTGTTATAGATAGAATGCCAAAAACGAAGTAAATCAAAGGAAGCCTCCTTTCATGGTTATCAAAAACATTGTTACCACTAGTATTGGATTCAGAAACTATACGAATCATTGAATCTCATATTTGAATTAATGCAATATCTTACACATTAATCATGATAGTTTCTTATGGCCAAACCAATGAGTAAATACCTCTTTAGAATGGGAAAGCGATATAAGAAGAATATCGCATAAAAAATGTTTCACACTGCTCCTCAACATAAATCGGTGGCTCACAACTAATAAATCATAGATAAGTGAATTGCAAATTGCTACAATAACGCTTTCTAATTTATATATATATATATAAGAAAACTTTTGTTATTTTTTTACTATTTTATTTAAAATAACTTTTAAATCTGAGCTGTGCATATATTTTTACGTGACATTCTGAAATTCATCCTTTGAAACGTAATGTGCCATTAAAAATTTTACTATTTCAGCTTGTTAAAATTTGTTACGGAAAACTGTTTATATAAAGATTTAAATTAAAATCGAAAAAAAAAATTATTTTGAAATTTGGAGAGGAAAAGGTTTTTTCATTTGGATCGCCTAAGGTACCGTGGAATGTTTAATCCGGCCCTGATTATATGCTTCAAGCTGGACTATCAAAAAAGCATTTCGGATTAAAAGATATCTTTAATTTTTTTCGAAGTCACTCCATATATAAATCAAAATAAATTTTAAGAAATTATTTGATTATTTTTACTTTTTAAAGATTGAATTATCAAAGCACTTTTGTTTGGATGGTAATCATTGTACAGTTGTTTAAACTTGTTCACTGATTTTAAATTACCATCTTACAATTCCATATTACAGATGACCCGTAATTAATTTTGTAGCAATAGGTTGGATATGAAATGGCATTCTACTAATATATACGAAAAATTATTCTTATCATTACGCATTCAACAAAGTAGGGTACTTTTTGAAGATATTGCTCATTGCAGTTGACAATTTTCTCTTCATACTAAATAATTAATAAAATCTTTGACTAGAGTAGACTAAGAATTATAAGAATTCATTTTTTTACATGCCCTTAAGATGAATATAGGGTTGTGGAGAGACGAGATTCTTTTCGGTTTTTTTAAAGAGACTTGACTAGAAGTGCTCTTTGGATTGATTTAAATTGCTAAAATGTAAGTAAGGATTTAATTTATCATGAATCAAATTTTCTAGAGATTATTATTTAACTAGCAACTGGGGACGAATTAGCTGAATTAAATCTTAATAGAAGTTATCAGTCTCTTAGAGAATACATTTTCCATTCCATAAAATATTGTTACCTTAAGAAGTATAGAGGAAGCGTTATAATCGTCCTAAATTCGAAATCGTGATTTTGACGGATCTCCATGTTTCAGATCTCCCCTAGTTCGAAAAATTCATTTTTCATCTATCAGTCTGTCTCTGAACAAGATAACTCAAAAACGCTTTTTGATGAAATTTGGTGTATGGGTTTACAGCCAAATTTATTGATTTCGATCAAATTTTGAGACGAAATCCCTTTAATTGTAATCAGTTTGTCTGATTGTTCCATTACAAGATAATTTAATTACTCCAAAACGTCAAATATCTAATAGATTAAATTTAGTGTATCGTTTTAGCATCTAGGCTATCAATTCTTCTCAAATTTTGAACTAAATCTATGAAAGGCGTGATCATCTGTAGGTCAGTACTTCGCAGACCGCCAAGACTTAAAATCGATGAAATCCAGTGTGTTTTCTTGTGATTTCAACTGTAGTTTTACGTCAAATTTTGGTTTCATTTTGTTAGCAAAAAGGCTTTCAAAGTATTACATATTCTCACGACAAATTCAGTTACAATACTAGATTCATGCGAAATGTCTATATTTCTAAAATGTTGTTTGCCACGCAAGGCATTTACGGTCTGAGGGGAAGAGGAATAAGGATTTAAATGCAGAGTATACCAGACAATTCCGATGAGACCACTTCCTCTGGTCTTTAATATACTAAGAGAAATATATACAGAATTTACAGGTTGATTTTTATACTAATTCTTAACCTGTATGTTTAAAATGCCCTAGAAAACCGTGCCACGAAAGTCACTCAAATCGATTAAAAAGGGCCAGGTTTACCCATGTCTATTATTTTATTTTTCATATAATTGTGGAATTTTACATTACATTGTTTTCAATATACTTAATATACTGGAAAAGTAAATATGATTTAAAAATATAAAGTAATATGTTTTTTTCACGAATATCATTTATTGTAATATGAAATTCAAGAAGAAAATGTATGTTTCAACGCATTTACTTTTTTCAATGATAGTATATTTTGAAAATTTTCTAAAACATATCAAGAAAAATATCTGCAAAATACATTGGCAGTCTTTCATACTAATATATTCCTTAGAAAATTTAATTTGAGTATAAATGAAACGTGGTCACGTAGACCGCACCTCCCCAGTTAAGAGTTAAAGGAATTAATAATTACATCATAAACTGGACGATGAAATTAATATTTCAAGAGAGCTTTGCTTCACACTCGTTTTGCTTATAAGCTTTATGGCTTGCTAATATCCAAGGAGATATTGCAGATATGCACTTTCATAAAGAATACTTTTTTACTAGAAGATTTCAAATGTGCAATAGAAATATATTGAAAACTTATCTTTTTTTTCATCATACTATTTGTTTCCTGAACTCCGCTTTGTTGTATTTTTTCTGTACACGTTTTTCGCTTCTTTTTTTTTTTTTTTTTTTTTTTAACTAAAAAGTATTCGCAATAAATGTAGAAAACAATTTATTATGATCTTTTTTTTTTTTTTTTGGACGAATAAGAAGTTGGCTGATTGAGACATTTTTAAACCGGGAGAGGGAATTTTAAATTATGTAAAAAATCACATCTATTTGTTAAAAAAAAAGTAGGAACCTTGAAATTTTTAATACATTTTGAAATGTTCATTCAATTCTTTTTGTGTTTTTTGATATTTAAAACCCTTTTATTTGATTATTTAAGTAGGAAATATGAAATTTAACTATGCCCGAAAAGCTCTCATAGTGCATCGAAATCACAGCTTCGAGACATGTAAATGCAGTTTTCTTTCTAAATCGAGAGAAGTAAACGAAAAAAAAAAAAAAAAAAAAAAAAAAAAAAAAAAAAAAAAAAAAAAAGAAAAAAGAAAAGAAAGAAAACAATAGCAATAAAAGTGCTCACGAAATATTCAAACAAAGTCAGTATACAAAACTTATCTTCCTTTAATCAAACAAAATTTTCCAGAATCATTTAATTACTTCAGTTTTCCTCCTTCGAAGACAGCCTATCCCCCCAAAACAATCCGAATGGGAAACGAAATAACTCCTTTCATTAATCCATCACCTATCTGTCATATCTTAGTTAAAATCTTGATAAATGTGTCGAGAGATATGGTTACTACGCAATGTCCAAAACTCTTAAACTCAATCTATTAGTCATAAATTCAATTGGTGCAAGCGTCAAATACCTCTTTAAAGGCAACAAATGAGTAGGGCCGAGCTACAAAAAGAAAAAAAGTAAGAGAGGGGGAAAGCGGAAAAGGTTAAACGACTTTCTTTAGATAGATCCATCCAAAGGTCAAAACTTTCACTAAGGAGACTTGAGGAAGGGACTGAACTTAATTTTTTACCATGCAACTTTCCATATCGTAGACAAAAAGTGGAAAGAAGCAGTCGAAAAGAAAAGAAAAGCCAGCTTTCTTTAAAGATGGTTATCGCTCCTTCAGACCTACTCAACCTCTGACCTGAAATTATCTACCAAAACCATCCACGTGGTCAGCAACAACGTAAACAGCAATAAATATATACATAAACAATTCGAACATGTGCCACTTACAATTACTTTTCTACAGAATTAAATGCGGTTTTTAAATAAACGTCAGGAATGAACACTTTGGGTGGTCTGGTCCGCCTAGGGCTTAATAGATTCGAAAGACTTTAAATTAGGGTATTATGCTTCAAGTAGAGTGATCTCTTGACGAAGTTCTAGTACGTGCGCTCGTAATCTATAGACAGCACTCCTTCAACGACAATGAAACTTTTAACTAGCTAGATTATTTATATGATAATTAGGTACCTGTTAGGTAGGAAGAATGGTTGGCCTGTTGTTTGAGGTTGAAAGAGAGTTGAAAAGTTTGCCTTGGTGGAGTGATGAGTGGTGTTGCGGTGTCAGTGAACGATGTTTAGTGGCTTGTCAGCGTGTTTGTGGTTCACGGGGTTGGGCACTTAAGTGCCATATTTTTCAAATACTCAGGTTCATTTGTTGCTCAGACGATAGCTTCTATTGTCCTTTCTTGAGAACTTAAGTGGATTCTTGTGTTTAGGAAGTGGCTGATACATATTGGTAGATTCCATATTTTAGGGCCATCTTGACATGTAAGTTAGATAAGTTCTCTGAATGGTAATATTCTATGCCATATAGCAACGAAATGTTGTTGAATAACGTTGACAGGATAACATAGTACTTTATCGTATTTCTTTGACCATGGTGTATTTCATACTTAGCTTAAGATAAACATTCGTATTTCATAAAATAATTCTTATTTATTAAATAGTAATACAGCTTGAAACTGAAGAAGATTTACAGGTAATAAGCAAATATTTTAAGAAGTAATATTAAAGAAGAAAAAAACCATTACTCATTAAAAAAATAATCGCCGAAATATTTTCTTTTTCTTTCAAGAGAATCCCAATACAACATGTAAAGGTTAAAGCAATCAAATATTAGGATATTTTAAGTATTTAACAATTATAATTAAGTTGACTTTTGCATTAATTGAAGATCACTGGAATTTCATTAGAAAAAAATTAAATTGAAAAAGATGGGGAGATTTTTTCTCAAAAATGAGTTTTGGATGAAATAGGACGACCAGTTAGAAAAAGAAAGTCAATTCTCTAAAAGCTAATTAAAGTAGGATCTAAATGTAAAACTTTTTTGGTTGCATTTAGAATACGATGCGAGATATTTTTCATAAGATTTTAGCATTATATTCAAATGAATATTTTTGTCCCTGATATCCAATTCGTAATAAATTTATTTCTCTGAATAAGGAGCGATAATCTTTCTTCACGTAAATGGCCGTGATGGCCTGGTAGTGAGGTATCAGTTGCAGGCTTGAGACATAATTCTACCAAAGAGCCGCCTTGAAGTCAAAACTAGTGCAACACTAAATCCATCTGGTCGAAATATCTATCCGCTGGTGTGGTGCGAAAGTATGATAATAGAGTTAGAAGTTCAGGTGTCTTTCTCGTTATCTTACTGAGACTCAAAATTACGAGATCTGTTCCAAAATAGCACTAGTATTGCTTTATAACTAAAGCTTCCTTTGGAAATAAGCTATGAGTTTTATTTATAAACTCACCAATAAAATAATAATGCAGTGCTGTTATCATTTCCACACCTTACAGAGTTCAATGGCATACGTTTCAAAAATCAAATGTCATATTTCATCCATCTAATAATTCGAAAATCTTCATTTACTTAAATTAAAATCATTAAAAGCCCTGCTAGATCATTAAAATCTTTCTCTTAATTATAAATGTTTGAACTATATATATTAATGTGCTCATTATAAGATCTCTCAAAAATTTGAGAATGAGATATTGTAAAAACCCTGCTGGCTTCTACAACAACTCGTGCTCATAATAAATATCTCAATTACATACATTTTCATTTCACATACTGTATATATTATCTCCTCAATACTATTTTTATTTAATAGAATATCTCAGTAATGAAATGATGATATGAATATATCGAATGAAAATATCTCAGTAAGTAGAAACAAATATTTATTCCTCAATTGCTAATATATATGATGAAATCAATACTAACATCACTTTATTTCTCGATTGAACAGCACAGTTTACTTCAAGGATTTAAAATTGTTTCTATAGAATTTTTTTTACTTCAAATTAAAACAATAGTTCAAATAATTTTGCTTCGCAAAAAATAATTATAAAACATAGTTGTTTCTTATAAGATTAATTCATGTGATCGTGTGAATATATGTCAGGATTTGCAAAAGATAGTTTGTTTAGAATTTGTTCATTATTTTACTTTCAAGAAATCTTCAAAATATTTTTGATTAAACCATGGTTATGTCCTTTTTTATTTTTGTCCCTTTCATAAATTTGTCAGCTATTGAAGAACTTTTATTTTCCGGTTCTCCATGGGATTCAGTCATAACAGTTAAACAGAGAAACTATTATTTCACAAACAGTCTTAGAATCTGACACAAGATTTGACATCTTAAATTAAACATTTGTGACATTTTTTCTCAGCTTCGAGGCATTTTATTCATTTGTTAATTAACACGCAAAAAATCAGTGTCAAAATACCTGACTTTAATTATTTATATAATGCCCTATGCTAAATCTGCAGTTACTTGATTCTGTTCATATACTGTTCTGGAGTTCATAAATTGTAAACAACAACAATAATAATCTTCTCTTAAGCAAATCTCTTCTCTTAAGCAAGCTTTAAAAATTTTTTTAAAGAATTGCGGCATTTAGAACTTTGGTGAAGTCCTGACTGGGAAAGTAGTTATGACTAGACTTTAGAATAAATTTTAACCTCTTTAAAGACGCTGACACATACGTACATGTTAATTTTAAAAAACTATACTTCCTGAAAAAATTAAAATCTCTTGAATAAAAATTCAGAATAATAAATGCTTTCTACCTTACGGATTTGTTACCGATATAAAGATAATATAGTGGAAAAATTTCACCTAGTCAGCATTTAAAAAAACTATTCCCTAAGGAGGTCAAGGATTGAACTAGTAATTTGAATAGATATTTTTAAATATCTTTTTTCCAAAATTACTTCCAAGTGGCATGACTGTATGTTGCATTCTTACTCCAGAAATGCCACAATCGGAATGAAAGAAACTGATCGGATAACAACCAAAGAACATCCACAAAAGCTTTAATAAATGTGATTTTTTTTTAAAAATTGTAATAAATCACGATTAAATAGTAAAGCGATGAGTTATATTCCGGTATTCTTACTCAAGAAATTTTAGAGTCGAAATGAAAATAAATGACCAAATAAAAATCCATGGTTTTAATAGATTCATAATATATTTTTTAATAATGTCACAATCAAATAATACGGTGGGGAGTTTTATTCTTACTCCAAAAATTCTCATTTGAAATGAATGTAACTAGTTTGATGAAAATTGAGGAATATGTATAAGAGTTTGAATAAATTCTTTACAATTTGTTTTGCAACAATATCATTATCAAATAGTACAGAGGTGAGCTATATTTTTATTCCAGGAATATAATCGAAGTGAAAGTAATTAGTTTGTTGAAAATCTGAAAACTTTACAACAACTTTTATGGAATTCCAAAGACCAACATTAAATACACGTATGATATGTTCGTAACAGAAAACCATTCAATAACAATCATTTTAATTTCTGTTTTCAGTTTTATGCTTAATAGGAAAGTAAGCAGCGAAACAGGAATACTGTGTTTCAAACATTCTGCAGAGTAATTTATACTTTCATTTGAGCTCTAACATAGGGTTGCACAATTGACTTTTCAATGCAGTTTATCATCATATTGTACATAGAAGAATATAAAATACTGACTTAATTCCCCTCTTACAGATTATAAATATACCATTCAAAATATCCTCCTTTAAATTAATGAAAATATTAATGAAGTTTTAACGGCACCTTTTTGTTGACGAAAAGTATTTTGTTATGACAAAGAATTAAAAAATATATATTATTCCAAAAGTAGTTTATTATTAATATTTTATTTTCCAGTTTTTCAATGGAACAAGAAATATGTAATGCTCTTATTAAATGTGATTGTTATTTAAGCAGTTATAACATTCAAAGGTATAAAATTTTATATCTTTGAATAATTTCATATTTGTGTGATGGAGCAAACTAGAAATCAATGCTTTGTTTGAATTGTATTTTTTAAAAATTAACATTGAATCTCAACAGCATTATTCAAAAATTTAATGAATATAATCAAATGGATTAGTTAGAATCATGTCTAAAGTGTCTGCGTCTACTAAGAAATACTGAAATATAACCTCTAAACCAAAGTTATATATCACTAATGAAATTATTTTCGTGGAATAAATTATAATATAGAAATGAAATTATTCTCCCACTAAAATGTGTAGGCTTTCATTTGATGGACTCAGGATAACGCACTTTTTTGCATACATTTTGCAAAATATATGATAAGCATTTCTCTTTGAAAATCAAGATTCACATCAAAGAAATTTATTTCCTCTAGATATTGGGAAGCAAAACGAAACTTCCAATAGCAAATATTTCATGTTCGTAAATTACATATGTTTAACTGCAGAAATTCTGTAAAGCGTGATGAAGTCCCTGCGTTTCGTAAGTCACTGTGGCGAACGCTGGCACGAAAAAATAATTTAGAACCAATATTTATTCTTTTACTGCTACTAAGGATGTCTCGACCTGATTAAACTGTAATACACGAGCGCAGCCAAGTTTTAACGATAGGGAGGGACTGGGCAATAAAGACCCCAGGCAAATTCGTGATGCATAAAACTAATAGAATCATAATGGATTGCAAGAATGCTAAAGTATACAGTGAAGGAGTTTTATTGAAAATGCCACGCACAATATAATTAATCACTTCTTATCTTTGCTTTTCGCTCTTGCTTAGTATTTCATCTTCGTAGACAGGTTTCCAGGCATTATGTCCAGAAGGAGGCGTCCGCTGTTTTCTTTTTGATTTTCAACTCTTCATAGCAATTTTTCCCCTCCGTGGTACTTGCTAAACAACATGTGAATGCAAAAAAAACAAAACAAACAAACAAAAAAAAAACCGATATGGATACGTTTCATGAATCGTGACGCGTTTCATTTTACCTCCTTCCTTTAAGATAAAATTTTATATCTCTTTTTAGGTACTCATTTAACAAGGCAATTAAGCGTATATAGTGAGGAATACTTTTCAGAGTGCAAGCTCTGCAATCGTTTGTAGTTAGTCTGCTTGATTTCTTGCTAATATTACATATTCAAGCTTCAAAAGATATTTCTTCGAGTTTTATTAAACGCTTGACGTATTCATACTTTTAAAGTTGAAATTTTGTAGTAAATTTTCCTACACATCTTGATGCGCTAGATGTTTGAAGTTTTGTACATTTGTGTTTTCTCGGTGATAATATACTATTATGATACTTTCTGAATTTTGATTGCGAATTCGTGGCTCTACAAAGAAGAGGATTTGTGAAAGAAATTATATCAAGGTTCTGTAATACTTATAATATAAATTATAAATGAAAGACTGAAAAACATTGAGTTGGATCATGATGCAATGCAACTTTTCCAGCAAAGCTAGGGAATGGAGTTTATGGGCATTAAGCCTAGGTACTCGTGTCACATACAATATCGGTTGGCAAAGACTAAAAAAACAATTAAAATAAAAAGTTTTATTATCATTATAGTAATCTAAATTTGTTATTTTAAAACTATTTTTTATTACTTTTAATATATTTAAATTTATTTTGTATCATTCATTAAATATTTAAAAAAAATTTTTATACCTGAGGCATCAACAGGTAGGGAGTTTGAGAAATAATAGTATTCTAGATTAAAACAGAGAAAATAATTTAAATTTAAAAAACCTGTTGTTAGAAAGCTAACAAAAGTGTACTTATAAAATTTGTTTTTAATTTTTTTTTTAAAATCTTGAAATCCTTTTTAAAAAAATCTTATAGAGTTTCAAACCCAATGGAGTTCTAGAAAGATGAAACTTCTTTCAATATAAATATATTTCTGTACATAGTAGTTTGCTTTTAATTATTTTTCCAGATTTCAAAGTATCATCAAAGGCCGTAGAGGATTATATATTGTATTCTGAGACAGAATATAATATATAATCATCTACGATATTTACGGCAGTAAATCTTACCAGGTGTATGATTATCAACAAGATTTAAACTAATACTGAAGTTGAATTAATATAAGTGTTTACAGGTCTACTGCAGTAAGAAATTTTATTCGAAACAAAACGCAATTTTTGAAATGTGAAATTTATTACATCTTGAATTATCAAGTGACGGTGATTGTTTAGAAAGGAAAATAACACATGATAAAGAAAAGCAACAATTTAAAGTTATATGTAAGATGTATATTTGATTCAATGAAATCAGCATTATTTTCATTTTGGGGGGACAAATAAATAATTGGGATCGAAGGTAATGAAAGTCTAAATGCGCTGCTGGTAAATAAATTATACTTTTACCCATAAAATTAATAAATATTGTTCAATCAGTGACCTAGATTGTAGCATATTTTTTCCAATTTATTATAATATGCTGAAATAGAATGCATTGCGAGACAATCAAGTGACTATATAAAAGTATATATTGTCTTTCAAGGACACTCAGAACATTAACTTTTTTTTTAAAATTCAACTTTATATCAAAATCAGATTTAAAAGAATTAAAAAATAGACATAGTTCAGAATTTAACAATCTGGACGGATTATTTATTTCGGATGAACCTCAGAAAGCGAAAAATGAATTTGAAATTCAAGGGGATTCCGAATTGGGATCAACTAGATGGTAATTATAATAGATTCTGAGGAATAAATTTCAAAGACAAATACATCTGAATAAAATATAGGAAATTCTCTCTAAACGTAAGGAACCATAAAGTAATTTTCCCTTTTGGGGGTATTAATAGCTAAAATAATTGAACGGAATGAAATATATGAGCTATGGAAGGGATGAGTAATAAATTCCACAAAAAGAAAAAAAAAGCACCAAAGGTCGCCGATGCTATATTTTGCACACAGTGAAGGACAGCTTAATGGCAATGTTGCAGGATGGCCAGGGAACCTAAACGTTGTTTAATCCTCTCACTCCTTAGATCATTCTATTTCATGTACTTCAAAACACTGGAACGTCCCAGTCTCTCCTTTAAACGGAAAGAAAATTTGATACTTCCTTCCAAGTTCAGTTGCAATGACAGTTCGAGTCCTTCAGGGGTTAATATACAAAAGTCAACCCTTCCTAATTGATGGTTGTTAAGTAAATGTATATTCGGACATCCTTTGGTTCATCCTTCGCTGAAAATCTCTTTGCCCCTGAAACACATTTGACTGAGCCTCGACTTTTCAGAAAGTCATAATTAACGAAATACTGGAGAATTTCATGGTGACATTCAGGCATCTCAGGCGCCCCGTTTATTTCGTTGAAAAAGCGTTTGGGGCCTTTCAGTATGGATAGAATTAATAAAAGATTATTTCCTCTGAATTTCATCCTAAATGTCATTCATTATTGTATGTTTTTATAATTTAAATATCGATAAATTTTCGTAGTCAAGTTTCCATTTAAATTCCTGCGCATTGTAGTTCTATCGGTCAGATAACACCAAAATCTCTCCAGTAGGTGATTTTTGTTGCTATTCCATTCCCCTTTATTTTTCTTCGCTTCGGGATTCATTTATCCATACCTTGTGCAATTTGAATATGAAATTAGGTTTTATTTTACTCGTTAATTTTAGTGCAGATACTTCCAAACAGGAAAGCTATTTTAAGTTAATTTTGAGTTACATATTTTAAGTTGAAACTCATAAAATATTAAACACTATTTTAAAAGCCATTTTAGCCGAATTTTTGAAATTCTGTAGTTATTTTTATGATATATTAAATATTTAACAGCTATGAATGTCATTTATATATTTCGAAAAATTATAGAAAGTGATCAAAAAATTTCTAAATAATATATAACTGATATAAGATGTTGTATGATATTGTTGTTTTACAAGAACGCAACTTTAATGAAAATAGTTTCTAAAAAAAGTTAATAAATTTATTTTGTGGCACATTAATAAAGTCAAAATCTAGGTGCTCTAGATGTACCTACTTTTGTAACCAAATAAACTGATATGTATTGTGTTATTTGGAATTAAAATTCTTTCATGTGAAATATTTTTAATGTAAAACTAGGTTTATATAAAATATGGTAATGTACGAAATATTTTTATCATCTACTTTTATTAAAATCAGAATGGGATAAGTTTTGAAAATCATCGATAGCTAATTTATTTCAAAAGTTATTAATATCCGTTACATTAGTACATAAATTTTGTTCATAAGTGCTGTTGTATAAGAAAGATTGTCTTCGTTGATTTAAGCTTAGCTTTGAGTATTATTAATCACTACTTTAAGCCAAATAAAAGCCTTATTAAAAGAACATATTAAAATAAAAGAGAAATTTAATTAAATAGTGATAGAGAATATTGTTAAGACAGAACATTGTTTCTTAATATCTAATTCATAGCATTTTTCAATTTTGAGTTCCGAAAAGTTGAAAATATTCCTTTTAATGTCTTATGTAATAAGTGCCCAAAATTTGGTTAAACCCGGTTCATTTGTTTGAGAGAAATTTACTGTTTTTAGAAAGACATGGAACACACATACACACATACCTAAAATGACTTTTATTCATGAGAATATATAATGATTTTCTCATGATTAAAATTAGTTTCTAGCTTACGATCCACATTTAACAAAATATTGCTGTTCGGTAAAATAGTTTAATGCAGTTGATATAGCAAGTCACTATTGATTGTCGAAGTATTCTTATTAGAATTTTTTTTGGTTATAATACTGTTTCAGAGTTGTAAAAGAAACCATAAAAACCAGCTGCATTTGCCTTCGGTGAAAATGTTTTAGGGATTCTTAATACTTTCAACGCTATTGAAGAGATATCACGTCTTTCAGATACTTCCAGTTACATGTTTCTGTGGATTAAAATTTGTCTCTTATACCAGTTTAGACAGGTTGAACTTTCTAATACGTCTGAAGATTACCTTCACTTTTTTCATTTATTTTTTGTATAAAAAATGTTAACAGCCTGAAGAATTGATATTTGTCTCTGATAATTGATATTTTGGCGGTGTCGTTCAAAGTGTTAAACCATACGACTAGGCCACTGATGGAATTTGGCTTGTATCTTTTATTTGAAAAGTCTCTGTATCATAATTTGGCTGAATTTCTTACCATACGGAGGTAAAAACTTGCAAAAGTTATCCTGAAACATTTCCATCGGCCAAATTAATTTTCTACATATACATTAATAAAAGTGCTAAAAAAATGTACTCTTTAAGCTTTTTTAGAATCAAAAGGCACAAGTGGATGATAATTTTTTTTCTTCTGAAGAGGAGGAACAGGAAATATATAAGCCTAAAAAAGTTTTTATTTGTATACTACGCAAAAAAACTAAACAACTGTCAACCTTAATCAGTATTAAAATCATACGTCTTTCGAAGAGAAAAGCCTTGATTTATTTTCATAATTAAATCCATCGGGCCAAAATTGAAATCAACTAAGAGGGCACTGAAAACTTCACAATTAATTGATTAAAATGGTTGGGAGTTTCCCTCAACTGTTTTTATACACACTTCAAACAACTCCATTTTGAAAGTGGTGAACCACACGTTGTTATTTTAGAGAAAGAACCCCATAAAGTTCATCATTATAACAAAGTGCTCTCTAGAGAACGGGGAAAAAGTGGGACGAAGATATAAGACTACTAACTGTCAGGGTTTGAAAAAAATTTAGCGGCAGTGTCCAATTATCTTTTGATAGATGATCGTTTAAAGAAGGGTGTTCGTGTGACATTCTTGCTAGTGATGTATTCTTAAAAGAGGGATTGCCGTTTCTCTTTAAGTGGTCCAATCCATTACCCAATAGCTTTGAAGCCCAAATCTCGTTTGCGTGGCGACATGCAAACGATCTGGACTAATGCTCAGTGACCAGACCCCTAATAAAGATAGTAATTTCAAGCATTAATGTCGGAGAGTTATCAGCTTTTGTTAGAAGTTTCATTCAGAGAGCGGCAGGGATTACACGGACATGAAAGAGGTTAGAATTGAGTAATGTTGCAGAGAATCGGAGAGTATTGCTCTTTTAATTATGCTTGTCAGGTTTAATCTGGATTCTCTGCGAAAGGTTTTAGTGCCTCGTATTTTGTTCATTTCTCAAACAGAATGTTACTTTTGGATTTAAAAATTATGTTTTAGTTATTCATAGGGATGAAGGGGTTGAAGAAACTAATGGTTGTCCCTAAAGTTGAAATTCCAACTGTGTCTCTGAAAGTATCAGGTATTGAGAGCATCGAATGATCAAATAGATCAAATAAGCGAAGTAAATAATTATCTATCATTCCTATAATTTTGTAGTTATTTTAGAACTTTTAATGTTTTTAAATTCACAAGATTGCTGGAGCTTATTTAACAAAAAAATAACAGAATGACTTACTTATTGACACCATAGAAAACTCTGCATTAACTATACTTGAATTATCCAAGCTCTTACCAGGCATCCTGGGTTATTTGAATGACCATTTGTACAACATAGCAACTACATTGAAGGAAACTAAGTGTGAAGAACCAATAGCCATGATGTTCACCGTTCGCGGTCTAATATCCGCAACTGGAGATTTTTTCATTATCTGTAACAAGATCCCACGATATTGCTTTGATCATCAGGAAAGGAAAATCCTGCTTATTTATACAGTAACTTCTCATCCTTGATGATGAATGAGAAATTGCATAAGAAAGAACTTTTTACGCTCTTAATGCCACTATATAAGTATTCAACTATACAGACAACATTAAAATTTTTGTTATTATTATTATTATTATTTTACCATTTTGCATATTTTTTTTTTGAAATAAAATGCCCTTTATTCCCGAAATGCTAAACTCTGTACTTTGTTTACTGTTACGAAAGAGTGTTTTGTTACTTTTGTTTGTCAAGATAATTATTATAAAACATGCTTACACAGTGATTAATTTATAATACAAAAATATTTGATGTTGGAAGTTGGAGAGGGTATTCCAGAAAGATGTGAGACATGCTAAAAGAAATTAATGGACAGAAAAAGGCTTTGAATTCTGTTTCTAGCCTACGTCTCGTAGTACAAGAGTTTTTAAGCCGCATCCAATTGTATTATTAATTGTAGCGACTTATATTCTCCCAAATAAAGAGAAACTAATTTTGAATGGACCCGTATAAATTGAGAACAGAAAATATTTAACACAATTTTTCTCTATCTTTCTATTGATCAGAAATTTGTCGACAGTCGCAACAGTAAAATATCTTATCAACTCTACAAAAAATGTCTCTAGTGATTCTTTTCCACAGCAATCTTTATGTTAGCCGAGGGAATTTTAGAGAAACAATTCTCTTCTTTTACAGACACGTACCTCTATATAATATTGTCTTTATTATGCTTCAATCTTTCAAATAAACTTTCAATGTGTTAGAAATAAATCTTTAGGGTTTTGCAGTTTTTTTAGCTAGAGTTTACTTTTATAATCATTTTTATATTGCTTTCCTATTACGATCAAAAAATCTGAACAGTACAAATTTAGAATGGGAAAAAGTGTATATTATATGTTTACTGAGCATATAGCCGTATTCACTCGAATGTTTAAACATTAAAAAATGTTTAAACAGTATATTTAAAAAAAATTGACGAAGGTATTTTCCTCCATTTCCCTTTCGAGCACTTGAATTTTTGTGTTAATGTATGCTTATGTGCAATGTAGGTTGTACTAACACATATGCTTATTTAAAATGTGGGAAATTTTAAAGTGAAACGATGATGGATAAGAATTCAAATTCCTCATTTGGAAATTCTTCATAAATCCTAAGTAAGAATATAGACTCGAATAAATGTTCGAGCAAATAATTGAATAAAAAGCAACAACAACAAACAGAAAAGAGAATAATAGATACAAAAAAAAAAAAACGAATGATATCAATCAAGCTTTATGCATTTTTTATTCATGATCCTTTCTCCACTTTTGTACTAGACAACTTCTAGCCTAACTAGCATATGCGAAATTCATCCTTTTATCTTAAAAAGCTTAGCAAATGAATGGATAAGACCTTTTTAAATAGAAAACTAAAAACCAGATGATTTTTCTACACAGCTATTACTTATTGTTCTAAAACAGAAAAAATATTTTTTTAAAAAGATGGAAAAAAAAAGATATATTTGTCACCCTTTATTATTTTAACTGCACATTAAAATGTCCCGATCATTTCAAAAATTCAATCAATAATTGACTTTTTTCAAAACAACTTATGTCTTTACACATTCATTAAGTTTGAAGTTATATTTATTAAAGTAAATATTTTTTTAAAAATTCTACAATTTTATCCGTCAAAAATCTCGTAATCATGATTTTTGCAGTTGGTACCAACTGATAATTTACAAACAATGATGTATATAGTGTTAACCAGGGTAACGAGTGGGTGCAAAATGTGAATTGCTAGACCTATGCTTAAAAAATATCCAAAATTTTGATCACCACTCAATCTTATAATCCACGTCCGCAACTAGTTCAAATTGGAAGTCCGAAAGAACAGGTGCAGCGTAGCCAATCATCAAGGCGTCGTGCCTGATGGCAGGATTAGCATAGAGGTCTCTGGGGTTTGGTGTACCGTGTGTCCGACTCATTGCTGTTCACGCGACCGAAAATGCAGTCACGAGGGAGGCCTTTGCCTCCCCACCATCTAGTATTAACTTCCGATTATATCGCAATGCGAAGATTACAAGCTTCCCCACAGACCAATAACGCAGCACGTGGCTTTATGTTTTGGAAATAATCAAAATGACAGTTCCAAGAGCAGAAAGTGGTTGAAGAGACTGTGCCTAGTATTGTTGTGCATCTAGCTCTTATTAATTTGTCATTTTGATACAAATTATTCCTATCATTGTTTCGGTATTGGTTTTCCTGTTTTTTTTAAAAAAAATTAGTTTTTGAAAATAAAAATGATAATTTAAGATGACGAAATCGATATTTTTAGGTGAAAATAAAAGTGATAACTTTTAAATCTAGTTAAAAATAGTTTTTAAAATGCACTTAAATTAGTATTAAAAACACTTTTTTTTTATTTTGAATATTTTATTTTTTTATACTTGACATTTATTATTTCTCCAATTTAGTACCAAATATCAAAAATGAAAATTTATTTTAATTGTTGTTCAACTGACAGTCAAAAACAGAAAGCATTAAAGTAATGTACTTTTACCAAGAATACACAAGTAATAAATTTGAAACTTTCAAGACATAAAGAAGATAATGGAAAATCAATTGCAAAATTACATCTTTAAAAACGCAAAATAAGTGAAACAAAAGTGTTAAAAAAAAACAATTTTTTAGTTTCTCTTTTTCCTTTTTCTTTCCTTAATGTTCATAAATTGCTTTTTGTTCCTTAGTAGAAAAAGAAATATGTTTGTTCTTGGTGAAATAAACAGCACTGTCTAAATGAATAATGAGGAATGACTATCTAAATAAATTTTAAAACCATTAGGAATCTTAAAGTTCACTTTTCAATATTCTGATCAGTATAAAAGTATATTCGTTTACCTCTTTCAAGGGCCAATCGATCGTACAAATTCAAATATGGAAAGATAAGCCACATTACTGATTATCCGTCCAGCCCGAAGGTACTGGTAAATAAATACTGAATGACAGAACTACCGCTACAGCAACATTGACGGGAACAGTGGTTGAGTCCTAAGGGCCAATCACCAGCCACGGTACAACTATCCCGTCATCGATGGGAGGAGTCAGATCCCCCTCCTTTATTGTACTCACCGGGCTGGCGAGATCCAACCACCATACCGGAAGCCTCTAATCCTCGTGGTGGCCCTCCGAGGGTCAATATGGAAAGGTAAAATAATTTTACTTGGAATGATTTTTTAAAAAATGTTAAGGTATTTGTTTAAAAATGTAAAATACAAGGTTTAGCGATTCATTACGCCCAAACAGAAATATTTATTCGAGTAAGAAATTTTAGGCTATGGATAAAACCATAATTGCGAAGCAATATTAAAGTATAATTTAAATCAGTATTTTTTTACTATATTTTATTAGAAATATATAAATAGATAGTATTGCAATCATTAAAAAAAATTCAAAATTTTCCCGAATTCTCCCATTTTAAACTTCCCGGAACCCCAAAAACACATTTTTGGATGAGACCACGGTAATTCAAAAACGCTTTAATCTAGAAAAAAAAAGTGTTTATGTATAGTCTTTGCACTAGATTTGTACAGTATCAAATTTTGAATGAAATTCTTTCAGAAGTACATCTGCTTGTTTGACAGCAAATTAGCGAGTTAATTACAAAACATAATAAGTCGATAAATAAAATTTAGTACAGTTTTAAAATTTAAAATGCAGAAAATTCTGAAATCCGTGTAAAAATTCTGAACCTTAACGGGTTGACTATCTGCATTTTAAATTTTGCTGCATTTCTCATGCACTTGAACAAGATAAAGCAACAACTTAGATAAATGAAATTTCGAGTGTGAAGCCATTATTAAAACGGTAACTCTGTATTAAATTGTGGTTTCAATTGGATAACAACAGCATTAAGAAAGGCGCCCAAAATGTATACTCGTTTTCTTCATGCACTAACTCTCTCATCTAATAAAAGTCTGGAAATAAAAATGTGAGTGCTCTTGGCGTTTCTTGAGTACACTTGCTTGGGATCGACAATTTTTATATTCATATGGAGAAACACCTTTATTATGGAGTATGTAATAAAGTTTCGGGGTGACCACTCTTGCTAATATGTATAATTTTGTGCATCAGAATACTAAAATGTTAGTCAGACTATGTCGATTGGCAGTTTTAGATGAATATTTTATATCTTAAATCACACTTTTGGTTTTATCTTACTATTAAAAATACCATCTATTTTACATGAAACTAATATGTATTTATCTCCAGCAGTTCATTTTAATGTTACATCACCAATATTTTTTTTTCTTTCTGTAAATCATGTAGCATCGATTATATACCATATGTTCGTTTATCTGAAATGGGAATCAAATAATAGTAACAAAATGGTGTACACAACGAATCAAATTTTGAAACTCTTGGTTCATATTATTATTGAAATCAATGAGTTAGTGAGTCTGGGAAAGTGTATAATACAAGGACCAGATTTTGTCATGTTGCTTCAATTACTTTTAGACCAAGTTTGCTTTTATAACGCATTCTTGTTCTGGAGCAAGCTTAATGATTTTGCCATGCTGCGCCAATTACTGTTGGAACAGAGTGTACCTAAGAATCGCATTCTTGGAGTGAGTCGAGAGCACTGAGGATTAATGGTATTATTTTGGGTTCATACAAAACCCGATTCCACAGACAACTCACCGTACATTTGGGGCAGGAGCATGCTATATATGTTGCCGGGAAATAAACCTTGCCCCATTGGTGTGGAATGAAATCGTGGATAGCGTATGCAAACTTAGAAAAGCCTTCCTTCATTTCGATGGGGTTCAAGATTTAATGTTCCCTTCCACAGTTTCCCTAATGTAGTTTGAAAACAGGAAATTAATAACATTGTTAAACTAACTTTCAAATGATCCAATACATTTTCATGAATGTCGCTACTTTTTTGTTTTACATTACAAAATTCGTCTTGTAATTCAGATCCTTATAGTTATTTTTACAGATTATTCTACTTACATTTTATTTATTATTATCATCGCATTATTAGCAATATTAAGAAACTCACTATCTAAACCATTGATTTCCGTCTTGGATAATTTTCCTGTTAAGTGCAAGATAATGTTTGTGTTTTTTAAATCCTATCAAATTTTTATATCTTTTTGTGTTAAAAATGTTTTTGATATTTGTCGAATACACTATCGATCATGTGAATCATTTTCCCCCTTTAATACAAAATGTTATTACTCTCAGTAGATTAAGAGTCAGTAAACGGGACATAACAGAATAAATCTCCAAGTAATTTACATATAAAAGGAAACATCAAACGTTATTTATAACAAATGATGAACTTATCAAAATAATATCTTCGATCAGACTGTTTTAATAAAAAACAGACAATAAATTAATGTAACAGACAATAAATAAATGACAAGAAATAAATGTAATATCCTTATATGAATCTACCAAACAATCAATCTATACACCTACATACATAATTTATTTAACTGAATTTTTTTCAGTAAATGAATTTATTATTTTTATTGAAATATTATAGATTAAAATCTCAGCTCAAATAAAAGTCACAGTATTTATTATTTTGAAAGATAATAAAAGTAGGAATAAATCATTTTTTTTTCGAAACGGGCGTGCTCAATATTTGAGAAATCAAAGTTTGTTGTTTAAAAAATTAAACGAACAATTTGAATTATCAACCTGTGAGTCACACGTGCATTTAATTATGGTATTTATAACCTTACTAGTCTCCTTGTAGACTAGATGGTTCAGTAAATGGTTGCTGACATTTTTAATTAAATGCTTTTCGTAGCTTTTCTTAAATACTTCTTCAATAAGATTTTTTAATTTCAAATTTTAATATGCATGTAGCAAATTATTTTAATGTCTTAAAACCATTCTGTTGATTGCTCTACCCATCTCTCCTAAAAGCATAGTAAAGTCTGCCATCTTATCAAAAATTTGAGTTTTAATTTGGAACAGCAGTTATATAATTTAACAAATACAAGAGTCTTTTTGTTAAAACTATTTAAAATTGGACACACTCAAAAACTTCAATGTCGCTAACTAATGATGTCGAATCTTGATTGTATCTACAGTAAAATTTCAAAAAATTTATTAAAAGTAAACTTCTTATACGAATCTACTTGCCATGAAAAAATAAGCCATATATTCTTTCTCCCTTCTCTTCCCTCCCCCAGTGTGTTTTTCAGATTTTTTAAAAATAATTGTTGCTTAATTTTTTCGTTGTTTAAATTTCACTTCTCCATAAATAAACACATTTTTCAATACTGAATCAACCCTTTTGTAGTGCAAGGAAAGTTCATAATTTTAATCGCAAATATCTCTTCCAATTTGATAGATAACTCCGAGAATTTTTTTTGTGGTTTTATTATGATATAGCGCACATTTTTCCAAATTGAACTTGAGTCATATTTTTTGTAACTTCTCTATGTCACTACTAGAGGCGTATAATCTAAACAAATACGGTATAGTCATTTTACTATAGGTATAAGTTACTTTCTTGTCTATACCAGACGCCGTTTTGAATTTAAATGGCTTAAAGGGATTTTACTGATCATCCTATAAAAGATTTAGACCATGGGAATTCTATTTATAAATATTGGAAAATTGTTTACGTTTTCACCACCATACTCTTCAGCGACACAGCAAACTGAATATGAAACGTAAAGTAAGCATAGAAACTAAATAAGGAGTATTTAATATCATTGACTAAAATTTAAAGAGAACTTTAACGCATAAATATATTTGAGGAGTACATTTTTTCATTTTAAACTTGCCACTAACCTTTTACTTATATGTGATTTACTTGCTGATTTAACAATTCAGAACTTATTATTTTTTTATAGTTTTGCTTCTTTTGCTTAGTAATTTAGTTTGTAAAATATTTTCTTTGAGCATACCATAATAATTGAATATAATTATATCGCTATCGCTATTGTCTGATTCTTGTACAATACAGATCAGTAAATTTTGAATTATATTTTATAGATGTTGTTTACAATATTAAGATATGATAACTATGAAAGTCTGCTATGTGTATCTGATTTGTTCTGTATACGTCGTCTTTCACCCAAGTGTTTGTAATTTACACTCATATACGTTTTGAATTGTTGCGATTTCTCTACGTTGGGTATCTTAAACATGAGTAATGCAAAAAAAGTCGATATGAAAATATTTGTAACAAAAGTGAGATATACTGTTGTACACTAACAAAAATATTGTTGTAAAAGCTTAAAATACTTTCTAAAATTTATAAAAAAAATTGGAAATATTATACACCAAATACTATTGATAATATTGAAAAGACAATTCTTTGAATTTTAAGATATTGAAAAATTATTTTTGAATTATGATATTTTCGGAAGTTTTCGAGGGAAAATAGCGAAATTTTTCTTTCAATTTTAATTAATCCAATTCTCATTTAAATTTGGAAAAAAATAATAATGTTCCAAAGTGCTTATTCTCATCCTTTAAAGCATATATGTGGCAAATTAGATAACTCTAAATCAAGCGATCTGACCTGTAAAGGCCAACACTTGCAGATGCATTCATCTTTATTATTAGTAGAAACTGACTGAAATTTCGCAATTCAAAGATTTTTCCGATACGAAAACTGCACTGCATGCTTTAAATCCTCAAGTATTTCATATATTTTTAGATGAATTGAATGAGCAACTCTTTCCCAAAATAAAAATTATCATTTAATGAGACAGCAAACGAAATTGAACAACCAAGAGATTAAATAAATATTAAATAGGTTTTGCCTATTAGTTTTTGGTTCAAAAACGTAAACGTCTTGTTATTTTCATAAATATTTTTATCTATCATTCCTTAGCGCTTTTGTACAGTTTTACTGAACTCGTTAAGAGGTGTTAATAGGAAAGACTCCCAATCTTCGATTTTCCGACAAATCTACAGCTATAAAAGCCCTCAAATTAAAAAAAAATCAACAAAAGCCTGTGAAATATGGAGGTAACCCGAAACATCGTGTTACTGTGTGTCTTTCACAAATTGTAAAGCGCTGGTTAAAGCAGTGACTCGCTGTTACGTGCAATTCTGTCATCCATATCGACCGAAGTGAACGGAACTGTAACAGAGTTCGTGCGCTTGTTGAGCACGCGACAAGAATTTATAAGAGGTATAAAAGCAATCATTTTCACTTTGTGTTGTTTAGGTAGGTGCAGTCAGTGAGCCTCATTTGCAAAGAAGTAGCTGTATTTTAATGGCGATTCTTAATTAAAGCACCACGCGTCTCTATAATGTGTTGATTTGCAATATGGGTGTTCCCTGAATCAGTTATTTATGAACCACGTTTCTAACCAGACGACTCGCATCGATGTAAAAACTAACAATGAACAAAAGGATTTCAATAAACTTCTAGACCTAAGGCAAGCTTAAGGGGACAGTGGACTTTGAAATAAGAAATGGACGAAAATATAAAATTTTCTTCTTATTGTATCATCAAAAAATATATGTTTATATTCAAGTATAATAGCCTTATAAAATGTATTGTTCATTAAATGAATATTTGAAGGGCATAGAAAAAATATTTTGATGACTTTCCTCAAAATTATGTTCTAATAAGATTTATATATTTTTAAAATGTTCCAGGTGTTTTAATTTCTGTAAAATGGAAATTTCGGTTAAACATTAGCAGAAAACTGGGTCTGCATTTTATGTTTTGAGGAGTTTTTTTTTTAGATAGCTTCAAGTCAGAATAGGTTTTGGTTAAAAAAACATACAAAAGTTTAATGAAAATTCAGAATTTGAGCATAAAAATATTTCTAAAAAATTAACACTTAATCGGAGTTACAAAATCATAAGCTTGTTTTGTTCTAAATAAAATCATACAGAGTAATAAAGAAAAAAGCAGAAAAAATTTAAAATTATGTCGCCTGGAGTATTTTGAAATTTTTAAAGATTATATATCTTAATTTTTTTTTCGATAATTTATTTCACTCGTTTTATTACATTCACAAAATTGCCAGCAGAGTCCATCTTCCCTTTAAATATTTGGTTTGTTTATTCAAGTAGAAATTCGATTTACTATTGATGGACCAAATTATCATACTGTTAAGTGATTTCGATAAAATTATACGAAATTAATATTTAAATTATTAGCGTTAAAAAACAGTATATTATTTTTAGTAAAATTTAGTGTTTTTATTTCGTTTCGAATTATCTGTTTCACCATTTTATTATTTCACTATCTTCCATATCTTTAGCTACATTTTTTGTAATTTCTCTTATTTGGTAGACGTGATCCTCAAGACAAGATCAATTGAATAATCTGATATTACGTGCCAATTCATCACCATTTGGTTTTTATTAATTAGTTTTCAATAGCTTGATAATTGAATAATAAAATAACTGTATGCTACATTCCTTTACTTTATGAAAGAAATATTTTAGTAAAAAAATTTAATTAAAATCTTTTAATTAAATTAGTAATAATTCAAAATTAAGCACATAATTGATATTTTTTCTGTAAGCTTTGCATTGATTTATATGTATTCGATAGTAAATATTGTGGAAAAATTAAATTTCATTTTGGGTTAAATAAAATATATTTTCTTTTTTGCCCTTTATTTTTATTGATGACATAAAATGTATCAAAATTTGTTTTATTGTTAAGAATGACATATTTGACCTCTCTCATTAACACATCTCTCTAATTCCTTCATTCTCTACTCAAATCTTGGTTACACACTTTCAACTAGTAAAAAGTCCACCTGAAACATTAACCAATAATAAAGCCTATGTTATTTTTGATGCAGCATAGTAGTCAGTCTTGCACATATATATATATTTGATGATGTAGTCAGTTTTGTGTCAGAATGATCTCAGAGCTGGAACACCCTTCTTGGGACTTACCAAAATACTAGGGGAGATTTTGAATCAAGACTTCAGATTCTGAAATGACCAAATGTATGTCTGCATCATTTCAGATCGGCTGTCAAACCGGTACCACTTAGGAATCTGAGATCTTACGTTTAGCACAATAAGCCTCAAACACATCTCTAAATAATTAATATTCTTTATTGATAATGAATTTCGAGCATATGAAGAAATTTAAGAAACATTTACATAATATAGAATATCAAATGAGTATATAAATAAATGAAATATAATAAGAGTACAAAAGTTTATGAATTTAAAATTTTCTTGTAAAAAAAGAATTACCTTAATCCAATTTCGATAAATTTAAATAATTGTTAGATTTATTCATCCGTTTATGAACGTTATATTTAATTTCAAAATAACGCTATTTAATTAATTCGTTTTTGTTATTTAATTAATATTAAAGCATTGATTTAATTGCAGAAAAGTGGAAAATAATGATTAAAAAAGGCAAGGGTTCAATACAATTTTTACATTCTATCTGTATTTATAATTATGGCATCTTTAATTTCTATTTCACGTTTCAAAACAAAAAATGAAAAATACTTAATTCTTTCGATAAATTTAAGCTGGAAATCAATCGTAGTAGTTTATATCCAAAATAGCTTCATATATTTGGGAAATAATGATTGCTTGAAAGCTGCACTTTTTGAATCACAAGATGTTGATTCGTAAGCTACCATAAATATCACGTTAGTCATAACTGTGTACCTCTTAATTATAGTGAACTGAACTATAAAAAATGGTGGTGGGTGGGGATAAAGCTGTGAATATGAATTCGTTGAAAACGAAACGGAACAACTTTCAATACAGCTCATTTTTTTAAACGAATGAAAAAAGAAAGCCAACATTTGAAATCAAAATGTCAGCCTTTATGAATGTTAAGTTCTAATTCGTTTTTACAAATTTTAATTTTTTTAAAATTTTTTGTGAGTAGTTTTATTAGAAATGGAATAAGTAATTCAATTCCGAAAAGTCCTTGCTCCGAGATGGAAGTAAATAGAAAAATCTAAATTTTTAACAATTTTAAAATATTGAAATTCATTTCATCTAAATTACAGAGTCAAGATTACTACATCATAATCATTATTCGTTGTTGCTATGAATTAAATATTTCAAGATTTGTTAACTTTTTTCCTGTAAATTTAGAATGAAAATACTGAGTATGTACGTCGTTTTTCAGCTGTAGATAATTCTAATTCTAAGAGACTGAATCAAACTTTCGCTTTACGAATCTTCTAACAATCATTATGACGAGGATTCACAGGCATAAAAGCCTTGCTAATACAAAGTACTGTAACTCCACACTGAGATATTAAAACTTAAATGAGTATCTCTTTATCTATTTTTTGATTATAAAATGATTACCAAAAAACTAGAGATGCGATTGAATTTGAATTATAAAAATTAGTTATTAATTAATTATTAATTATTAAATAATTAATAAATGATTTATTTTATGACTGAAATAATTTAATTGTAAAATAATCAAAATTAATATAAAATAAATAATATATTTCTAGCATATTTAGAAATGATTTCGAAATATGCCCCATTCAGAAGGATGACAGTCATTATTTTATGATGATTTCAGCATGTTTATTCATCAAAGATAAAAAGATAATAAAATCCAACTTAATTTCAATGATAAAAAGACGAAAGTTTTTGCAGAATTATTACTACAGATAACAAAATATTATTTTATGGCCCTACTCCCAATATAATCAATATGCTCTCCCTTGCTCGTAGTCGGAGAAAGTAAAATGCCGAAAAACGTTTTGATTCTTATAGAATAAAAGTTTTTTTAAAAAAAGGCTTAGTTAAGCTGGAAACAAGTATCACGAAAGAAGTAAAATCTTTCAAAGTTATTCAAAGAAACAGTTGCAGTTTGAAAAAGTTAAAAAGACATGCTAAATTGCATTCTGCTTCATTGTACCGCTAACAAAATTAAAGAGATATTTCAGATGTAGAGAAAATATTAATCAAGGTTTCATCTCGTTTTATCATTGATAATATTGTGGCGAAAAATGATATAAATGTTTCTTCTTTCAAGATAAATTTTGTTAAACTGTTTTAAATTTTAAAATTATTTAAATATTTGTTAATAACTTTTATTTATATTAGGAACTACTGATGGTATGCATTTAAAAACAGTTTTACTGATATATTATTACCAACGCTTAATGGCCAAATTGAGAAATGAGTTACCGAATTTGGAAACATAGTTGTTGGAATCAATGTGAAATTTCCTTCAAGTTTTAAAATTTTAATTGGTCACAAAACCGAAATGAAAGGCAACGTTTAAAAAATAAGTCGTAAAGTCGTATTTGCCGTTGCTCAATTAAACCATTTCCAATCTCAAACCATTGGCAATAATAATTTGAGTAATATGGCTGTTTTTCTTTGCACGACTCCACGTAAATTTCTTTATTTGTGAAACTATTTAAATTCAAAATATGTCTTCTGTTATTTTCTGATTGAAAAATGTTTTATCTGATTTTGTTTGTAACTAAATCTATTTTTATTCAGTTTTAATTAATCTCATGAATTTTTCCTGCAAAAATTCCTAACTTTTGCAGGAAACATGTTTTTTTTTTAAGTGCACTATATAGCGGTTCATTATCGCAATTATTTAGTTTGTAATGAATAAGAATGAAAAATACCTCTAGTTTACAATAGCACTATACATAGTCCATCTAGTACAATACAATAAAGTTTTAAAAAATTACAGAAAACGCAGATTTAACCGTACTTTGTGATATAATATTATATATCGGATCCTTTTACATTAAAACATCATCTTTCAAATTTATTTAAACTTTTTTTATAGATACAAAACATTTGTGTGCATTAGCTACATTTTCACTAAAATTATTTCATGCAAAATATTATTATTGCAAATTATCAAAAAATGCCACATCACTGCAGTGGTTCCACCTGTTACATTAAAATTTCGCGAGTTCTGTTTTATCTAGTTTTTTTGCATACGACATACATATATAACAACGACGACGTATGACATTTAAAAACATACCACTATCTTCCCATTTCCCACATAGCAGATTGTCATATCAATTTGCAATCTAAAAGAACCGGACATTTCTTAAAACGTCTTTTCAATGAGACATTTTGTATGCCCTCAGTGCTCGAACGCGAAAGCGGAGAGCACGGAGATAGTATTGTGAAAAAAAGACTAGATCAAAGGGATATTGGAGTTGATTCCCGTCCGTTGAAAGACCTCGGGGTGAGATCCCTTTGGAAAGCTTTTACCTCCCACTCTCCTCTCTGTCAGCAGAAATAATCTGATTTTTTGGCTGCGTCTCTTTCCATTTACACAGGCAACGACTTCTCGTGAATAAAGCGAGCAAGCCCATCGACTTCAATATCGTTCTTTCCTAACAAAGTAATGAGCTTGCTTTTAGCGGCCCTTAAAATGTTAAAGCCTATTAAGCACGTTTACTCTCACCTCTAAAAACTTTCAGACACGCATTTGCCGGGAGGGTAAGCTTTTTCGAAATGGTGGCAGACAAAAATGAATAAAAAGTTTTCACTGTTCAATATTAGTCTTTTTTTAAAAAAAAAACACTTACTCAGGTTAAAAATGAATTTTTTATAGTATTCTTACTTAAATGCATTTTTTTAGTATTCTTACTTTTTTTATACACGATATATAAAAACAACAACAACAAAAAATAAAGCAATCACCAAAAAAATTGATTTCGGGATTTTGTCTACATAGGTCTTCTACTCATGTAGAAGTTGACATAAAAATAGGAAGTTTTATAAGTGATATGTACAGACCACTGGAAGTAAACCATAGGAAAGTCTATCCATTCTTCCGTCCATTTGTGCATTTGTAAAAATAAAGACAATAAAATTACCTCGTTTAAAACAAGCATAGGAAAATTAATAGCTTTTAAAATCAACTCCACCAACTGCTGACTATCTGCCTATTAATGAATATGTAAACCTAATAATTGAAAAACACAACAATCTAAATAGATGAAATTTGGTTTGAATTCTTGTCACTCGAATTGCAGTCTTTGTCAAATTTTGTATCCAAATGGTTAGGCAAAAGAGATGCAAATAGTATTCTCAATTCTCTTTATCACACAACGAAGTTTAACACAAAACGGTTTATATTGATGAAATATAGAAGAATCTGAGGGAAGAATATCCCCTTTATTCTTCAATAAAAATAATAAATTGGGATATTTCATAAGTTATTTCGCCTTTTAAAAGGATGATAGGCTTAGAGCATGAAGACGAAAAATATTGAGGGTCTCTAAATAATACTGTCTTGTATTCGCAACATGAAACTCCTCCAACGTAAAGAATTGCAGATTTATTTTCCCCTTGATGATTTTATATGGACTCAGAATTTTAACTGTTTATTATCTGTAACTGTACTCATATACCTAAAACTTGATCACAAACAGACAAAGAGCTTAAATAATGATCAATCTGTAGAAATTTTCATGAATGAAGGCAAAATTCAGTCTTTAAATTTCTTTTAAAAATTTTATAGGATTTTTACAGATATGAGAGCATTTTAAAATTGATAAGCAGATATGATCATATTTTTTTAAGATTATTAAGTAGAACTTTTTTTTCCACACGTTATTTTCTTATTTATATTGGCTTGCTAAATTATTTATTAAATTTCTTATCTTTAAACTAGAGTAGAGGAAAGTTTTTTTCGAATATTCTTGCATAAATTAAGAATTATCCAGGCTTTAATTTTCTCTTTCAGAAGGAGAGACGTACTCCAGAAACGTCTTTTATCACAATCCATAGAAAAACGTACTTAGTGTGACGTTTTCTCAAATAATTTATTTCCCAATTCCAAGGAATAATAATAATAATTCTACAGTGAATAATCTCGAAGACGATTTCTAAGATAAACATGACATGAATACTTTATTTGTTAGCTTGTTTTAATAAGATAGCTTAAATTTTGGTACCACTAAGATAAAAATTTTAATACAACTCATAATTGCATATTTGGAAATTTTTTTAATGTCAAGTTATATTAAATCAATTCTTGGTTTTTAGATAAAAAAAATTATTATCTGTCATCTCAAACATTTCGACCTCATTTCAGAAAGTATCTAGAATTATTCTTCTCAATAAATAAATTAATATATGCTCGAACTTGTATCTAAAACCAGTTTGCTTTAAATTTAAAAATATAAAATCTATAGAAATCACACAAATATTTTTAAGAATTATTCTTTACTTATACAGCTTTTAAAAGACCCCCCCCCCCAAAAAAAAGAACTACTTTTAATCTCAGAAGCTGAAAAAATCTATCTGCTTCAGTATATTTTATTCAATTTTTCAACTAAACATGTACATTTTATCTAGAAAATTGAAATCTGCGTCAAAACAGAAAAAAATGGAGAAAATTGATTTATCATTCCATATAATTTATTAGGATGGCAGATGGTATTACAAAGACTAAAGATCTTTGCTTTGAGATGATGGATGGATGAATGAGGAAAACACAATAATCTTTCGGGACCTCCATGGTTCTGGTGCATGTTAATCCGATTCGAGGGTCAAACCTTCTCCCAATGGTGTGGTATGACAGCTTGGGGAGAGGGTGCAAATTCAGATATCATTTTTCGAGTTATGAGGTCCATGCAAAAATAACTTTCGTACTGTTTTAAAACAGAGTATATATCATTACTTAACAAGTAAGAAACTAAGAAAATTGTCCCTATCAGTAACAAATATTCCTACTTTTTTCCCCTCAGATCTATTACCAAAATCATTTTTTAAAAAGACGCAATAGAAAAACAAATATATATATGTATTCATCACTGGTTCCGAAAAATTCAGTTTTTTTTTTTGCTCTTATAAAACCTAGAAAATTGAGATTACTGCTAGTGTTTGTTAAGTGATTATTAATCGTTTATGTTAAACTCACTAATTATACTATAGTTGGAAAGATATATAAGAGTGTTTAATGATTTTATGGTAAATTATTAGACAAAACGTGATAACATTATGAATTCTATTTTATTATTATAACGAACTATTACTCTCATTTCCATAATGAGCTTTTTCTTTATTTCATCAGTGTAATGAGAGAAGAATGAAAAGATAAGACTATATTCAGCTGCCTTGTAATAAACACTTCTTCATTTTGGAATATCGATAGGTGTGAACACATATTTTCAGTATAAAAATAAACAATGCATTAATTATTATTCCATTTTCGACTGATCCACATCTGAAAAGAGGGAATTGATAACTCCACTTAATCATAATATAACTGCATTTTCAATTAATTAGTATGGAGGTGACATAATTTTTTTCTCTTTTTCCTAACTCACTCGTGATAGAGACAGCTGATGATCGTCTGGGTGTTTTTATAACTTCTGATGGTTTCATTTATCCTGGATGTTTTTGGAATTTCTGATGATTAGATTTGCAGAATATAAAAGGCAGCCAGCCTTGGTAATCTCGTTTTGCAGTTTATTCAGAATCTTCCATTTAATTAAAGTGTTTTTACTTCCAATTTAGTTATAAAATCTTTGAAAATTCACCATGCAATAAGATTTTGTGATATGCCGATATCAAATTTTCATATTAGAAATCGAAGAAAAGTACAATGAACTTTGTAATGCAGTAACATTTTTAACGCTTTTATATACGGAGATTGATTTAGGCTTTAAAAAAATTCTTTTTGAATTTTGAAAGGAGATTTTGATCATTATTGTACAATGTGCTCCAAGATAAATGTGAAGATTGATAGTGGGAAAAATAAAGAGCGTAAAAAGCTTCATTCAAATTCAAATTAATAAATTCTGAAAAAAGCACTAATGGAAATTCTTCCTCCATTTTGTTATGGATTATATGTTTAATTTCAGATATATCCACTAAATATTTATGCTTCAAAAAGAATAAGCGGCTTAAATTTTCTTCTTATTTTATGCAGATTTATTCTTGTGCAATACTGAAAAAAAATATCCTCTTGCGTCTCTCTTTTTTAAAACGATTCACATGACTTTCAAAGAGACTAATGCCTATCGCATCCTTTTACAAGAATCTAATTCTGTCAGAAATTTCCACCATATACCAGCCTTTCCAGATTCACCAACCGTAATCCAATTTCCTTGATGCATCTTTCTTCAGTCTTGCGCAACTGTGTCAGCACCAAAATCACTGCAGGCGGTACTTAAAAGTTCATCATCAGTTCATCTCTAACTCCGATGAGCAGAATTTTCCGGTGCACATATCTCTCCAATGATAAAGCAATCAAATCCGGGAAACCTAATGCCGAGCGAGAAGCGCAAAAGGATATTGGGCGGGGACCAACTCACTACAATGAGTCAACGTGGATCTGATAGAGTCATCATCGTCCCCCCTGTCCCTCGAGGCCCCACCCCTTCTTCATCTACCAGATGGAATTCATGCTCCACTGACCAACCATAGGACCTCGGGGACAGGTGATCTCGGTATTAATTCACTACGTGCCTCACCTGAGAAGACGCATAAAAGCAGAGGGAGCTACTGCAATCAGGTAAATTGTCCGCGTTGAGATGGATGGACGGAAAAAGGTACTTCAGTCGAGAAATTTCGGAGCTTTTAAATCAATATTCAGTTTATAAACCTGATTAAAGGTAGTAACGAATATTCACCTTTTCGTTGCTTCTTTTCTATTCGCTAATTCGCTATAATATTTAAAAATAGAAACTTGAAAATAGTGCCAGAAATTATTTCAATGCTGAAGTTCCTTTTATTTTTTTTTTATCTCTGCTGCTTTCCCACTTTTCCGTTGCCTTTGAGTATATCTAAAGGTATATTAATAAAACAATATATCAAATTGCTAATTGAAAGTGCAATTATTTAGTTCTCTGGTTACGCGAAATGAAGATATTTCAACATAGCTTCAGGTGTATTTTGGGAGAGCCAAATTAAACTCATTAAAACATTATTAGTTTTATTAACTTTAAGCAATACGATAGTGCAAATAGCATCAGGAAGAAAGAAATTAGTTTCTGTATAAAAAAGTAAGAAATACTAGGAAGAAAATTAATGATTTCTTATGAATAGCTGTGAATGAAAAGCAACTAGTATTAGATCCATGTAAAAGGCCGCGTGTGAACATAATCTATTTGAGGATTAATCCGAAAGAAAGGCTTATAACTTTTTTTATTACTTAAGTTTTAAATAACAGCTTATAAGTCTACTTAAGTGTCTTATAAGTACAACTTTGTGTTTTTAAAATATTTAAACTTTCTTTATTACATCGCTCGTATATAATAGATTTTCATAGCAACTCCTTGGAATTAATAGCATATGTGAATTTCATTTGGTGAATGGGATCTAATAATGCAATCAGATCACAAATTCTTAAAATACAAATGTAGAATAACGAAATTTCATTAAACAGAGTACAAAATTCATAAATAAAGTTTTTTAGTAGTTTATGAGAGTGCTATATAAGAACAGATGCTGATTTAATATATTTACCGTCTTTTGTGCAATATATGCTATCCAAATAAATCATTTGCATTAATTTCTAGGTTGCGACTTGGATCTCTAAATCCTCCGTAAAAAAAGTCATCTTTTTATAAGGAGACGCGTGATGTGTTAGTAATAAATCACAAAAGATTAAATAATAAAAGCCTTAATTTTTCTAAACGCACTGTAACAATTCATTCGCAAGCATTATTCTGTTTCGTGCGACAAACTTTTTAGTAATCTTTCTAAATGAAAAATTTTAACTGAAAATAAAATGAAATATATTTTTATTTACTTAGTACTGATTAAAGAATCAATAAAAAGCAAAAATGTTATTAGGGCTTTTTTTTTAAATGCACAACTTTCCTTAAAGATAAAAAATATGCTTATAAATATTTAATAAAAGAATAATATCAAGAAAAATAATACGAGCATTCGAAAATGAGAAACAAAAGCAATTTAGAAATAGTGAATTAATCTTTACTTTCATTATATTCATTTGCATAATTCGCTACGATCTCCAGGAATAAAAGGAACTGGGGATACTTTGTATCGAAAGACGCTTAATATGCTTAATATGAAGTTGGGGGAAATAATTGTTTCAATTTAAATACTCATTTAAAAAATGAATCACAGAGACATACTGCTTATTATGTCACAGTTATCCAATAAAAACTTATTAAACAAGTGATCCTATATTGAGACTAGAATGAAAAGTTAATAAAATAGTGTCATAGAATGCTCTTTCAAATTACAATTTTTTTTCTTAATGAAAGCAGTTTATAGCTAATGTTACCTCTGGACGTGTTCGCATGGAGATACGTTTATTTTATTATTAATGGCTTTGCGCTGCGTACGTGCTGGAGTCGTGTTTTTCTCCAACCGTCTTTGAAATGAAGATTTATTGTCTCAGGGAGGCAGCATGCACCGTCTTTCTCTCGCTCTTTTGCGTCATTTTTCTTTCTCTCACATTAAAAATAAACAACCAAACTTTCTCCGTTCTTTTAGGAAAAAGGAAATTCTCCGTGCCTTTCTCAGGAGAGTAGTTCTGTGATAATATTAGATAAACTGTTTCTCACGTTTCTTAGTCGTATGAATCGTTTCTAAGCTGCGAGGGTGAACACGGAAGGATGTCAGATGGCAGAATATAAAATACTTTAATATTTTTCTACTGATTTGGGCTTAGTAAAATCCACAAAGTTCAAGCGAAAATGTTACTCTTTTCTAGAATGTTCGGGAAAAGAATCAGTGCTTATAAATTAACATTCATATTTAGATATGAACACTTTCGTTATTTATTCTTATTTAAGATTAAGACTAATGAAAGTTAAAGATTAAATTAGTAAAGTTAAGATTAAGTTAAATGAAATGTAAATTTATCTTAAGATAATATTTTGATGAAACATATAATAAAATTTTTTTACTGTCTAAATGGATTGAATTGTTTAAAAAAGGTGAAATCATACTTTACAAATAAAAATTATGTAAAATTGAAAAAGACATTGCAAAATAAGAATAAAAATCAGAAAGTTTTTGAATAATTTCGAAGAAATTTTAAAATAAATTAAGAAAATTAATTACATAATATTTAAACGACAAAAAAAAACCCACACACAATAAAATTATAAGCTGATGGAGTCCTAATTTTATGCATTGCTATGCTAGGTTTTAAAGATATTATGCTAGAATACATTTCAATGGAATAATAAAAAAATTAATCTCATAATAATATATATATTTATTTTTAAAGGAGGCATTTACAAATAATTTGATGAAATTAAAAAAAAGTTTTGAAAGCAATCACAGTTTTCAGGTTTAAGTAAAAAAATTATTTGAAAGAAGTAAGCAAAAATTTGAGGGAAAGTAAATTTAAAAACTAACTTAACCTGAAATACATTATAACAATTACCACTGTAGTGAGTTAGAAAAGGGTTCATTTTATGATAAAGTCACTAAATTGAATCACAATTCGTGGGGCAGGGAATCGTTTTCATGTTATTTGTAATTTTAAAGCAAAAAGGGTTAATAAAACTTTAGGGGTTTTTAATTAAAATTTTTTGTATATGCATTTCAAATTTATTCAAAAACTTTGGATACCTTCAATTTGGATTATCTGAGCATCTTAAAAGTTGATTATTGTATATTATTTATATACGTTACTGTTTAGATAAAAAGGAAGATTAATTTAGAAATTGTTTTTATCAGTTTTTATAAATAATGCACATAATTTTCTTTTTCAAAATATAAACAAATCTTTAATAATAGATTAGAAATGGTTTGTTAGATTTAAATGTTTCGTTTCTATGAAGCTCATTTCAGTTTCACCTAGAAATCCTACTTTTTAAGATAGTCTCGAATCCGAAGATTCTTAGTTCTCAGACATTATTATTGTTAAAAATGACATTATAAAATATAATTATCTACTGAAGCAATATATTTTATATTTGTGAAAGTTAATGTTAAAAACAGGAATCATTTTTGGGGGTTAAAATTATTTGATTTATTCATAAGTTTAAAATTAAGCCGACCACTTATAGATGAGAATGAAATAGAAATAATAACATTCGAACTCAGATCAAATAATGATGAAAAAAAGACTTTTGCTACTATCTAATTTCCTATGTTCCATGTTACACTATTGTAATGAAATCTGGCAGATTAGAATTAAATTACTTATATAGTCATTTTTGGGGGGAAATTAGAAATGGGAACTGATATCCTGTCAATCAAAAACTATGGCTCAACCAATAAATTGTTTCACATCATTTCAGTTTATTTGTTTGGCTTTATTGATTTTCTTGTTTTAAAAGAGAATCGTTTCTATCCTTCCCACATTTTTAAATAGTTCAGAGATTATGTTTTTCATTAACGCGAGCTGTTTTTCCTACGTTTAAATTAAGGCTGTCTATTGCATGTTAATAAAATTTTAAAGAATATTGAAAAGTAAGATTGAAAATTAGAATTTTTCTTATGACTTTAAGAAGATTTCCAGAATAACCAGAAAAATTAATTACAGATTGTTTACTGAAATATAACATTTCTCTTTTTCCTTAGTTGAAAGGAAAAAAGTTTCTAGTTTCTTCCAAAGCAGCTTCTAATTGCAGAATTTTCAAAATTGCCATTCAGATGCAAGTGTTACAGTCATTCAAAATTTGCATTGCTATATTAACAATTATAAAAAAAGAACTACCATCGAGCCTAAGTGATCAAGTCTGAAATAATGGATCTCAGCAAATTTTGCATTATAAAGCATTGTCTGCGAAAAACAGCTCTCATTACACTAACCCCTTCTGTAAGAGATAAGGCATGCGGCTCCGTTTACCAGCAGTACCACAATTACAGGTTCATCAAAAGAAGCGAGAACCTATATGCAATTTTCTACCTTCACATATATGAGCCTGTGGTAAATGAGGAATCATATTTGCCCTCGAAAATCGTGGGATATGTAAATAGGAGGTTTAATAGATAAATAAAATTAGGTATGCATAATTAAATAAACCGGATGTTAGCAAATTAATAGGTAGCTAATAAGAAATGACAAGGTTTCAATTTTTAATCCATAGATGGCAGAATAAAATATCTTGGTCTATAGAATTAAAATTTTTTTCCCAACTATTTGAAAGATATTTCCAGATAACCGAAAAATAACAATCTACAAAATAAATAAATAAAAACCTTCCACTACAAACTGAGTTTAGTTCATCATTAAATTTAGTGTGCAGCTATCTTCTCGAACAGCTCTTCCTTATGAATATTTAATATACGAAATTTGGGTAAGTGGCACGAGAAGTGTGAGCGATTTTCTCAAGAATCGTTTTCAGAAATAATGGCCAACGAAATTGCAGTTGATGTCCGTGTGATAAATGTGGCCCATCAACGTGAGGGGAAACTAAACATCTGCTGTTCCCCAGCTCTCCTTGCCATACTTCATAAAAACGAGTGTCTTTTACACCGATCTTGACGCAATAGCAGGAGACTAAAATCGAAATTACTGCCTGTTTTTAAAAGCGTTTTTTTTCCCCTTCTACTTTTCTTTTCTTTTTTTTTTTTTAAGTAACGAAGTGTTAGTGCAGGGATTTTCTATAATTTTATTTATTTTTGTTTGTTTTTAAATAATCAAAATCTATAAATATGGCTTAGTATTTTTTGTGAAAATTATGTTTGCAACTTATGATAAAAGGAGCATTTGCTGGTTAAAAAATCTTGTTTAGATCATGAATTTGCTCATAGAAGAGTACTGAAATGATGGGTTTTTATTACCCTCAAAATTGAAAAATTATTCAGTGCGTTGTCAAAGTATTCTAATTGTGAAGTGGAATTCTTTTAAAACAATAGATAATTAAAAATTATTAAATGAATTTATTTTATTATGGATTTATTTCATTTATTTTCTTAAAAAATGAGTGCGAATTTTAATCAGAAAATGCTGCTTGTAATCTATTATATCACTGTGATACAGTATTTCAGTTACAGATATTTTTAAATAACTTTCGCTCCTCTACCGTGAGTATTTTCTACGCCCAACTATTTTGAAGCCATTTTACTTTAAAAATAGTATATAATACAAATTTTATGAAAAAAAAAAACATTTTAGCATACTTTTATTAACGTAATAAAAAGTATTTTATTTTAACTGTTTTCCACTTATTATATAACCATAAAATAAGTTTCCCCCCACCCCCAATTTCTTATCCAATCAAACCATTGGAGAAAAATCAAAATTTAATTAAATTTGTTAACTGATTATTAAGTTCTGAAAGTGTTAAAATATTCTATTATCATTAATGATACGTAAATGCACAAAGCTTCAAAACTCTAGCACATCTGGAGTTAGTGATAAATTGATTAAAAACTGTATTAAAAAGAGCAATTCAAGTTAGTTCACATTCAGTGAATTAGTATAAATTGATATTATTGATATAGTCTTCTAAGCTTTAAACAACACTTTATTGCTCAAAGTATCGTTTTAAATTTTGCTAATTATAATTAAAACATTCGAACAACAATAACAATAAAAAAATACTTTTTTAAATTTCCTTTTCTGGCAACAAATTTGAATGTAATTCATTGTTGACCAAATGAAATTTATTTTTGTAAAGAACTATACTTGTGCATAATTTTTAAATCAGAGCATTTTATAGAATGAAATTCATGGTTTATACATAAAAAGCCTTATTTTTTATTATTGTTCTTGGTAAAACAATCATTCAAGAATCATTTCATAGATTGTATTATTAGAAATTGTTTAGATAGTATTTTTTTTTCGGATAACTCGTTTCCAATAATGAAACTTAATTTTAAAATGCGTGTTTTTTACAGTTAAAATCTCCTTTCTAAAATTTATGCACTAATTAAGCAAATGAAATATTATCGATTATTTAATCATCATATCAGTAGCTCTAAAAATTAATTTGTCTTCGGTCATAAGTTGTCATGAGCAAGTGTTAAAATATCCCGGAATATTCAACTACCTTTCTATAAGTTGATCGTAAGATCGATTATTCTTGGGTAAATATTAAGACATCCTCACTGATTAGTTACCATCTATAAGTTGGTTTAAAAATCGATGCCCTCCCCCCCCCGTCTTTTACTAGTATTCCTTCCCATCTCGAAATCAGTACATCTCTCGAGTTTCGACGCAGGCGACCTCTGGGTCAGGCGAGGACAGGCCCTCATGCTGCGTGTTTCAATAACAGGCACCATTCACATCACGTGATCGTCTGGGACCCATCGATAAAATAGCTCATTTACATACCGTCACGTGCTTAGAATTCAACCGAAAACTCAATTTTTTACCAGGCAGCCTTAAAAAATCATGATCCACAGCTACTTCTCTGCAAAGCACAAAGTCATTTCTTGTAGAAATTAATAACAGCTGAGAGCACTTAAGTGTAGGAAAACATTTCCGTCAACGAAAACTTTCATTTTGATGCTTGATAGTTGGATTTTAATGCCTTCCTCAAATCTATAATTATATGAATAAGAGTAGTTGAGTCAGTAATATTTTTATTCTTTAAGAATTAAATTCTGTATTAATAACTAAGACAACCAATAAATTATAAACGCATCAAAATAACGCCCTTTGAGCTTCTCAAACCAAAATTCATTATCTCCACCCGAACGGTGGGGGATAATTTCAGGTCCTTCTGTTTGATATATCGTGAATGTTATATCAAAATATCGTACTTCAAAAATCACATTTATCAAAATGTCTTAATCAAATAAATCAGCAAAACATACGAAATTTTGATGCAAAGCTGGAAACACTAGTGATGTAAAACGTTTTGTGACAGCATGTAACAACAGCATAGCACGTATAACAATTTCTAGATGTCTGTACAAGTATTTTTCATTTATAAAATGTTTTTGCAAATCTGAGATCTCTATTTAGATATAACAGTGGGGATATTAATAAAACTACCAAGCAAAAATAAAACAATTTCATTAAAAATAATTCTTTAAAAACAATTAATATCTGTTTTGATAATCATTTTGAACTTTTTTATTTATCGTCCAAATTCACTTCCTTTTAATATTCATTCATTAATAAGATCGCGGTCGTAAAAAATCTACCTGTAATTGAAAACGTTCAATGTCCTTTTACGTAAAAAAATAATTTTAAAAAATTAAGTTGGTAGACTTTCAAGTTTGACGGAAATGTATGTTGACACTTAGAAATTCTATCTTCTTAAATTCTTATAAAGAGCATCAGCAAAAATTTTTCAGTATGTAACTCTATATTTTGTATTCAATTCTTCAAATAAATGCATTAATGAAAACTCGTCCAATGCATTGTTGGAAGAGTTGTTAGATTACAATGCTGGGATATTGTTTAGTTGAATTTCCAATAAAAAGAACTTGCTCTTTAACTATTATTAAAAACATGAATTTGTCACAATATCATGCATTCTATTATCGGTAATAAATACATCTGATATTATTTTGGTACATCAGCAATCAATTCCACATAAGTATTTTTTTTATAAATTTTTTTTCTTCTACACTTGCAATAGCAGAAATAATAATACAAAAAAATCTAACATACATATCTTTACTTTCTCCTATATGAAGTATAGAGAAAGTATGTAATTTTCGAAAAATTCAGATTCTAGATCTTGACAAATCTCAATGTTTCAAATTTCCTTAAATTCAAAAGACAAATTTTTGACATTATATCTGGCTCTCTGTGAACAAGATAATTAAAGAAAAAGGCTTTGATCTAGATAGAGGAAATTTCGCTCATGAACTTACTGCCAAATCTCGAGATTTCTATCAAATTTGAAACAAATCCTTTCACAGAAGTCAGCCAGTCTGCTGTTAGATTACAATTGAATTCGATGACTAAAAAGGCATAGAGCTAGATAGATAAAATTTAGTTCAAAAAGGTTTAGCATCTAAAATATAGTTGTCAAATTTTGCACCAAATCTGTTCAGGAAACCGTCTTTTGGTCTGTATTTTCGCCTGCATGCAAATAAAATGATATAAATAAGTAAAATTTGGTATGCTATTTTGTGACAATAACTGTACGTCCGTGTCAAATTTCGATCTCAATTGATTGGCATAAAGACATTCAAAATGCATATTTTAGCGATCAATTCAGTAAAAATATTAAACTTACACCAAAGATGTATATTTCACAATTATTGTTTACTAATGCCAGGCAAGATCTTCACGGCCTTAACCAAAGTTTTATGCGAGGGGTGGAGAATAAAAATTTATTAGGAAGTATGTTAGAAAATTTCGGAGAGATTTTTGCAGCTCGTTTTTCTGGTCAAAAAGATCGCGAATTGAAAAGATTAAATGAGTTCTAATCAAATTTACAATTATGGGACAATGAAACAAACTTAGTCATTAACTGAAAGAACAAATCACGTAGCTTCCAAAATATTCCCCCTCAATTAAAAATATTTTTAAATTTATAAATATATGTGAGGAAAAGAATTTGTAAAATGGATTAGAAAATATTATGGCCATAAGTCATCAATTATTATTATTCGGCTTTAAACTTAGAACTTGAAATCGTCAATGGTTTTGTGGTTTTTATCAATGTGACTAATGGTTTCAGAGAATAAAAAATTATAGAACTTATCAGTTACACACATTTTTGAAGTCACTGAGAAGTTGATTTCCCTTGCAATGCTTCTTTCTTAAAGGTTTCTAAACCCTTTTCTGATAGGAGCTGTTCATTTTCTAAGACACTGAAGAAGCTATGAAAAAGCAGAGATTTTGTTACAAATTCAGTTAATAATATGACAGATTTTAAAGGCCCGAATGATGTACGCCAAATTCGGTTTCAGAACTTAAAACAACTGAGCGCTGCTGTGACATAGAAATGATATAATAATCCTTTAAATAGCAGGAAACAAAGGGAAATTCTTGCTGGAGTTCCTGATAAGAGTCATCCTATTTTGAAACGGAAGTCAGGGAATGTACAGTTAACTTTTAACTCCAACAATTTTTTCACGTTTTAATTAAGGTTTTCTTAAAAAATGATAAATTTTACACATTTTGATTTCATAATTATCTTTTTTTTTGACAATTTGTAAATTTGGTGTGATTAATAAAATTGGAACTTCAACTCAAAAAAAAATAAATAAAAAATAACGTATTTTCATTTCATTACATCGCAATACTTTTCAGATTAGGGCATGTTTTTTTTTTTTTTATAATATTCAAATATCTCTCTTGCATTTAGTACATTTTCTTCAAAATGTATGATATTTGAGAAAGATAGAAATTAAATATAACCGTCATTAAGACCACTCAGGCTGCAGGGTGCTTTATACAAGAAATCACATATAATATAGATTGAGTCCAATTACTGCACCACTTCTTAGGCCTGGTTAGGTTAGGTTGTACACACTACCAACTGTAGTGAGTACAACTATTTTTGCCGTCACTTGGTTGTCTGTTGTCAGACGTATATTTTCTCTACATAACTGCTATCATTGTATTTCATGCTACATATCCGATGATGCAGTGTTTTTGGACAATCAATAAATCCAATGTGTGCACCGAGCCTTAGATTGGGGGTCGAAATCCCAATCAAAATAATTTGAAGCAAGGCTTCTGATTCTTTTTTTTTCCTTTCCTTTTTATACATACCACTTTTAGGTGAGAACAGGATAATCTCATCTAAATACAGTTTTTTTTTTATAAAGGATTACAATTTTTTTAAATAGATGATTATAATATTAATTATTGTTAAAAAGATAATTTAGTGCGATACTGAATTTAAAAAATATTAAGAGAAAGGCTTCAAACCAAGAAGGTATTTTAACATGAAGCTATTTGATTGCCTTACAATTTATTAAAGTTTTCCTGGATCATAATTTTAATATACAGTTCTGTTTGAAGTCGGTCATGATAATTAATTTTAAATTCCTGATTTCTTCTAAGCAATAATAACTAAATAAATTATCATGACTTAAAATTTGGCTTAAAATTATTAATCACTCTTTTAAAATTCGCTGAATAACCGCTTTAAATAGGATTTCTTTTTGTTTCTTATTAATCATTTTTTGATTTCTTATTTTTTTTTTTTTTCAATTTTAAAATTGCATTGAAATTTCTTCCTTAAAACAGTTCCCAGAAGCAAATATTTCAGGAGACTACTATATATCAGAGAGACATAGCACTCCCGCATAGAATAGATAAAATGCCGCATACGCATCACCAATTGTTTGGGGTGTAGAAATCCATTTCCCACCATTTTAATCTCTTCAATACATTTCTCAGCAAAGACTCAACCAAGTTAATTTCGTGAAAGAAAGCGAAGCGTGACCATGAAGTTACTGTCAACAAAAAGAATCCTTTTTCTTCTTCTAATGCCTCAGACCTTTAAATGATCTGCAGGAAAGTCCGGCTCGTGCAAAATGTCTTCTAACTAATAAGCCCTAATGAAAGAAACCTCTTTGAGAACATTAGCCTTCTTGTTCGAGCGTTTTTCAATCATTTCCCCTCAGTGTCAGCTCCTCTCCTCTGTGGAAAGCAAATTAATAAAAACCTGAAAAGTGAGCCTCTCCACCGATTACTAAACATGCTCAACGATTACCTACCACAGAGGTCGGCAACGCTCGACCTTCTCAACGAGGGTCAATTAGATCTAATCAGTCTATCAGCAAGAGGAGAGGGCTCATTTCCACGTTTCCATTTTCTGTCTCTATCTGTAGGTAACTCGCTCACGGAGACCTTGGCTACAGTTCATTAGTAATGCCAGTAGAGGCAGAGAACAAATTGGTTGTTATTTCTTTAACTGAAATTGTACTTAATTAACAAACAAACACATGTTACAGGCATTCTCCATTAAATGCATTAGATAACTAATATGTTTTTTCTATATTAAATGGACGAGGCTCTTTCAGCTGACCAACTCTCTTATCATTTTTTAATAATATTGAATTATTTTAAAATATAAATAATTTATTAAAAAATAATCGTTTAATTTGTGAAATAACAATTCGAATCTATAAATATAACTTTTTATGTTTTATCTTGGTTCTGCAAAGCAATATGAGGAGAAATACTCCAACTTGAGCATTTTTAACTAAACTGAATTTTGTTAACAAAGCGAATTATTTTTAAACTAGTTTGCCATTCTAAAATTTTAATGCCTTAAGTGTTTTGCAAGTTTTATTATTTAATTAGACGACACCCTCATTTTTGAGAATGCTACATTTTATTGATTCAATTAAGAACCCATAGAAGACTCGGTGTATTTGCATCTCAAGTGTAGTTTTTACATCAGGTTCTACCATTTTAGAGCAATTTAATTACAATATGAGAGACGATAATTTTGTGCCCATATGACTCGTGAGCATGATGAAAAGAAGATTAAGAAAGCTTCATTTCAACAAAGCTACTTCTAAAACTCTTCGCCATATAAAATTATCATTCATACTTTTTATAATACTAGAGTAAAGCTCCTTGGGAACCAACTGTTTTATCGATAATAATTTTTAATTGAATTATTGTGTACGAATATATTTTGTCTAGCTCTACTAAATTACAGACCGCTACTTTCCAGTTTAATTTCGTCCGGACGTTTCGTTTTATTCTTACTTTCGTCTGAAAATCGAGGAATGAGAAACAACAGCAATAATAATATTTTTAAAACATTTATGTGTATGAAATTGCCTTAGCATTGGTATTAAAGCTAATTTTAAGAACACGTATTTGCTCCATATCATGAATCATAACTTTATATTTTATGCCTATTATATTACATTAATGACCATTCTGCACATTACTAACCGTTAGTTAAGAAACCTATATTTTATTATAACACATTGAATCCAAAGATTTTTTCCCTTAAAAAAGTCTTCTTTCAATATGTTTTATATCCTATGTAATAGTTAGATCTTTGAAATATTACAGCGATTAGTTTCATTGCACTAAATGTCGCACTTACATATAGAAGGGAAGTCAAAGAGCGAAGATTTGACATTATTCTTGTTTTTAAAGATACTGAAACGTATTTGCTCTATTTTCTGTTTTAATTTCCTATTACACCTTTGAGTTTATTTCGGGTATTATAGAAGAAAACACACACACACACTTTGAAAGGAGAGTAACAATCGATAATGCCATTTTTATTTCTTTTATTTATAATATATTTATATTCCTATACTTTTATTTATTTATTCCTATATTTTTATTTATTTATAATATATTTATGTTTATATGTTTGATAGTATAGCTATGTACATTCTTGACAACGTTCACCACATGTAAAACAAACTTTCAGATTAATAGCATAGTTTAATTTAGCAAGCGGTACTAAATCCATACGTGTAATTATTAGATTCTGTACCAAGACAGCATATTTATTTAAAACCAACTAATATATCCATCTTTGCTCTGGAAGAAAATATTTTATATCTTTTTGCAAATAAAAAAAATCAACTATTCAATTTATTTTCCCAAAACATTCACTTAAATCTTCCTTTTGTTTCAGAATTTCTGAGCAAAATGTTAACTGCTTAAGAAATATTTTTTATGTAAAATGTTATTATATACAAATTCTTATTATCATATGCAAGTTAATTTTTTATTAGAATGAGGATATCAATTGTACCAAGCAATTTTTAAATTTGATAACTTAAAAATTTTTTTAAAACTGAATTAAATTCTTTTTCAAAACCACGGAAAGCTGTTTTTGTTCTGTAAATTATTAATAGTTTCTAAAGAAAGATCAAAATATTGTGATATTTTATCAATTACAAGATATTTGTATTAAGACATTTATACAAAATTAAATATTGTGAACAGCAACTTTGTCGTAAATAAAGAAAATGATTTAAAATGTATATAACGACTTCATTAAACAAAAATGACAACACAACTGACAAAATAATCCTTTTCTGTAAGTAGGATAGTAGTTTTACTTAATAAAAAATGATAATTAAATTAATTGTCATGAAATTTTCACTAAAGCCTTCCTCATGTCCCATTTTTAAAGTGAACAAAATTTGAGAAAAGTCGATTTATTATTTAAATATTCTGATAAGTTGATACAGCTAGGATGCTGGTTGAACAATCACAGATAGTTCACCTAGGGTATAAATTGCTTTTTCAGAAATATCAGGTAACACGATTTTTCCTTTTATTATTTAAAAAAAAAAGAAAAAAAGCTCTGTCATTTTGAATAAATGTATTCAAAGGATTCAATTTTATTCTTTTGAAGCAAGAAGAGAGATATTAGAAACGTAACTTTTAATTTCAAATTATAGTCGAATCACGAGGATTACTACTCGCTTGAAATGTTGCTCTCTAAATCTACATCCCACTAACTTGTAGACGTGTCAGCCAAAATCAGTTTTAAAATGCACCTGATCCTATTACTGTGTGGATTTTCTATGGCCCTGGATCACAAATCGGCTATCCTCCAAGGCCAGTATTTGTTATTTCTATCACCTAAGACCAAGGGAAGATTTCTAAATGCATTACTAAATATCTCTTAACCAGCATTAATTGGACTGTACGTTTTTATATAAAATTATGCTTTGTTAAAGTTTGAAAAATCATGATGAATACGCCAGTCAAAGTAGACAGATTTTTTCTCCGATTAGTAAGAACTTCTTAAAAACAAAACCATATCATAATAACAATAATAATGATAGTATTATCTCATAAATCAAATAATTCCTTTGCTATCTTAGAAATATGGCGGGGACCTGGTGGTAAGGTTTTGTCTTCTGAACCGCAAGTTCGAGGCCCTATTCCACCGAAGAACCACCGTGTAAGCGGGTCTGGTGTACGTTAAATTCGTCTGAACCAAACTTCCTTCCACTGGTGTGGTGTGGAAGTTTGGAGAGAGGAATACCAGCTCTGGTGTCGTTCTCGTTATCTGACAGCGATTCAAAATTACGAGGTCCGTCCCAACGTAACTCTCGTGTTGCTTCAAAATGGGATGTTAATAAAACTAAACTAAACCTAGATCACGTCACCTTTTCGATATAAACGTTGCCTTATTTGTATAAATTAAATCAGAAGTTCAAAATTTTTCTACTCGCACGAAAAGAAAATTCCACTAGTCTACTTCTGAACAACGATCTCACAACAAAAATTGTGCTTGCTTGAAGTAAAAGAAAATTATAGAACATTAAACACAACTTTGTTCAGCACAGTAAATTTACCTTCAACGAAATTCAAAGTCTTGAATAAAAGCCATTTAATTTTTTTCTCTCTAAGTTAACATCGAAGAATCAAGTAGGAACTGCAAAGGACCTTTAAAAACACTTTTGATAGATGTGCAGGCTGTTAGAATTTAAGCGAGTCTATTCGGAATCGGAGTCCATTAAGAAGTAAAGATAACCAACTTAAACAGCGAATTTCGTAGCTCTATCTGTAACCGAGCTATTTTATTTTCAGTTTTATGCGTTATGTTTGATGCAACACAGCAATTTCTTGCTTTTGTACCATAAAGCTCCAAACTAATTCACTAGTTGAAATTGGACGTAAACATTTGCGGAAAGAAGTACCGCTGACTGAGAATGTTTGCCTGGATACATAGGAGTCGAAAAATAATTCATTTATAATATATAAATCTTTTTACGATTTCTATTAAGTACCTTATACTTTGTGTGACCTCACTGCGAGTTACAATGGATTGTTTTGGCAGGCTCACCTATGAGTTTCTTCTATCGTAAATTTTTAAAGAACCAATTCAATGTTTCAGATATCGTTGTTGTCATATAATTAAAAATAATGAGGTGAAATCTCAATCGACTTCATACAACTTCAAAATGGTATATTATTTCATTGCAACTCATTTAATTATGAAAATTATTAATAATTCTCAGAATGATTATCTATAGTGATACTCTATTAAATTACTTAATTAATACCCATTAAGTAATTATTTTGGAGCTAGTTAAAAGTCTTAGAGACGATGAACTGATTGTATTGAATTTTCATATTATTCTACAACTATGCTATGTTAATGTCAATATTTTTTTTAAGTACTACAAATAAAATACAATCTACATTGCAATTATTCAAAACTAAATGGTCCGTCATTGAATGGGAAAACAACGAGTAGGTGGAAAAGGAAGTTATAGCTGCCAGGCTCTTCGATTCGAAAATGAACCACTTGTTCGTCGAACAAGTGATAGCGCTTACTGAAACCACTTCACTCACGTCGTGAGCCGAGATTCATTCTGCGGAAAGACTTCTTTTTCTTTTTTTCATTGACTCCTAACTGATGAAGACTAATGTGTCTGTAAAAATTACAGAGCACTCTAATCGCCGTACCAAATAATTCCCCAATTCATTAGTTTATTTATAGTCTCAGCGTGACAACGAAATTCGCTAAATGCGCGGATTGGATCTGATAAAGTGAAGCTCAGCGGTTAATACCGAAGTCGTGCTTCGGGTGGTCTGAACCAACTGAGTGACTGGATGCATGTACTTCGCCATTTGATACAACGTCATTATTCACTTTAATATCCTGAAACGAACCTGGGTGGGCCCAGCGATTAACCCTACGGTCTCTGTTGATGAGTGCTCACTTTTCTTGCAACTAAAAAAAAAAAAGCAAGAAGAAAGATGTTTTCAATTAAAGGTTCAAATTCGAAGCGGAGGATTTCGATAGCTGCTCACTGAGACTGGAATAAATTACTCTCTTTGTTGGGATGCGATAACAGCTTGCCAGCCTCTAAATTAAAATACCGCTCATCAAAAAGAAATGATGAAAAAATTATAATGAAACCTACCAACATGGTCAGTGTCTTATCTATAGGGTTATTTAATTGGCCTCAAAAGAATTATTTAATGTTAACCCAATGGAAATCTAAACATGGATGTTATGCATTTAAAAAGGAAGATCTTGCTGCACTTAGATACTAATTTTGTTTATTATTAATAATTTTTGAATTCGAAAAAGAAAACATCGGTGAATCAGAATTCTTTTTATTTTTTCTTTATCAATGCAAAATTTCTCTCTGTATATATTTATTTCCATGATTATGAACTACTAAATTCTCAACAGCATGTTGAGTAAAGTATCGGTACTGAAATCCGTAACCATATTTCAATCAATAAATGTCAGAAATCTAACAATAGTGTCAGAGAAGGACAGTACAGGAGCGTTTTTTCATGTCTATCCCATTTCATGCTCATTACACTGTTGAAATAATCAGAGGGTTATAGTTACAGGGGTGTGAAGCTGTATTGTGTGTGGTATTAGAAAATTGATAATTCGAGGGTTGATTCCATTGAATATTCGAGATATATGCGGACCTGAAGCAAATTAGATATACTATGGTGGATAAAACACTTTCACATTAGTGGAACATGAAAATTTGGAAGGGAGGGTCTTCCTAATAATTTGACCATGATTTAGTATAACGAACTCTATTTCGAAATATTCTTTGTGTAGTTTCATAGCTAGAAATTTATTTAAATTAACCAAACTGTAAATTAACATGACACAAATAAAGGTTGAAAGAATTGAATTTTTAGTAAATAAGATCTCTAATTTACCCCCTCGATTGCATTAATTAGCATTAATACCTCGGTGGTATAGAAAAGAGAAATAGAATTCTCAGATCAAAAGAAAATAGAGGAAGTGAAACATGAGAATAAAATGTCTGTCTTTCAGAATTTTTTTTCTTTTTTTAGTTTACAATTATAAAGCGAAAGAAAGTTTTAATGTTAAAATTATAAAACGTAAGCAAATTTTAATGTATAAACTGTTTCAAGTTTCAATGTTTTATGCACTGATGTTAAATTCATTGCTTTCTTATTTTTTTCTTAAAATAATAAATCAATAAATAAAGACAGTTATGTGATATACACCTAAAATATACAGCAGAGCTAAATATGCAAAAATAGGTGCAAGTGTAATGAAAAACAATAATAGAATAAGTATTCATTATACACTAAACAAAGACACTTCATAAAGACTTTCATATATTTATTAACCATTAATGAGAAAATTGTAACTGAAAATTCAAATTTCAGAAATGGTCTTAAAATTAGTTGTAGGCTTTCCACCTAAGAAATGTAATCGTCAAATATATCTTAATAGGCAGGATACGAGGATCTTTACACTGGAAAATTATCAAAAAAAAAATTTTTTCTCAAATACTGATTTACAGGTGTTTTTAAATTTGCCAAAATTAACATTAAATTATTTTTCTAAATAATACAAGTTTAGGAAATGAAAGCGTTTCAATGATAATAGCTAATATCAAATAATCAAAAAAGGATTAAGTGTTAGTAATCGATTAATAGGGCCGAATGAATTCAACCAAAGAAATAACATGGGTCGATTGTTATCTATTCAACACTCAGTTTAGGTGTCAAAGCAGTGACAGCACTGCTAAACATCTCCAGATGTTAATCCCTATTTCAATTGAGCTCACGGGTGGATCATAAAGTCGGGGATTACATCTCCCTTGCCCGCGGGGAGTTTACACAATGGAGTAACATCCACTCGACAGAAGGCCTGGGTTGTTATGCGGCCAACCTTACAACAACGCTGAGCCCATTGTATTCGGGAGATCCCGATGACAAGGGGCAAAGGGTCCACTTTCCAAACTTGTTTGGGGAATCGCATTTAAAAATCAGGGGTAGAATTTCAGTTTCGAAGGGACCTCTCAACGCCGTCCTGCCCTCTATTTTTTAAATAATTTTTTCCCTGCTTTTGCTTAAATATGAAACAACTTTTTCGAAATCATTGCTTTCTTTTTTGATGCCTTAAACATTAGCAGGATGCGTAATGTTTAAAATAATCTTTTATATTAAAAATAATGAAGTTATGCATTTTTATGCAAAATGCATTTGGCAAGTTTATCGTTATTACCGCTGGCTCTCCACTTTTCTCCGTTCATATTTAAGGAGTAAACAATAACTTAATTATAATCCTTTGCAGTATTTGAGAAAAATAGACTTTTTTACTTTCCCAAGCAGTACGTTATTATAAGAAATATCTAAGTACAGTGTGTCCCGAAATGACGTTTGTAATTTTAAAAGTAAGTCAGGTATATAAGTAATTTTCACAACAGAACATGGGATCGAACCCATACAATGTGATTGATCACCACAATTGGTTTTTGTTATTGAATTTTTTTTAAAAAAGGACAAGACAAACAGACAAATACTCTCAGGTGTACAACGCTGATAAATGGAATACAAACTGACAATAAGAATATAGCTGCAAAAATAGCAACAGGTGAAGCTTGTTCAGCTTCGGACACTAATATCCATCCAATACTTTCTAAGTACTCCTTGTTGTTGATATTGCGGCCTCCGTGCCATTATGATTGTTATACTGAATACAATTTGTAATATTATTATTCATACAACTGAGTATAGTGATATTATACTTTGTTTTCTATAAAGTCGGCATTGCATATTTTATCTGGAGTAATATTTTTCTTTTATTTAATTTATTCCTAAAGAGGTAAATGCATTGTGAAAATAATTTGTTTCTTGGATGTATAATATTCTTTTCGGTCTCCGTCGTCATCGATGGGTTAGCAAGCGGAATGTCCTCCATGATAATTATTTTTTGTGCCTCTCATCAGATTTAATTTTAGAAAGTAACAATAGTAGTTAACACAATGATGTTTTACCTCTATTGAATCCCTTGATTCGTGCTCGTTAGACCATTGAACCCCCCATACCTACCCCGGGAAATGCCATTGAATGCCTCTTCCTCGTTTTGGGTTTTTGATTCCATATTTCCGTATATTCCGATGATTTGTTTCAGCATGCCTGACCTCCCTTTAATATTTGTAAACGACCTTTTCGGGTATTCTGTATTTCATTCCAGTAAAACACCAAAATTACTATGCCTGGTTCAGAAGAAGGGATTCAACATTGTTTCCCACCACAGTCAGCAAGAGATTTTTTTAAAACAATTATTCTATAATTCAGTAAAATATGTGAGATCTTGCAGTTTGCTAATGTAGTAGTTTCTAAGATCAATTAAGAGGGCCGTGGTGGCCTTGTGGTAAGGTCTCGGCTTCGGAACCGGAGGGTTTCAGGTTCGAGACTTTATTCCACCGAAGATCCGTCGTGTGAGGGGGTCTCTTGCACGTTAAATCTGTCAGGCCAAACGTCCTCCCGCTGGTGTGGTGTGGAGAGGGGGGTGCCACTTCAGGTGTCGTCCTCGTCATCTGACCGTGGTTCAAAATTACGAGGTCCGTCCCAAAATAGCCCTCGTGTTGCTTTAAACGGGACGTTAATATAACTAAACTAAACTAAACTAAGATCAATTAAGAAGACTTAATTATTTACATGCAGCCTGTATTTCGTTTACTTTATGTTACTCCTTCAATATATTGCTGACAATTAAAATCGTTAAATCATTGAAAGACGACGGTCATTCATACGAAATTAGAAGCAATAAAAGATTTATTACATTGTCAGGATTTCTTGTTATCTGGCAAGATGCAATTTCTCATGTACTATTTTTTTTAACCTTTGTCATATCTTTCAATCACTCACATGTTTTAACATATGATTGCATGTCTTTTGTTGAATTGCTACAGTCAGTCAGCTATGCAAGAGGTATCGGGGCGGCAAACGAACAAAAAGTTCCAGCTGATAAAACAGTACTTCTACATGCAAGCTTTAGTTTTGTACTTTATTATTCTACTGCAAGACAGAAAATTCTTTTTTCTTTCTTTCACAATTGTATTAAGTACTTTATTTATGATAAGCCTGAGTTAAAAAGTAACTAAGAAATCATGCCCATCTATGCTCAAAGGTTATCATGATGTTTTAACTGAACTATTTTCATTAATAAATTTGATAAAAACCGTAGTAAATAAAATATTGTAAAAAATAGTTCAAAGTAGTTTTTCAACATCGCAAATTTTATAAATACTTATGTAATATCTCTCAGGTTTCTTTTTGTTAAATTTCATTTCATTTCCTTCTCGAAATTTCAGTTCATGTACTTTTATCAATTTCTGTCCATACAATATCCCCCACTGAGATATATTGTATAGACAGAATGACATTTATGGGGAAAATAAAGCCAAAATTTTCTCTGTTTTTTTTATTTTTATTATCCATGCATGCAGTCTTAGAAAAAGCACTCAATATAGTACAGAATGAAGCTATTATCTTTAGAGCATATGGTGCAACAAAGTTACACTGATGTGATGATAGAATATTTCGATTTATAATGAACACCGCTCAGGTTGATAATTATTTATAATTATTTATAATATATTCAGCTTGTCTCGTTACAGAAATGTTTCTCCTAACAAAAGTTACCCCCATCTTTGTTCTTTACTTTTCTTTTAGTATTTTAAAGAATAATCAATTGAATATTTTAATACGTTTTGATTATGGTGCCCATATATTCTAGGAAACTACGAAAGAATTTATTAAATATCTTAAAAGTTAAAAATTATTTTTCGAAATGACCATTTCTCATCACTGATTACTCTTAAACTGACTAGAATATGAGACTAGAACAGATGACTAGAGCATGCTTCAATCCTCCCTATATATGAAATATAGAATAATATGTCGTAAGTAACAGCTTAAAAATATTTTTTCATTAAATATTTCAAAGTTAGCTTTCTATATTGGCATTAATGTCATACAAAGTTATATCTCCCTTTTATGACATTTTTATACTTCTTTTACTCCCTGAAGCAATGCAGTGACTTTCTAGGCTGATATTTAATATCATCGATTTTGACAATCCCTTTCATCATCTTAGAAAAATGGTGACGTCGATGTGTTCTCATAAGTTCTTTCTCATCGAGTTCAATAATCACTTCTTCCCTCATGCCTACCCCCTCTCAAGACGTCATCACCCATTCAGTTATTTTTGTCTCTGTTAAAAAGAAAGGAAGGAAGAAGGAAATCACTTTTAATTCTTGCTGATACGAATAAAAATCGTTTTCTTTGTGTTTCTGTCGCGAGCTCACCAAGAGGTCTTTAAAAGGAATTCTAAAGAATTTTAACTCAACTATTTTTTGAAAAAATATTGATTCTAGTCATAACAATTCAAACTTTCTGGATTATTTTGGCAATTCCATTCCTACATGATTATATGTTTGCTTTTCTAAAATATGTCTATGAAATTACTAATGTAGTAATTATTAGAATAATGATACTTGTCAGATAAATATGCATATTTTGCTATATCTGAAAGATTAAAAAAATAAACATGTTTGGTTAGTCACCTGTAGTAAACTTTTGTCTAAAAATGTTATATATAATCTCATCGTTTCTGACATTTCATAACTTTGTATATTGAAAATAAATATTAATTTCCATTTGTTTAGCTAGAATAAGACGCATAATCTTCCATTATTTACCAATAAGGTCATTTTGTACGTGACAAAAATTTATCCACTTATTAGGATGTTGGATTGTAGCATGTATTTTTAAACTAGATTCTTCTGTCTTTGTGAGCATCGGCAAAAATGACCGTTACCATTTTTGTCTATATGCGAACATGGCAACTTTATAGAAAAGCATCATATAAATTATCGAAGAAATTTCTTAAAAGATAGTGAATATTTCTTCTCTAAAATCTAAATCTTTGAAAATTTAATTAAGTAAAAAAAAAGTTTTACTTTGAAAAATCGGTTTAATGATCTTTCACCAGTTATCGAAAAAATAGGCAAAAATTTAGTGTTAAGACGTTTGGGGTTAAAAAGAATTTGAAAAATATATTAACATTATTTCCCTAAAAATGCATCTCTTACACTATTATGCACTCTGTTAATTACATAATGTATTCATTCAAATAAAAATGTATCCTAATTTTTCTAAATTCTTTCAGTTTTAAAATATCGCAATGAAACTAGTCAGTAAATTTCTAAGAAAATTTCAGTACTTTTTTTATAAATGAAACTTTTTGATGTGTTAAATGAAGGGTTGTTTTCAGTCTAACACTAAAAACTTTTCTTGTGGTAATCGTATAATATCTCTTACTTTTACATTTTTAAATAACTTTTCAAATGGATGGATCAAGGAAAAAGGTACAGAATTCGCATAACAATCATATACGTTCTCTTACTAAAGGGCAAATTTCTGTTTAAAAAATACAGAACAAAAGAAACAAGCGTTTTTGCATTATTCGATGACCTGCACAAATGACTTCTACATGATTTCAACACTTTTGATAATAATTCTACGTAATATATACAATATTTCGTCTTATTATTTCCAGCAATATATTTTGTAATATATATTATATTTTTTTTATAATATATATTTGTAATTTATACCAAAATTATATACATTTTATGACAACTAAGCATCCAAAAAGCATAAAATTTTTTATTAAAGAGCTGCCTGAATATACTATACATCATTTATCAAATATTTAATTAGAATTTCAACGATTTTCTTTTTGCTTGTTTACTCTTTCCGAATGTCCATATTTATGTCTCAAGTAATGTTTTTCTCGACTTTCATTTCTATGTTTGACGCAGACCTGAATGTAACAACCATACCAGAAAAAGATGAGACATGAAAAAAAAAAGTTTGCTAACCACTAATTACTTTTTTTTCATGCAGGAAATAATTAAGTTATAAGGAATGTTTATAAAATCCCCATGATTTCACTTTATTCATACGTATGTTATTACATCACCATGATTTCACCATATTCATAATTTTATATCATCACGTTTTTAAATTATTTAGATGTATACTATTATATCATCATGATTTCACTTTATTCTGAATATATTATTAGATCATTTATTTCAGTTTGGATTGTGAAAAATTAATTTATCTTTTCTCAAAAATTTCATTATTCATGGTTTTTAAAACAAGCGCATAATTTTTGAAACTTGCATTCAATTTAATGAATTTAATTTACACTTTACCATTTTTATTTAAATTTTTGATAGATATTCAAATAAATATGTCTGCGTAGCAAATGCCAGATTTTAAAACTTTGCATTTCGGTTAGAAAATCAGAGCTACCCACCACACACTCTCTGTCTTGCGGTTCCATTGGGTAAAACGAATTCTTACCATTCTTCCTTGCTCAAAGACGTAGAAGACGATCGAAGATTCTGCCTTAGTGAACTTACCTTCGAAGAAAAGTGGAGGTGCGTTTGTTGTAGGTTGAACTCTATGTTTTTGTTTTACTTTATTGATTTTTCAGTCCTCTTTCTGCCTTGTTTCAGACTAAGCAGCATAAATATTCTATTGCTATCGAACTGGTATAGAGGAATCATGCTTCCGATACAGAAAAAGAGCTCTAGCCATCTTAGGAATAATGCGAGAATAATGTAAATGGGCTCTAAATGTAATATTTATTTTTTCTTTAATTGACTTAATACAGAGGAAGGGCGATTAAATAATATTTAATTCCAAGATAGTTATTTTCAGATGTGAAAGGGTTTTCATTTGTATAACAACATCAGTTTCATTTACAAAGGCATATTTAATTGAATGGTGAATATATAATATATATTTCAGTGATAAAGAATTTATGAATCATATGAGATTGATTCACTTTGCGATTTGAAATTTTCTGATTTAAAATGCCTCTACACAGTATATATTTGTAGCTTATTAATTCAAAGTAAATTTGTAGAGTATTAATTCAAAGTAAATTTGTA
>JAPMOQ010057673.1:179253-245332 GCA_026543055.1 Argiope trifasciata | reverse complement strand
TTAATTCAAAGTAAATTTGTAGAGTATTAATTCAAAGTAAATTTGTAGCGTTTTAATTCAAAGTAAATTTGTAGCTTGTCAATTTAAAATAAATTTGTAGAATATTAAAAGTTTAGCCTATTTATTCAAAGAAAATTTAGTATAAAAATATTTAAAGAACAAAGAAGATAGATCGGTAAAATTGCCGAAATTAAAATCGTAATTGACATTTATTTTCAGATGTGTGTTTTTATCACAGTAAAAATTAATTTTCATGGGGGCTATAAAAACTTAGTATGGATATTAAACTCAAAGGAAAGTTTTTTAAAATAAAAATTTGCATTCAAAATTTTAACTTAACTGCAGCTTTTCCTTTAAAAAGCAATTTTTCTGTACTTAAATAAGGACAGAAGTTCTTAAAAGATTGATATTTCAGTTTTATTCCTTTACCAACATCGTTAGCCTGTGTAATTAATATTTGAAGTCTTGGGGTTTTTTTACATATATGATAACGATGAATATTTTATGAGCCCCAAAACAATTCATTGGACAAGCGCTATAAATACAAAACTGCTCAATAAAATATCCATCACTGGTTAAAAATTTATCATTATAATAATTTTGCCGTTGTGATACATTTAAGAATATTTAATTGCATTAAATAAAGCATCTGTTTTAATTGGATTAAATAAAACATTTGTTTTAATTGGATTAAAGAAAGCATCTTTGAGCAATTTCAAATGTGTCCTTCTTATAATTTTATAATTTAACTTATCAAAAAAAAAATATTAATATGTAACTGAATAAAACATTTTATCAAATAGTGTTTACTTAATTTAATTTTTCAATACAAAAAAACGGCAATATGGAGATCTTGAAGAACATATCTTCTATGGCTATTTCATAGTTATTGCTTTGGAGTCAGATTCATAGAGAATCCAGAAATGAGTTTTCAAACATTAATGCATTCAACTATCATTTTTATATTATAGATGTTTTACTTTTTGTTTTTTACACTGAAATTAATCCAAAATTATATTTAGAATTTTAAATAAATAATTGTTTTTATTGGGAAATAGCTTTCTGTTGAATGAAAAGCTGATTTCTGAGAACAGAAACATTTTAAGAAGTTTCCTTCAAATTTCAATATTTAAAAAAGAAAACATAAGACTCTTTATAATCAGAACGTTTTGACTTTTATATTTTTCGCATGTTTTAGTGTTGTTTTCAAATCATGAATTGATGATTTGCAGACATTTCATAATCTTGTAACTTAAAAATTGCACTTGCTTGATTTTATAATAACAATTTGAGTAGAAATCTCTCTTTATCATAGTAAATATTTCCATTTTACTTTTCTGTATGCAAATAAATTTACAGAAAAAATTTTGCGGGAAGAAAAAACACCGAAAAGTTAAAAAAGTAAGTCTTTAGTTCAAGAAACTTCCTACTTCAAGAAAAGATAATATCGCTAAAGCCAAGGAATTGTTTTGAAAAATGATAGATCGTCACATCTAAAATTTACATTCGAGGCATCAACTTAAAGCAAAAAGAAGCCCTAAATAACTATGAACGATTGAAGATAAAAAAGAAAGTCTGAACATAAAGGATGACTAAATCAAGTTCCCAGTTTTCTTCGCCAACATCCATTATTTCTGAAACAAAAGACAATCTGACCGACAAAAAATGCACCTGTCGACTTTTCTGATCAAAGATATCTTTTAAGCTTCCTTGCACCGAGGGATTTTCTTTTATTTTCTTTATCCTAGCCAGAAATACTACCGAGCAGTTAAATTCATTCTGTTATTTATTGGCGAGTTGATATATTGCACGTTGTTTCCATAGTGCAGATTTTCCTGTCTGAGTAAAAAAAGACAAAAATAAAGGTAGCATTTAGAAATGGCCATTAAAAAAACTTCGTTCTGTGTAAATCACACGTTTGGGATCAATCACACGCACACAAAATTTTCGCATGATTTCTTGTGAGAAGAAATTTTGAGGTTTTTATTGAGTGCATAAGATGCATACAAAATATTTTTTTTTTCAATTTCAGTTATTTTCTGTGTGTTGTGTGTGTGTATATATATATACGATATTTATTTGATATTTAATTTTTTTTACAGATTACATTAATTTACTTTTACTTAATCAGATACTTTTCTTTAGATATTTCAGGAAACGAAGAAATTAATTCTCTGTTTCTACGATGAACGACTAGTTTTGAAGAATTATTTAAATGAACAAGTAGATAATTTTTGTTTTATTTTTCTGAGTAATACATTCTATCAATAGTGATCTGCTGATATCCTGTTTATGACACCATTATTACCGACTTTGCATCGATTGTTGGTAATTGATAAAAAAGAATCAAGGCTAACCAACTTTCATATTAATGAAATTCACATTTCTGACTGCAAGAAAAACCAACCTTGAAATTTTCATGATTAGGGTTGGATTATCAAATAGGCTAAATAGACAATTTCCTAGGGTCCCGCAATATTCTGGGGTCCCCAAATTTGGTACACTTTTTTTGTTATATTTTCTGAGTTTATCAGTTTTATGTTTCCGTTTCATTTGTAAGGACCATTCTCTTGAACTGATTCAAATTAAAAATAAATTTTGTTTAATGGTAAACCATTATGGTGATATTCCGAATGAATAATCTTTCACATTATTTTACTTAAAATTACTAAAAAAAAAGGTGTTGCTTTATAATGAAAAAAAAAATGTATTGTTTATAATTATTCTTAAATTTGATTTTTTCTTTATGAGAAATACTGAAGAAAACTCTCTCAAACAAACATGTAATGAAATGTTTTGAGTTTATCATAATTTTAGGCATAAGTGCATATTTAGAAAATTAAAATCAATAAAAAATATTGGATAGAGATGAGAAAAGATGGTTTCAACAATCACACTGTCTAAGGGGCCCTAAATGGTTTAACAAGGCCTTGGACATGATCAGAAATGATTATTCTGATATTCTCTTGCGTAGTCAGTGGTCTCTGGTACCTGATACACATCACATCAAATTGACACAGAACAAAGTAATATTATTTCATTCTGTATCCCCAACTATTCGATGCCATTTAATATTTTCCCTTGACCAGTTATAACCTCACCATCCACACATTCCAATTCAATTTTCCTACAAATAGCCTTATTTCCTTTGAATAAAGCATGAAGAAATTTTCAATTCAATTTCTGCAAAACATTCTCACAATAGCGTTTTGAAAATTTAACCAATTAAAAAATTAATATTTCAATCAATTAGAAAATTAATATTTATAAGGGCAGAATAAGCCATAATGCTACAATTATTGATTTAAAACAAATGATTCATGATTGATTTAAAATTCATCTAAAATTTTTAGATTAATTTTTTTTATCCTTGTGATTGTTTAAGTAAGAAGTAGGTATAATGACTCATCATCTTTTAAGAGCAAAAGTAAAGTCAATGGTGGGGATAATTAATTGCGGCATTCCTCTTCCTTCCTATATAGTTTTAATCTCACGAGTAGAGCCGGAGGTTTTAAAATCAAAAAGCAAAGCCGATTAAACTGAGTGGGCAAAATTTGGCGAAAATACTAAGTTTTGTCGAAATTCCCTTTTAGTGATTTGAAAAAACACATGAATCAATAATATAAAAAAAATCGAAGTGCACTATCTTGTAGAGCATTAAATTCTCTTCCAAATAATATAGAAGATTTAATCATTGCGTTTATTTTTGAGGGCATCTTTAATTTTTTTTAAAGCTCAAGAATTATTACCCAAATCAAGGAATCCCAAATTCTTAATACTGTCTCTTTAAACCTTAATGGTTAATCTTATTAGTCTTTATTTAATCGTTGCTGGTTCGTAGCTATTCGCTTTATAGGTGAGAGGAGAATCTAAATTGAAGGGTGAATGAAAGAGTGTTGCATTTTTAAGTGCTGCGCCAAACATAATGTGACACATAGAGAGACAAAAGAAAATTTACTTAAATTTAATAGTATTTGTTAATCTTATGTTATCTTTATTGCTTTTGCTTTTAAAAGAAAAAATATATAGTTCTACACAATTTTGGGTTATTTAAAAATTTTAGAAATATTTTTATCCTCGCATTATTCTCTGATTTCAGAAATAATCTGTTAAAATTGGAAATGAAGGTTTATACATGCATTTAAATCTAGTCAGGATTTTCCATTGGCTGTGTTTTGCTGAATGCATATAGAAAATCCTCATTCAGTGATGGCCCATCAGATATAATCCTTTTCCTTTTATTACATTGATTTTAGTTTAAATAAAAACGCTGAGCCTTTGGACCTTTTGGCAGGACCTTTGGACCTACATTTCGTTTCAAAAATTGAAAAAAAAGAAAGACCCATAATATAATTATTCAGACAACATTTATACAAATAACTAAGTTTTATTAAAAATTTAATAAAAAACTAGACAGCCATAGTTAATTTACAACTTGAATTAACTTACATCTTTTGGTATTTCCTTACATTATGTACATTTCAATTCTTAACAATTAGAACTCATGCTTGAATTTGGGAATCACAAATATAGTTATATAGTTTGCGTTTTTAATTTCAAAAAGTTCTATATTTTACTATCTTATTTAATTTTCTCAAACGGATAGATAAATACTAAAACTAGTTCTAAAAATACAAAATACTAAAACAAACACAATTCAGTATGTATAAATAAATACGAATATACATAAAAAAATTAAGAAGCATGAGCATTGAAAAAATGTTTAAGGTAAGTCTTGACTTTTTTTGTCATTATGTTTTCTGGTGGAATTTTTCAGTTATTCCTTCAATACCATTTCTTCATCAAGAGAGAGGGGAAATATATATGAAAATAAACAAGATATATAAAATGCAATAATATCTGGAAGCTTTCAAATATTTTACGCTTGGTTCTCTATTTTTTTTTTATTTGACAACTCTTTTGATTGAACAACTTCATTTTTTTTTTTCAATTTCCCTAGCAAATTAGAGTATTGACATCCGTTGTATTCGGTCTTTGATTGTTTTCGTAATACTTGATTTGATTTGTTTGTGATTTATTATACATAAATATCGCTATTACGTACACATATAACATAAGTATTTCTCTGGTCATATTTCGCTAGATTTATAACAAAACTTCCATTATATAAGATTTAATCTTAATAGGTTTAGAAATATAAAAAAAATGTTTCTGATAATGATCAACTAATGACATTTCAAGTGAAATCTAAATCATGGTAAAAAGCGCAAAGGAATGTTTAAATTAGAAGGTAAAGTCTTTCGGATTTAAATAAATAAATAAATGGAATGGGGTGTTAAAACTCTGTACCACTGAGAGAGTAATGAAAATTGCTTCAAAGTAGTATAAAAGCTTAGGATTCATTGGTAATATTTCATGCGAAAATATTTTGGGAAAATAAGATACCTTATTACAAACTGATGTATTTTCTGTGGCTTCATATTTAAAGACTACTGACAAACTTTAGATAGTAATAGATAATGTAGGAACAATTTTAGTACTATATTATAGCTCAATTTTTTAAAAAATTCATCATAACTGTCAAGCGAATTTTTTTTAAAGTTTACAGATTATGATTTTTTTTCAAAAAAAGGCCTTAAATTCAGAATTGAAAAGAAAAACTCTAAGGAAAAGTATAAAATATTCTTTGAAACTCCTTTTTTTATTTCACTCTTAATTCTTCGTGTAAGTCTTAATATTGCATAAGCACTTCTATACTTGTAACCTTCCTTTTTGCTACTGATGTTTCAAAACGACATATGTTAGATTTTCTATAGCATTTCATCGATGAAAAATATTTATTTTTGTCAGCTGCGTATACTCTGAAATTTTGTATACGATGAGTAATTGCTGTATGTTTTCACTAAATGTCTTACGTCGTAAGTAAATCCACTTGCTGTTTTAAAAGACTTATATTTTACTGTATGTAATTTCTAAAATATAATAAAGAAGATATTGCATTGTGGCATCGGAAATTACAAGTCGAATTTTATGTTTTTAAAATTTAATTTACCCCCCCCTCCTCCAGTCTGTTTTCTGAACTCTTCCTTAAAACTCATGCTCCTCTCCATTCTTGCAATAGATTTGAGAATCGTTTCAGATTTTACTCTTCAGTTTGAACCACCCCGGGGCACGAAGGCTTTCAGTCGAATGCAAAATTCGATGAAGTCGTTGTTAAAGGCTGGAGCGCCGCATTGATGTTGCGCGTGCGCGGGGGATGAAGGGATGCGGATGATGCAGCAATGGCAGGTGCTTTGGGGAGGAGGAGAAAAAGGGCGGATCCCGATTCACGAAAATCACAGGGATTTATTGAAAGAGGCGCCCTCGCATCACGTATCTGTTTAACTTTATGAGAGTTACGATCAATGGCAAACCAAACAGGAAGGAGTTTGAACCGATTGAGAGTAATTGCTTCTGTGCACGAACGGCTAACAAGGAAATGAAGGGTGGGAGCTGCCTAATGTGGAAGCACTTAAGTTTCCGTCACGTAATTTGTTTATTCCCGACAATGTCGACCCTTGTTGCGTGGAATATTTAAACGCCGATGTCAGATAGGTTACGAGCCTATCTAAGGAATAGGATGAATATTGCTTTAAATTTTTTAACTTGTACTGCTTATTCATAATTGCTATTGATTATCGAAATTTTTTCTTAAGCGCATATGAGTATGAAACCAATTTAAAATTTCCTAGAAAAACTTATCAGCTCAAGAAACTTTTTTTATTTTTTAGAGGGCATGAACTTTAACAAATTACTTATTATATGCATATAAATAAAATACGAGCTCGTTTAAATAGATGAAAATATATAACAAACTTCCTTATTTTTTTTTTCTTTCTCGAGATCAATATTTTTTTTAAACAGGTGCTTCATAAGGTCACTTACACAACCATACAAGAATGCCAGTGGACTGAAAATTTTAGCAGAGATTTAGTGTTAGCGGAAAAATTTCTTTATTTTCCAAATAGGTAGATCAAACAAACGGGGAGGAAAAAACCCAAACATTTTTTACAGTAGAACATGGGGCCACAAACACAAAAAAACACAAACATGGGGCCATACATTGAGGCATACAAGAATAAGCTACTTGTGTCATAGAATATGGAATAGGAAGAGCCAAAAGGAAAGAGTTTTTTTATTTTTGTTTTGTTAAACGACTAATGAAACGATTAATTAAACGAAAAGAACACACCAGCTAAATGTGTGATATAGAATTAATAAAACATAAATGTGAAACATCCCATAAGCATGCATAATAGCATTATATGTTGTACACAGCAGATCAACTAGTGGCAGATAATGGTAAATAGGAGAATATATAAAGAGCAAAACTTTGGAAATATTTAAAGAAACTGTCCAAGGGATTTCCCACCTAAAGCTATATAGGCCTTCAATGCTATAAATTCGTGCCAATGAGTTGCTGCAACATTACAAATTTGTATTTAATTGAACTTTTGCTGCGCGCTTTATATGGAGCATTCTCTTCTTTTGTTGTTTTCATTCATAAACAAACAATCCCCTGCAGTGGTCTTCTTTTGTGTTTGTGGCCCCATGTTCTACTGTAAAAAATGTTTGGGTTTTTTCCTCCCCGTTTGTTTGATCTACCTATTCGGAAAATAAAGAAATTTTTCCGCTAACACTAAATCTCTGTTAAAATTTTCAGTCCACTGGCATGAGAATTATTCAGTGTCTGCATGTGCGAACATTATGTATAATGGCAATGCCGTCTGAACTCAAAAACCTGCATGTGGTTTGCCCCCCCCCTCACCTTCTTAGAGATACCATATTTTAATGGAATTTTTACTCCTTTTTGATGTTTATTAATAACTCTGTGAGTTTGTCAGGTTTTGAACAGAGTATCTCGCATATGACATTAAAAAAAATTTCTACTTTATTACTTCTATCATAGCTTGTGTTGTCGTGAGATAACATGCTAGAAAATAATCGATATGTGAGTTCATTTAAAAATGGTTTTTATTTATGAATTTTAAAAAAATGGTTTTTATTTATGAATTTTAATGGAATTTTTACTCCTTTTTGATTCTTATTAATAACTCTGTGAGTTTGTCAGGTTTTGAACAGAGTATCTCGCATATGACATTTAAAAAAATTTCTACTTTATTACTGTCTGTCACAGCTTGTGTTGTCGTGAAGTAACATGCTAGAAAATTATCGTTGGAATTTGGTAATGTGAGGTCATTTAAAAATGGTTTTTATTTAAGAACTTGTCACAATCCGTTAACATTCTTGTTTAAATTTCCTTAAAAAATATTTATTTTTGGAAGTTAAAAATAGCTTTATTGACCGAGATATCGACCTCAGAATAACATGTAATATGCTGATGTATTTTCTGTTTCATGTTGTAGACAAAAGTTTTGCTTTTAATTGCATAAAATCACCTGATGGGGACAAATTTAATTGCTTCAATAATTATTAAAACTTAGAAGTTGTCTATTTTATATCCATTGAATGGTAAACTTATAACTTTGTATTAACGAGATAATGAGCATCCTGAAATTCAACTAAAATTATTAACAAATAATAAAAAATAAATATCATTAATATAAGGCAATCTGATTATATTTTGCTGTAGAGCACCACAGGGAGAAATTTATCTTTGAAATTAATTAAACAAGTCAAACCTGCTTATTAAAATAGAGTAGGCTTGAACATATCAATGAGCTGGATTAATAAGGAGACTCATTACGCTAAACAGCAGCTGTATCCATAAAACTAGTAATAGAAAAAATGGTTATGCTGATGGGAAATAACTGATTATCAAGTTCTGAGCATTGAAAACACGTTGTGCAAATATCTAAAGTATGAGAATGTATGAGTACCTGAAAATATCCGCTTATAAAAATTACAAAGAATTCTATATCTATATACGCGATTCAGATAAAGCTGGAGAAACCTAAACTAGTGGACAGACGCATTGAGCTCTCTGATGTCATAGAGTTGAAATATGCTGTTTATAATCAAAAATATGCTGTTAATATTATCAAAAATATGCTGTTTAAATTTTAAATATATGAGAATGCAAAAACAGATAAAAACATCCACTTACAAAAATAAAACAAGAAATCTACATACGTAAAATTCAGATGGAACTGGATTCTAAATTATTGGATTTTTGCAATCCAAGGTCTGTTATTCGATAATGCGTACAGAAATCTAACTTAACTATCACTGAAAAAAAAAGGAAATAAAAGTTTTATTAAATTATTAAAAAACCAAATACTCGTAAATAAAAAAAATATTACCGCTGATTTTAAATTTCATTTCATTCGATTTCGCAATGTATTTAAACAAAATAAAAATCCTTTCACTGTTTCGAAATATTTTGGCGCAAGCACGTCTTTTAAGAAGGGTTAATATTACCCGGTAATGTGTAAAAATTGTAGTACAAGCAATTCAATTTAACGATCGTGTTTCTTAAGGATCTATTGCTTCGTTATTTCAAACATGATGTGGGGACTATAATATATAAATCAGATATCAATGATCAGATATCAATTATTTTCTTCAGGCTTAGCCATTAAACCCAATTTCTGATGTTTATGCTAACATTTATTGGTTTATTAAATAATTTTCTTGCCACGATCATAAAAAGTCTTTCTAACTGGTTTGAAAAAAGTAAATCCCAGTATCTCCTTTAATCAAAAGAAAAAATATCTTAAAAATATTTTGTAAAAATATTGTTAATTGAAGATAATTAGATATATCAAGTTAAAGAATGATTAAGGACAATTTTAAGATAGTATTAGCAGTTTGATTTATTTATATTAGATTTAATTTTTTAATGTTCTCTTGAGTATTTTCACAATACCTGTTTCGCGGAAAATGAAGCAGGGCAATGTATACCTGAAATGTTAATCTCTGCTTTGCTTCTTTAAAACTTTTTTTTAAAACTTACTTTTGATTTTAAGCACTTTTCTATCTTATCTTTCTTTATTCGCACAAAAATTCATGGGTTAAAAATTAAATTATAACTTGTAATGCAAATCATGTTACAAGTAATATTTTTATGAAATAAATCAGCAATATCTTATGCTTTCTTCAACATATATAATAATTCTAACGAAAGATTACCCTCTTCCATTTGCTCAAAAACGTAAATCTAAAATTCAGTTTAGGTGTCAAAAGAATAGGGAGGTTCTTTTAAAAACATGAATTGATTTATATATATGCGAATAAAATATTATTACAAATTAATTATGGGGTAGTAAACTTCGTTTACTCTATACATTTTTATCCAAGATTTTAGCAAAGGTCAATTAGCGGAGATCTGCAGGTTTATGTTGATTCATTATTTCTCATTTCAAGGCAGGCCTATGGGAAGTTATTGCTGATATTTTATTTCAGCATTTTTGTTCTTTTGTATTTACATTAGTAATTAATTTTTTCAGTTATTTGGTCACTATTTCTTCCATTTCGATTTTAGTGGTAAGTTTTGATTTTAATGCTGAGTGATATTGTGTTTAAAGACGATTAAACTACAAAAAAACAAACAGTAATTCCAGATGGTGAGTGGAATCATTTTTCTTGTGAGTAAAAATGATATTCAACTTATTCTAATAGTAAACTTGCCTCATTTATCGTAAATTGCGTATATTTGCGCTACATTTTGAAGTTTTTTTTTATGAAAAAATCATCTTGAGTATCTATGTCGTATATCTTGAGATGCTGCAAGGATGCTAAATTTCATAAAAACACACTTTTTGCAACTTTTTATAGATTTTTGCGTGTCCTGATTGCAAAATAAAACTTTCATTAGGCATTGACATATGAATAAAAGTATAAGAACAGTTTTACTATTGCGCCGGCATAACACTGAGTCGGAGCGGTAGTAATTGAGGTAAGGGGGAGATTTGTCTGCGTCTGGTGACAAGGACAGGCCTGGATTCAAATCAGTAGCTTTGCAGAGTTCAGTTGTGTTGACTTCTCCCCTGCGTCTATTGTGCAACTGATTAAAGAAAAGGATTAGTGAGTTTGTGCTTCTGTGCTTTGCTGTGAGTAAAAGACAAAATAATATCAGCGTTATATATTTTTTGGTAAACTAATAATCTTCTTGAAGTTGAACATACTACTGTCGAATCTAGTGCTGCTGTTATATTAAACATAGCCTCGAAATTGCTTCAGGGAAGGATCCTTTTGTAAGCGAAATATGTGACATTTTGGTTCCCATAATGGAACAAATAAGACCAAGAGCTTCTATTCCCTTTGCTTCTAGCAAAATAATTTCACAAATGATAAAAGTTTATCATGCCAAATACAAGAATTTATTAAAGTCTAAAACAAAAAAAAAAAAATGTTGAAAAAAGTTTAATTTCAGTCTCACATGATTTAAAGAAGCTAGTTTATTTAATATTGCTGACTTGCAGTAAAAAAAAAGTACCAGTTATGGAATAAAAGGTTCTAAACGTCAATGCTCTAACAGAAAAATGATTATGAGTAATAATGGTATTGCTACTACAAATGCTTTGGGGATGAAAGAAGCAAGAAAGAATAAAGAACTTCAGAAAATATTTGTTTAATCAAGAACGGGCAAGAAATACTAATGCCTAAGAAACGATTACTGGTAACAATGATAACGCTGAAAAATAACTGTGTTCTTTACATAAAGAGGTAAGCAAACCAGATCCATCAAATAGACAAGAAGTGATAAACCTATTAAGTGCTGTGCAGTTTAATATTAAGATAAAATTTTATACAGAAGGCATCTTAAGCTGGTCCAAGTAGTATAGGGGACTCTATTATCGACTTTACCTAGCTTCCTTGCCAAATGCAAGCAACGGAAAGAGCTGTAAAACCAGTGGCCAGATATGCTCCTAATGTCTGTAGTTCATCGTAAGAAAAAGATACTTAAGAGAAAAAATTGACTGGCATGTCAATTTGTAAAAAGGTAATTTAAAATAAACTGTTTAATGTGACAGTGAAGTAGAAACAAGCATTGAAGTAGAAAATGTAACATTTGTAATAATTAAGGATACTCAGAAGTAAGAAATTCTAAGTTGGACAGAAAAATATATTTTTTGTTATTATACTTTGTAATTAATGATTTTTCCAATTGTAATGCGCATATATGTGTTTAAAATAATCTTTTGTAACATTATATGAACGAAAAATTCATAAAAATATTTTATCAAAGTTTATGATTTTTCAAATCTTTTTTACGAACTTTTAAGTTTTTTTCGGAATTTTAAAATGCTGTTGCATTGCAATCAGAGTTTTTTAAAATTCTTTATAAACCTAAAGCAAATTTTTTCACCACTATTCCCAAATTAAAATCGAAGAAAAAAATTTTTTTTATAGGCCTTTTTTTTTCTTCAATTTTTGTGATTTTCGCGGTCCCTGAAGCTAGTGTAATATTGCAACCAAATTTTTAAATATTGTTTTTGAACATAAAAGGTAACTTTTGTGCATTATTGCCAAAATAAAATCGAAGAAAAATATCTAAAAGCCCTTTTAAAAATTTTCAATTTTTTTTTTTAAATTTCAAGCACTTTGTGGCACTTTAGGATATAGTAATATTGCAACCAAATTTTTTAGTATTGTTTTTGAACCTCCCGAACTAAAATCTAATAATAATAATAATAATAATAAAATTATGTCCATTTTCTTTCCACCCTATTGTACAAGTTTATAACAAACCGTAATCTCTGCTCCCAAACAGATTTAATAATGGCATCAACTTGTTCTCATTAAAACTGATCAGCCAATTATAAGCACGTGTTTAAAGATATCGAAATATATCTACCCTCTTTGCACGCTTATTAGTTGCTGTTAATTTTACCATATTTTCTACTAGTTTCGATTTGAATTAAAAGGTACAAATTGGAATAAAAACAATCAGCTCAGCAAAATTCACACTATCCTTTACTCAACGTAAGAAAAAAAAACAATAAAAAGAGAATGAATGGATAAAAATTTATTTTCTTATGAACTTACTAATTAGAGTAATTTTGAGTTGATTTTAGCTGATGAGAAATAATTTAGCTAAAAGTTTCAAAAGAGTTCGTAGAAGGATAAATTTAAAAATTGTGGGCGTGAAAATTCCATTTCTTCATAATTTCCATATCACTGAAAAGGAAAAGATGATTCAAATCAGGAAAATTATTGCCTCACTATTAGGTACAATTTGTGAGCTAAACGTTTTTTGAGAGCTGCCATATTTTAGAAGTTAGGGGTCGAAAAGAAATTTTCAACTCCTACCTCCGATTACATTTTAACCTATTTGTATGACACCTCAATGGAAATTCCTATTTGTTGCTTTTTTTGTCGATCTCCTTTATCCACAAACCTACCAATCTTATGAGATACGAGGTAGAAATGGTGGAACATTTTATTTCCTTAACTTTTCGACAAAAGAAATACAGGCTTCGGCTTGCAGACTTTTTAATTTAAACCTTGATTTTTTAAAAACATTTTTTAAATAACATTCTTGTTTTTTTCTGTCTATTTAATTTAATAATAAATAGTAAAATTTTAAATTAGTTTATTAATTCGAATTCTGTTTATTGTTTAAGGACAAAAAAGTATACATTTACAATTACAATCAAACTGTGAATGAAATGAAGTTTATCGTATTGAATGAGATTTCTTTTATACTAAGCTTATTTATATAGTTTATTGAACAAATGAAGAAAAAAGAGAAGTGAGCTTCATATTTTTCAATTTGGCTCAGACAAAGCTGGTATGCATCTGTCAGTGTAATACAAAAACGAATAAGCTTATTTCGTGTTAGTATGACTAAGAATTGCATCATTCCACAAATGTTATTTCATCTTCATACTTTCTCCACTTTCCCCTATTCTCTCTTTGTCACGATGAAAAGGGATTCATTAATTATCTGTAAATTTATATCGTTACTACAAATACACATTAGTTTTTTTTAGAAAAAAAAAACGTTTTCAAATTTAAATTTGGAACTTAAAAAACATGAATAACTAATTAATAATAGAAGCTTATAATATTAGATAACACAATTCAGTTATTGATATTTTCTTCAAAGAAAAACTTGTTCTCGAATTTTCATGTCAGATCAGAAGAGGGTTACGAACGTATTTTTTCTAACATATTTTTACGAACGTATTGGCAGATCATAAATACATGAAATGTAAATTTGCTTCAGAATTATTTCAAAACTCTTATCATAACCTGACAAATTTAAACTGTGAAATGAGAAAAATGAAAATCTTTAACCTGATTTAAAATTACTAAACCTTTTCTTTAGTATTCCAGTAAAGAAGAAACTAATAAGCTATCAATCTTGAAAACAAGATATTCTTTTTTACATCGAATGTCTAATCCTAGTCTAAACAGGAAATTTGCGATCGTATGTAATATTTATTTTCTAGCAAGTTATTAATTTTTAATTTTTTCACATTTGAATTGTCTTCGATTTAGTTCAAAATAAAACTGAGGGACGTTCGACCCTTTAGTTTACCAATACAGTGTGGCATATTTACTCTTCGTAAAAAAAAAAAAAAAACCCTGAATATGGATTTTTTTTGTGTTGATGGGTACAAATTTTATACAAGTCTAAAATACTGATGTTAAGGCCACTTACTATTCATTTGTGTAAGTTGTTTGAATTGTCGCCTTAACCAAGTAGCCAAATATACAGGCTAATAAACGATCTTTCATGTATTGGATCCAAAATCTCATAAAGATCTATTGTACGATTCTGGTGTTAAATCTATATGCTTGATTACCTCCTTGGGACTATTTTCGTTTCTTGAATTGAAAGACTCATACTTTCATGGAGTAGCACATATACGGACAGACTTCCTATAAATGGGTGTTGTCCAGTTTGAAAGAAATTCGAGAATATAGTGAAAGACCTCATACAAAATTTCATTCCAATCGTTTTCTACGTTTTTTTAATTATTGCTAACACACATATTTCTAAAAAGAGTACTTTTTAACTCAGGTAGTTTTGAAATGTGAAAATGCATTAAAATCTCGAGGTCCAAAATTTTGACGATTACAGTATTTTCTGTTTTTATATTTCAAATATGGGCAAATAAAAACGAACTGCCCACTTTTCTGTAAAATGTTCCGCGCAATTTGGTTAAACAACAGCAAACTCTTTTAAAGCTCATTCGAATGCCACTCACTCTACTAAAAGAATTATTTCCACTCTAAAAGAATCACAATTTTCATGCAAAACGAGGAGAAATCAGTCTGAAAATCGCGTTGGAAGACAAACTCATCTTTTACAAAATTTCATCACATTAACTAATGTAAATGCAAACTGATTAAATAATAAAATCACAATCCAGATGAGCTCTTAATTTTAAAATGAGCTCTCAGGGCGCAGCTCCCCTCCTCTTGATTAGCAGCCTAGGGAAGGCGAGCAATCTGGAAATCAATTCTGGAAACAAAGCCTCCTCTCCCCCCACATAACTCACCAACTCGTATAATTGCAAAATGAGTGATTTCCACTGCCACTGTCCTGTCCCATTCAGTGACAAGCATTTTATTACGGCTGAAAATACTTATGTTAATTAATACGTATATTTATCGATCTCCTCAATTAGGAAAATGGGAGGTAAAATCAACGCCATTAATAATTTTACCCGCGCATGTGGAACTATTCATCAAGGAGGAAGAAGAGGTGCATTACGTGCTCAGCTTTTCAATGGTGCTTTTTTTAAGGGTTGTCCACTGCTGCGAATAGCTAACGTTCAAGGTTTATGGCGCTCGATTGTTTCACGGCGGGAAAGATTTTTTTTTTCGGCAACCATAATAAAGAAAATTAAACACTTCAGCACTAAAATAGGATTGTACCGGATGATTGGTGCATTCTGACAGGGCGTTAAATAAAGAAATGGTATTTTGACCACTAGTAGACTGAAAATATGAAGTTTTCTCATAAAAACGAATGGGACTGACCTCAAATTCGTTTAAAAATAGTTTTAGAAAAATAAATATATATACGAAATGAGAACTTTATTATTTTTGGTAATGTGATGAAATGATTTTATAATTAACTGGTCGATTTTGTCGACCAGTTGGTTCACAGAGACGGTTTACAGAAGATAATCAAATCAATCTCTGCTTAAATAGTTAAGATTAATAGTTGCTAAAATTTCAATTAAACATTTTGTGGACCTTGGTTTTAACCCTATAGCTGCATACACCGTGATTTCCGCTGGTTGGTAATAAGCCCATTTTCTATTACATCCCGCGTTTTTCGCAATTTAGAGTGTTTATTTTCACGATTACAGATTTTTATTACATCGTATTATTATCGTGTAAGATATAGTACCAGTTCACTCTATTTTAAACATATTTGAACTTATTTGCAAGTATCGCATCTAAATAGTGATTTTAAAAAATTACACAGTCAAAGGGTTAACGCCTTTTCCCCGCAAATTTAAACTTTAAATTTAGATCAACAAATAACTTATACCCTTTTAGAAGTTTTACATCGTTTTGTCCTTTGTATTATTCATTTCTCTTATGTTCTGTCTATATCTTTACGCATCTTACCAGTACTTTATACATCCTATCAGTACCTGTTGTACTTGTAGATCCACCTGCGTTTATTTATTTTATATAGACAAATCAAAAATTCATATAATTCTACATCATGTCGTCTTCGAATTCTCATATCGAGCATTCCTTTTTAAAACCTCAAATCTCATTTTGAATGGTAATTAATTAATCTTAATCTTACTATTTGTCAAATATATGTAAAGTTTATTGGAGTTCCAGCCATAGAACTTGAAAGATAGAAACATGAAGCTCTTAAGCTGATACTGGAAACTTTTAAGATATTAAATTTTAATTTATTATGACGATAATTTTAAGAAATGAAAAATTTAAAAGCTCTTAGATTTTAAGTACTCGATGCTTCTTTGATATTATACTTGTAAGAATGAAGTTAAATCTTAATATTAACAGTTGCTTGAAACATAATCCCAATAATTGTAAAAGTTTGATTCATTCTCATAAATAATTTTCATAAAGTAAGATAGAATACGAACTCAACGGAAAGTCAACGCTCATAAGAATAATTTTATTTAAAAAAAATATTTTTGTTGAGTTTATTTACTTGCAGTGAAAATATTTTGTTTGTTTGTTGGTTTGTTTCGCACAGATTTTGTGACTTACATTCACATTTATGCTGCTTTTGAACTATGTTTTTGAAATCTTCTTTAATGTTCGATCAAATATTTTCAATTATTTGAATTTTGAACTATGATGATATGACTGTAATCATCAACAAGTTAAAAAACACCTGAGCTCTAGATATGAAGTTAAAATGAGTCTGAAAATTCGTTGTTCTTCAAGGCTAAAAGAAAGTGATTCGTTAGTTCATTTTTTTAAGACTTTGAAGCCGGTGCAATAAAATTTATAAAAAATCGTTAAAAAAATAGAAAATTTAATAAATGAAATAAAATCCTATTCATTGCGTTCCAGTTAAAAAACAGTTAAGAATAAAGCGTATTATATACCGAGTGAGGAAATAAAATTGAATTTGAGACCAAATTGAAAACAGCAAGAAACAGATTTTACAAAAACTTTAAGTCATAGAGTTTAAAATTGTATTTCTGCTCTCGTATATTAAAAGGTACTAAAAAATGAAAGTGTTGTCCAAGAAAGAAAATTATCATTCGCAAAAGTGCTAAAGTGTTAGATATAATTAAACAATAAAATATTCTTAAAATTTAACGATAATTTTTTTAGATAAATCGTAATTAAATTGATTAAAAAAATCATTAAAATTAGATGAGTACCCATATAGGAATGATATTTATTTTACTTGAAAGTTTTTTTAAAAAAATGTTTTAGGATGATATTAAAATAATATGTTCTAAAATTATGGTTAAAAAATGTAAAATTATTCTACTCAAATTTCACCTTATTTAAAAGCTCGTAACGATTTTTTTAAAGCTCAGTTAATGCTTCTAGTTGCTAAAATACATGTATATACCAAATTTTATTCGAATCCGCTTAGGATGGTAAACAAAATAAGGTATAAACAAGCAAATCAACTTACAATTATATATATAAATAAATATCGATAATTTCATTGGAAGCAACGGCAGTATTTCAAAATGGGATTATTTATTACTTGATTCGAATATTTAACTGTAAGTTTGAAAAAAAATCCAATCTTTTAATAAAATCATTCCTTATTTTTAAACCTGTTAAGAAAGGAGAAATAAGTCGAATCTTCATATCTTCATCATCAATAATAGAAATAATAAAAAAGTGAGGACAGAATATTTATAGCGACAATAAAACGTTCTGCTGTAAAATATGAAATAAATTGTTGTGAAACACTTTAAAATATTATATGAAGTTAATTAATAATAGAAGAAACTATACTGCAAAGATTAATACTATTAATTTTGTTAAAGATGATATCAAAATAATCTTTGCATTGTAATAATTTTAAAAACTGTCATAGGAAACAAACATTTCGCTTATTTTTTAATAATTAATAGTTTAATCAAATATTTCTTTTAAAAATATTCACTCCAAGATGCTTGTTTCCACACTTTAAAGCATATACGTACCAAGTTTGTTAGTTCTGGGTCAAATGGTCTTCAAAGGTCAGTACAAAACACATTTTCATCTTTAATATAGATTTTTAATTTAAAATTCGACTCTCACGATTCTGATTATAACAATAAAAGCATCTGAATTTGGAGAAAGATCCACTCTTTTCAAATTTAATGAATTTGTTTTTGCCCCCCCCCGCTCTGTTTTGTATATATACATGTACGTGTGTGTGTACACAAGGTGAAGTCTTTTAATCAGTACAATTTATTAAATTTCAGTAGCCTTTAAATTCGAAATGGCGTCTCGTATAATCAGGAAAATAAAGCGACTATACTGAATTTATTAAAACAGGTTAGAATTCCCCTAACGGTGAAATAAGGAAGTTGCAAAAAAAAATTTATTAAATTAGATTAGATTGGCCAAACAATCCAGTTGCTATTGTTGTATGCTACATCATAATAAATGCACAGAAACATGAACTTATCTGTATAATTGGTGGTGGTATTTGCGATTAAAATTATGAGCTTTCAATAACTTGATAAAGAGCTCACCTAAAATTATAAAACATATTTTCGATATAATTATACAGTTTTCCCGAGGTAAGAAATAGCAAAGTGAAATTTGAGCAACAACGAAAGTAAATAATGATAATAATAAAACTGAAAAGCACACTTGGTGTGTGTGTGTGTAGGTGAGGGATCTGAGGATACATTTTAAAATTTTAGGTTAGCTCTTTTTCCGAGTCACGGAAAGCTCATAATTTTAATCGCAAGTATCTCCGCAAATTTTACAGAGAATGAAACTTTTTCTTGTGTATAGCGTACATTTTTCTATCTGGACTTTTGGGCCGATCAACTTAGTTTTTTTTTTCGGGGTGTGGAGGAGGAGGAGTATTAGCATCTTCCTTATTTAGCAGTTAGGAACATTCAGGCCTATCTCAATAAACTTGGCATTATCAGTTTACTATAGTTACACGGGCCGTTTTGAAAAACATCTGAGGTATAAATTAGTAATCGATTAGACTGTAAATAATTAGGTGCTGAGCATAATAATATTCTTTGAAATATCACCGAATGAATCGGCAAGTTTTGAAGCCTATGAAAAGAGAACTTATCAACTTGTTGCACTGCCTCTGATCACAAATTTTCCGTTGGAATATCAAAAATATACTTTAGTGACATTGTAAATCTATCAAATATTTTAATTTAAAATTATATAATTAAAATGGGGATTTACTCCATAAATGAAATGATCAAAACCTAGAACTCGATAAATGATAGAGATGTAAGTTTATCCATTATGCTAAACAAATCTTCAAATTTCTACTTCAGAATTCAAAATTCAAAAACTAACACAAATCTTCAAGTGCGTCAATTTATATTTGTATGTTACTTGTGAAATAATCCGCACAATTTAATTTTGAGACTCATTATGCATGTGAAATCAGGAAAAAGAATGTGATGTCATAACAAATACTGTGAAATGCTGTAGGGGGTTCCATGATGTGTCAGGGATTTAGTACATTGAAATTTTGATGGAGGAGCGTTATAGAAAATAGACATTAACACTAAATATTTCTTCAAATTAAAAATTGGGATAGTTTTTTGTTCTATTTGGGTTCAACTTTTTTTCGTGGATGCCTAAATAATAAATTAGAAAAAAAATTTTAGGACTCTCAATAAAGCAATGGGATTATACGCACAAAAATTTTTTTCGAGTGAATTCGTGCAGAGTAAACTTCATTTTAACTTAAACATTGTAAGCCTGATGATCTTATTTTTAAAACGCATGAGGTAAATTAATTGATTATGGTAAATTAAACATAGAAAAACACGCAATAAGGCGATAATTTTAGTTTTCTGAAAACTGAAATTCTTACCTTAAAAAATTATTTTGATGAACCTGCTTATTTTTTTAGTATTTGTTTGTCATGGTCAATTCCATTAATTCCTACTTCTATGAAGTTTGAAATTTAAATCAACTTAGATTATTGAGTGATAATAACGTCCAGACAGTACACAAAATGAGAAATGATGTTTGAAGCAAAATTATGAAAGTTAGAGTCACATTAAATATAAATAGATTTTGCAGTGAATACTGAAGTAACAAAAAGTCCGATGCTTCATTTTCTCTTCAATAAATACATCCTGACTTGAATAACCTATAAAACCTATAAAAAAAAGGAATAAATCTAAGGATTAGGATCAGTTATCGAAACAAACAGGATTTACTCGTCATAAAACATCTGAGTGATCAGACATTTATCCAACCATGAAACGTGACGTATACTGAATTTTAAGCACGTGACAAATTACTAGTTGACAGTTAACAGTTATATACGTATTACTAAATGCATTGTTTTAGTTCTTGTTTTTTAAACAATTAGTCTCGGTTGCAATGCTTTTGTGTTATTTTAATGCCATAGTTGAATCCCATATAAACAATTTTTAAGCTGAAACGGAAAAAAATTATTAAGATTACGTTTTGTTATAAAATAACGGAGGTGTGTTATGAAACTTTCTCATATGCTCTCTTATAAAAGTGATATCCAAAATCCCCTTGCATAAAAAGTATTAAAACTAGAACCATTTCAAGAAGTGTTCAGAATTTTATTTTCAAAATTCCGCATTTGGGCGTTTCTTGCGTGCATCGTAGTATAGAGAAAGTTACAGATAGTGCATTTTGAAGTTTTATTACTGACAGGTTGGCATTGAAATTCGACACTTAACTGTAGTTTTAGAAACAAGATAACATGCAATTCCATTTGACCAAATAGCTGCGTTTTTAAATTGTACAGGGAAATGGACAATTCCTTGATGGATTTCGTTCAAAAATGAATTTGGATCAATTCTTTAGATAGTAAAATTGTGTATTAAATTTAATTTATCTAGAATTGTATTTTGTAGCTGTCGTGTGCACTGTCACTCAAACAGAGAGAAAAATTTTCTGAAAATGGATTTCCTTTAAAATATCTTAGAAACCTACAAATTTGGAATAAGCACTATATGTTAAATTTCATTAATTTACTTCAAAAGGTTTTTGAGTTATCGTTTTCACAGATATAAATTCTTTTGAAAATTCATTTTTCGAACAGGAAGGTCTGAAAAGTGCAAATTTGTCAAAATATCGAGATTGAAATTTTCATGATTGTGGCAATACTTTTTTATTGTATCTTTCATATACGAGAAAGCGAAGACAACGGGATTCACATATATGCCTAGTTAAAAATATTTTAAAGATTATATTTATACAAATACACACTTTATATGAAAGTGTGTATATGTATAAATACATATGTGTGTTATTTATTTAAATCGACATATGCATTAAAATGACAATATTTCCTAAATTGACATTGTTTTCATATACTTCTTATTGTAAGTCATTCCATAAAATAATGAGCTATTTTAGTCATTGTACCGTTATTTTATGGAGTGGCATTTATTTCGACTTACATCCTTTTTGAGAAATCAAGTTGTCTTTCCTGCATTCTTAAATCATCATATATATATATATATAAAAATTCATATTTTCGGTGACTTTAAATACTTTTTTAGGGTTGAAAAGTATTTTATTATCTAGAAAATGTATTCTAGATAAAAAGAAAAATAAAATCTGAGTAAACTTGATTTGTTGCTGTAAATATACGATAGGTCTAAAATACAATCAAATATAGCTAACCCATGTACTCGCAGTTAATGACGCTATTTGGAAATTCCACCGTTGAATCAGGAAGAACGTTAAGTAAATAGTAATAAATTGCTATCTTGTCACCGTCATAATAATCACAAACATTGTTTATCTAAAGATAATTGTTATTGAAGACCGTCTTTTTTAAAGAATTCATTTATTTTATTTTATTCTTCTTATTTTCGAGTAGAAAACTATTTGCACTTTTTCCAATAGGAAGAAAAAGCTAGATTTAAAAACAAGTTTAACTCTTGCTCGTTAGGGTTGACTTGAAGGCTTTTCAGGGTATTTCTTCTTAAATGATGTGAATATAACAAAAGTTGAAAATTTTCATTGTATTCAAATTCGCTTAAATTCGCTTCTATGGTATAAAACTTTCTCTTAAAAACAGATTTAATGTTAAAAGCTAGCTTCTCTAGCACAAAATAAAGTTGTTTTCTGCTGGTCATTTCTCTGTATGCTAATTTTTGCGTATTTACCAGACTTAATGCAACCCTATACGTGCATTAAAAGCCTTTGCAATCGGAAAACTGCTACTCCAAATGACATTAAAAGTTTTTGTCTCTGAAGAACTCTTCGCAATGTATATTTAAATCAAATTTATCAACATAAGCAACTTTTTTGTTTTTCTTTAATTCATGCTTTGCTTTTTTGCATTAGTTTCCTGTATTTACATACACTTGGGGACGCAGGAAACAATTTGTTTATAAATGGATTATGAAAACTTCTTGCCAATCAAATGGGAGTCATGATCACTAAAATTTATTATTTGATTTGTATTGCAAGCCCACTTTAATTCATAGATAACTGCATTATGAAAAATTGTAATTTAACAACAGTTCTAACTCTTTTAGTCACTTTAATAATGTTTCTTTTTTGAAAAAATTTGATGTTTTAAGTTCTGCACAAGGAAATCAATTCAAATATTTATGTGAAATAAATTGATTTATGATTATCATTTTAATGAATGAATCGAGGTCTTTTAAATAGTGGAATTTTCTATTAATTTACATGTGGATTCATTTGTATATTTTAGTTTTTCAGAATAGAGATCAAATAAGATTTATGATTTTTCATTTCAAATGGTTAATATTAGTGTAGGGCTCAGTAGATTAAAACTCAAATTTGCAATTGTTCCGTCAATAATGACTTAAACCGAAAATTTTGGCTAAAACGGCTGGGAAATACTATTCATTGCGTCATCTCAACCATATGTACATAAAAATATCGCGGTTTAATTTTTATTGTACATCTTGTCATTAGCAACCTTTTCATTTTCTCCTGTGTACTATTTGTCTGTATTATCATTACTATTCCACAAACTATAAAAGAACAACAACAACAACATGTAATGTAAATTGAATTATAACATTCTTTATATTTATAACATTTAAGAAACATGGTAATTTGGGATTTTAATATATTTTATATATTATATTTTAATATTTATCATTTCCTTTCATTTTCCTCTTTTCGCTGCTTGAGTTTGTATCAAAAAGTACTAAAATTAGAGAAATAATATATGTAAAGTAGAGGTAGAATATAATTCTGTAAAAGTATTTTTCAAGCTTTAGATACAACATATCAACTTTCAATCATATGAATAAAGATTAAATAGAACATCATTTAACCTGTATATTTTTTCAATATTTATTACGATTTAGAAACCGATATTCATAGCCTGTAATTCCTAAAAAAGAATTAATTTAAAACAATATTTTAAAAACTAATAATTAAAAACATGTTTTTTAAAACGCATTTTTATTGATGTGCTAGAATGCAGTCATTTATTTATTTTAATTATTTTCTAACTGTAAATGTGTTTGCTGAAATTATTTTCAACGGATTTTTCTTCAAATTCATTGCCATATACCACCACTTGCAAAAAATCAAAATTTAACTACATTAATCAATTTAAAATTAAGTTCTGGAAATATTAAAATGTTGCATTGTCATTAAGAATACACAAGTTGCTGAAATTTGAACATTTCAGCACATTAGGAAATAGATGAAAAAATGATTGCAAAATTCCATCCTAACAAGCATGAAATAAATGAAGTTCTATAAAAGTGAGTAAAAATGTTATGGAAACGTTTCCCGAAATACCTTTAATTTACCAGGATGTAAAAAAGAAAGAGTTTTTACAAAATTACAGTTGTGTAATTATTTAATTTAATTTCTTTCTTCCCTCAGGGATCGGAAAAAATCTGACAGACATATCTCTCAGACATTTGCCTCCTTTAGATAAAATTAATATAGAAAATATTAAACATGACAAAAGTACGACCTGGTGAGCTTCAATACATGTACTCACATCAACGTTATTGTCATGTCTCTAACCACCTCGGAACTGTTCCGTTCGTCCTAATTGATATTAAAGAGTTTGGTCACGAAGAGTGCGCGTGATTGGTAGGAGTTCTGTGAAGAGCCCTGAGTATTCCTGTCTGGCATGTACAGTTATTACAGTTACTATGGATTAAGTATTACATGGTGTCAGCATTAAACAAGTCCCTCATAACTTCATTTGAACCTCACAGAAAATTTTGAACATGTTGGAAAGGTACTTGAACACGTGGGTTATATTCGCATATTTGATTTTTTAAAAATAATAGGCAGTATTCTTCAGTTGTAAAACTGAAATTGATCGTTAAAAATATTTGGTTTGAATTAATGCCAGAAATGATGGCAAAAATTTTATTAAAAGAATGTTATCGGCCGTTAAACTTACTTGGTTTGAATTAAGGCTAAAAAAGTGCAGAGAATACCGATTATTTCAGCTAACTCAATCTAAAGAAATAAAAACCAAGCATAAAAATGTTTCTTATTTCAATGTAAAAAATAAATGTTTGATATTCTTTAACTTCTGACATAGCTGTTTTTTTAGTTGTTGTTGTTTCGTACTAAATTAAATTGTTAAAAATAATATTTCAATTATGGCTGTATCAAATATAATTGCAAAACTATGATTTTTAACATAAATAAAATTTAAAATAGAGTGAACATTTAAAGTTTTATTTCAAAATATTAAGAAACTGGAGAAATTTTAAACTTTCGAAACGAACTGCAGTTACTTGATAAGGAGGTTAACACTTTCTCTACATTTTCTTTTATTTTATTTGTACTACTGCAAACTGATATTTTCCTTACAAGAATTTTATAAAGCTTATCAAGGTAATTACTTTCAAGTCGTTAATATTTCTTTTTGATTATTCCGCCTCCATTAATACATCATGACAAGTGATAAAATTGGCACACTATTTTTCTATCATCTGCTAGGATATCTCTGTTGAGCTGTCTCTCATTTCAAGAGCTCTTACTTGAAGTCTCCGTATCATTTCTGGCAAAGATTTCTTAATGCATTCAAAGGGTAAAGAGAGGAGGTTGTTATCGGGAAGAGTTTTCTGCTTCCTTTTTCAGAGCGAAATACACTTAAGTTAGTTTTATCGGTGTAGTTAGGGCCCTGACCTGCGAGAGGTCACTAAGTGCTGCGGTAAAAAGACGGCGCTCCTTTTTGAAAGTCTGGATAGCCTTAATATTTCAAACAAAGAAAAAAAAAATGTGGTTATACATTTTCCTTCTGATAAGAAAGAGAGACTTATACATTACAGAGTGAAATATGCACACTTTTTCAAATTTACTTCGACATCATGGCGTACATTTATAAGCAATACTTAGGAAACTCGGTCCATTGTCGGCATCGAGCAAATTTGCCCCAAATTTTCTAACTCACTAACATGTTAACTAAAAAATGGAGGTGACGATTTTTTATCATATATTGGAATAAAAAAATTACATCAAACACAGTCACACTGTTCCTATAAATATAAATTATTTGAGATTCAGAATTCTAACCGATAAGAAAAGTTAGAAATTACTTGAGATTTAGAATTCCAGCTGATATGAAAAGTTAGAAATTACTTGAGATTTAGAATTCCAACTGATATGAAAAGTAAGAAATTACCTGAGATTCAGAATTCTAACTGATATTAAACATTATAAATAATTTGAAATTAAAAATTCATATCGGCAAGTCGTAGATTCCATTTATCCGTAAATAAGGCAACCAAGAGATGGTTACAGCGACCCACGGGAGGGCACACGGAAAAATCTGAAAGACAGAACCACCGCAACAGCAACACTGGCAGGAACTGTGGTTGTGTCCTAAGGACCATCACCGGTCACGGTACATCCCTTCCCCTAGGAAGAACGTCCCGTTATCAGCAGGAGGAGCCAGGCACCCACATTTTCGTTTACTCACAACAGATTACGAGGTCTCCCCCCGTGGAATTAGTGAATAAGGGAAAGAAAAGTTTACCCATCTCCTCTATTTCTTCCTCTGATTTGATAAGGATTGGAAGTATGGACATGAAACAGAACAGAAGTAAACGTAAATGAACGAAAACTTTTTGGTGAGTTAAATAAGAGTTAAAAATCAATTTTTTCAGATTTTTAAACAGATAACTGTTATTAAAAAAATTCATGACAACTGTACATAGCGAATATTCTGGTTTAGGTGAATATTCACACACTAGAATTAAAATTATATTTTTAACATCAAGTAAGGAAATAATGGAGAATAAGAAATTTTAATCTCCCATCCCTCTAACTTTTTTGGTACTGATTGATCCACTGATAAAATTTTCCTATATTTTAAGCCTCCTTAAAACGAATTATTCGGCTTTTCAGATTCAACCAAAATTATTCTAAACTATGAGGAAATTATAAGGGACTAGCTTGTTCCCGACGAGTTGCTACCGCAGAAAAAAAATACTATTAAGTGCAGTCAATCAATAATTTGGCAATGTTTTAAAGAAATAGGATGAACGGTATAGTATATAAAATACAAACAAACAAATATTCCCTTTTATATATTAGATTTATATATTCTATTAGAATTGTAAAGCTTGGTGTTCTTTCAGAATGGTAATGAAAGAAACTATTATATATTGCATCTCGTGATTCAGACCGAGGTAGCCTGGTTGGCAGAGCGTCAGTCTCGTAACCGAAAGGTCGAGGGTTCTGTCCTCGTCTATGCCAAAGACCGCCGTGTTGGCTAATGGCAGTTGGGGCACGTTAAATATGTCGCGACTGCAAAGTTCTCCAAGTTCCCATAACAAAACGATACCTCTGGGGGTATTGAATCAGGGATGAGTCGGTCTCTGATTTGGATCTAAATTCTGACTTGCGGATCGATGAATGAGTGTATGAATGAGTTAGACCACCCCCTAAAAAGGGTTGTGTCGTGTGTGTGAGCTACAAGTCAGACTTCTGCCCTCTGAGTGATCAGGGGTCTTTACCCTCAGAAGCTACTGCACCCCCTTACCGTAAAAACACGGACACGACAAAAAATATCTCTTGATTCGCTTGATATTCGTTCAAAATTCTCAAATTTAATTTTAGAAAATGTGATTAAAATATTTTCTTTTAAAATTGAAGAAGCATAGAAAATATATTTATACCATAAAATCGTTAATTTAGTTGAAAAGATAATTTTTGAAATTTAAGATGGTGCAAAATTATTTGCACTACTATATGGATGAATGAGTGAATGAATGAGTTCGACCGCCCCCTAAAAAGGGTTGTGTCGTGTGTGTACTACTATATTGTTGGTAGTTACAGCGAAAAACGCTAAAATTACCTAAATTTAAGGTTGCTCTCATCGAAACTTTCTCGCATAATCTGTAAGAAAAATTTTACCTCTGAGAATCCTTGCATGACATTTACTTACTATAGCTACAAAATATTAGCCTTTAACTCGGATTTAACATTTCTACAGAATCTTTTATCTTCTCAGCGTTTTATTTGGAGACTAATCCTTGGAAATAAATGCGGTTGAGATTCGATTTTTTTTTAAATTTTAGATAATTTTATACTATCTCTATTACCATGCCGTAGGTGTAAACAGTAAGCTGACCAAATTTCATCGCAATCGGATGTATGGTTTAGGTATAAGAGAAATACAGTCAAACATTCGTTTTTATTTATATAGATCTACTTAAAAGAAGATTATTCCAAAGCAACGGGGATAAGCCGTACTGTTGCAATACATAATATTGTATTGTTTTATTATAATAATCTATAAAGAACCTATGAAAAAATATTTATTCAAATGGAACGGAAATACGTCAATAATGAGTATTATACAGCAATTCTAGTTTCGATCCATGGTTCAGCTTAACATCCATGGTAGATTGGCAATTGTTAAGCCATTGTTAAACACCCCAGTGAATTCTCAAAGAATTTCGGGAAACTGCATTGCTTTTGTCATGCTCCTCTTATACGTTTTTGTCATATTATATACATCAAATTTGTAAAGTTAGTCCAAAATTTTTTGTCTTACTTCCTGCAAATTTTCTCATTAAACTTTAGAAATAATTTTTTTGAATAATTTTTTTATAATTACATTATTCTACAATAGTGCTTTTTTTGAAGTATGAATTAGAAAAAATGAACAAGGAAAATTTAATGGTGGTCGGGATTGAAATTTTTTTTTAAATTTGGAAGACAAAAAACGTTTATTTACCTGAATATTTATTCCTTCTCTTTTCCCTCCCTCCCTAAAATTTTAGTTTACTTTTTTATATTTTTAATTTTTTTAATCAATTATTTACAAAAGGAAAAAGTTAACTTTTCAAACAAGAAAATGCGAATTGATTATTAATATGAATTGAATACTTGCCAAGCAAATATTTTTACTTAATCCTATTTTCTATTTAATTTTAAAAAACCTTTGTTCAATGAATAAATCCAAAAATTAACGTATTCAAATGAAAAGAAAAATGTTTCGCATTAGATTTATTGAAAAGTCATTGCCAAATATACTTTAAGCAAAATTTTGCAGAAATTTGGATTCAACTTATTAAATTATTTTTATACATAAAAATAGAAATCAATTTTACATCATAATAAAAAATATTGGCACAGTAAACGTCCGATAATCTATTTTATTTATTTGAAAGTTTCTTTTTGTGACATAATGTTGTTAAAAAAGAAAGGCGTTGTTGTAACACATAGTTAATTTACCTTTTGTTGTTATTAAAAAGCTAATTAGCATTTTTCTTAATATAGAAGTTTACCATTTTTTAAATCATACTTTTATTTGTAAATAAAAATCGTTCTTCATTGTAAATAAAAATCGTTCTTCATTGTAAATAAAAACCGTTCATCGTTGTAAATAAAAATCGTTCAAAAGCATTTTAATATTAATTTCTCCATTTTTCATCCATTTTGAATATGAATTCGTTCATGAAGAATTCACTTATCTGTGATTTGTCTAACCCCCCAATTTTGCTTATAATCGAAAGTTTATTGTACATAATCCAGAAATTATTTTAAAAATTATAATATTCAAGTCAAGGCATTAGTGATTATCAATTATTTTATCTGAAGATTATATCAGAGTGAAGCCGCTCATCCGAAATAGCAGGTAAAATTCGGAAGTTAATATTAAAGTTTCTTTTCCACATGTCTCCCAAAACTTGAAAAGCATATAAAATTTTGTGTGTACACTGTTAATGTTTTAATTTTTTTTATATATATTTAAAAAATTTAGAAGTATTGTTGTATGAATCTGTGAAACATTTATTATTATTTAATGTTATCATGAAATACTCCAGAATGCATTCGAAGTATTGACTGCTATTCAGTGATGTAAAATTGATAGATAAATCTAGACTTTTCTCAAGCTCCAACGTTTCCGTTCTTATCATTCCATTTCTTTCAGTCTGAGATTGGGCAGTTCCCCAAACTGGTTTTATTTGAATTTCTTGTGTTTACTTTTTTTTCCCCTCTGGATTCTGTAGTTTATCAATTATGAAATTGTGGAAGCCGTTTAAAATCGGTCATTATATGAGGCAAGTACGCGTCGCAACCCAATTTCGCTAAGTGCCAACTAAACGCCGGGGTTTCTTTTTCCGAGGCAATAATTCCCTGAGCTATCTATCTCGCGAGTGATGGCTGTTCGGAGCACGCCGTCGCTCCATCAAGGCGTTTCCCTTGCTAATCAATTATTTATCGGCCATTGGACGTTAGATGAAATTAGAGCGAAGATGGGACCCGCTTAAAAGGTCGTTCATCATTGCCACCGACTCACGCGGATGCATTATTTACCGCTGATTCGAGAGCAGGTTGCCACGAAACACCGATAACCGTCATTTGCCTACGAATCGATGAACGTACGCGTTTTTTCTTCTCGTCCATCTAAGTTTTGATCGAATTTTATAGACTCTGCTGCTGACTAAATGTTGAAAAGAATTTTTTTTTAAAAAAATCCAAGAATGAAAAAGAGAGACAGAGAAATAATGAGTGATATTTTGGTTTCTACTTCTTCGAAACGGAGCATATATAGAAAAAAAAAATATCGTATTAGTAAAAAAAAAAAAGGAGGGGAAAGGGGGGAAACAGAAAAGAAAAAGAAGGGGGAAGGAACGTCAGACGAATCTTTGCGCTTTGGATGCTTCCGTATCCGTATCTTTTTTTTTCTTTTTTTTTTTTTTTTTTAAAAAAAGTCATATGAACTATGTCATTATTTATTATTATAAAGTTCTTGTCCATACAAATAAGGAGACTTGAAAAAAGTTGAGATTTGATTTCTTTCGATTATGTAGAACTTGTAAATATGTCTAAGACTAATTAAACTAAAAGAAGCATTGGACTAAGTATTTCAATGATAGTACTGCTTGTCTATCCATTCAAGTCTATCTGGACACAATGACAAGAAAACGCCATGAATTATATGTCATATCATCAAACTTTACTTCGATCCACAAATCATACGGTGATAAAGAAATTAGATAAATTAAATTTGACTTGTAACCTTTAAATCCTACTGTAGATACAAACATATATTTTAAAATATTGTATGACGTTAAAAAATATTCGCAATATCGTATGAGATTGTTGAATCTCGATTAATATAATATCGCTCAATACTGTGAGACAAGTTGAGCTTTATATCAGCTTTTGGGCTAAATCTGTGAAAGGACGCACTGTCAATATTACTGATCAATGCGATAACTCAAAATTATGACAATCCAGAAGATGCAGTTTGGTAGATGTTTTTTAAGCCAAATCGTGCCGTGGGCGATAAGCTGAGGAATGTATTATATCAAAATATTTGATTCTCGTCATTATACAACGAAGATATCCACAAAACAAGTTCTATTTTGGAAACATGTGACAAAATTGAAGGATGAACATTCACAATTATTTATAATCTCTCTTTTCTAAACTTCTTACTCTTTCACTTGGTTCTCGTAGTGATCAGAATATAGTAGCATTTAAAAAGACAGTAAATCAATTTTAGTATAAAATTTTCAACGGAGTTCGTTTTAATGGTCAAAATATTTATAGATAACCTTATGCAGCAATAACCAATAGAATAGCAGAGGCTTTGCCATCATTTGGGCATTTAGATAACATTAACCAACTGTGACAATAGCTGAATTTGGAAAAATCAACTATATTCTTAACAATTCGAAGGAAAAGAGAACAGCACTTACCTCCTAGTTAAGGATATTTTTTTCAAAAATAACAATAAAAGATAATCTATAATTGTTGCTTATTGGCAATTATACCGTGATGGTTCTTATATATGTTGTACTTATTATTATTTTTAAAAATTAATTGAACGATTCTGCATGCCGCGTTTCTGAATATCAAGATTTCGAAACATTTTAGTTTCATTTCATATCTGGTAGCGTAGTGGCCCTTTTAAATCAATCCGGGAAAAAAATAAAGGCAAAAAAGTACGAAGTGTTTCAGACAAATATGATCTAGACAAAAAAAAAAAAAAAAAAAAAAAAGAACCCATGGGAAAAATGTCTGTCTGATGGTTCATTATAAGTGGAAAGAGAAATTTCCTGAATGTCAGTCGCTGCTGAAAGTGATAAATAGGTAGTTCTTCATTTCAAAAATGATAATATTAAGTGATCGCATTAAGCGAATAATTTTGTATGCATTTGAAGACATCATTTGGCATCACAGAATTTTAATAATATAAAGTGAATGATAACATTAATCCTCATTGCATTGAATGGTATCTGCTGCATACTTCAACAAATTAAACAATTGGAAAAGCCTGAAAAATTGAAGTAAATAAATTTTTTTAATTCAGTTCCTTGGAAAATAATTAGCAGTCATTCGAATTAAATTTGAAAAAATAATTAACAACAAATGCGCTATTCTTTTTAATTACACTTACTTTTAATGACATGAATGAAAGTATAACATATGCATCAAAGCCAAATTGAGCCATTAAAGTTATTATTTTACTGTCTATTTTATTAAATTGCCTAATTGGTTATTGATTTTAATTGGCATGTAACTGCCTGATTACATCAAAATAAGAAGATCATTATACTTTTCAATAATTTATCATTGTACTGAAATAAAAACAATGTTTTTCAAAAAATAAAAAATAGTAATTCAAATTATTTTTGCCAAAACTGCTTTGCCTGAAGGAAACAAACTGTAAATCACCAAGAAACCTTTGCTAATCCATAGCTTGATAAATTTTCCACCTGAATAAATTATAATAAGTGGTGTTATAAAACTCCTAAAAAAGATACGAGTTTAGGTGTATTTGACTCAGAAAACCTGAAGAATATTGATAGATAAATCTAGAAATAATAATAATAATATATAAACGCAGAAACAATATTTTCGGAAAAATTTTGCTGCATTCTAAAAACTATTCATCAACTAAGAAAATGAAACTTCGGTTAATGATCAATTAATTCAATTAAATATTTAATATTCAATTAAATATAGCAATACGACAAATTTTACTGCGGTGTTTCAAATTAGGGAGAATTGTTGAACGTTTAAGCCTACATATACTAAAGCATTTGAAAAAACAGGTCCCATTTCATTTATCTCAACCAGAATACTGTTGTTCACAAACAACCTTCTAAACACTTTTATATTCTGATTATTTGTATTTTATGAAATAACCAGCTGGTATCCAGCGTGTTGCTGTCGCAGAAGAAATAATCTTTGAAATATCGTTTGGAATTTTAAATAGTTTCCTTGTTTAATTACGAATGATAGAAAGAATGATATTTATTTTCTTCTGGGCAATGAAAACCTTCATTGAAATTGAAGGATATATAAAGGAGAAACATAAATAGTGCATATTTTATTTCTATTATTCCATTCTAAAAACAATTCTTTTAGAATTGCGGAACCTGGTGTTCTTTCAGAATGCTAATGAAAGGAACTATTTATAGTATATCGCGATTCGTTTAATATTCGTTCAGAATTCGCGGGCCGCGGTGGCCTGGTGGTAAGATCTCAGCTTCCGAACCGGTTCGGTTCGAGGCCGATTCCACCGAAGAACCGCCTTGTAAGTGGGTCTGGTGCATGTTAAATCCGTCGAGGGTCGAACGTCCTCCCGTTGGCGTGGAGTGGAAGTTTGGAGAGGGAATGCCAGCTCAGGTGTCATCCTCGTCATCTGAGCATGGTTCAAAATTACGAGGTCCGTCCCAAAATAGCCCTAGTGTTGTTTCAAAATGCGACATTAATATAACTAAACTAAGCAAATGTTCAGAACTCTCAAGTTTGATGTTAGAAAACATGAGTAAAATATTTTCTTTTAAAACTGATCCAATATGGAAAATATATATTGATACCATAAAATATTTAATATTGTTGAAAAGTTAATTTTTTTAAAATTAAGATGGTGAAAAATTATTTGTACTATAATATTTTCAGACGTTACTGCAAAAAATGCTAAAATTATATTAAATATTTAGTTAAAATTTCAAACCTATGGGATTAATTCTCCTAAAACTTTCTCGCACCATCTCTAAAAAAACTATTACCTCAGAGAAAGACTTACATTGCATTTACGTATAATAGCTACGAAATATTAACGTCTAGCTTGAATTTAGAATATTCTGTCTCCTTGGATAATTATTTGGTGGTTAATTCATGGTTAATAGATGCAGTAAATAGATCTGAAAATATTTTTTCTACTCTAGATGATTGCATTATGCCTATAACCTTTGCGTAAGTGCAAGCAATATGTTGTCCAAGTTTTATCGGAATCGTATAAGAAACATACAGACAAACATCCATTTTTATTTATATAGAATGAAAAAATAGCTGTAATTCTAAGTAATATATGTTTATTTTTACATATCTGTATTCAGATTCTCTTCAACTTACTGTAGATTAACACTCATCTATAAAAACAAAAGTAAATGAATCATAAAGTTAAAACATTATAAAAAGACAACACATTATCGAAATTTTAAAGTTAGAGATTTTCTTTCATAAGTGTACAAAAAGGTACAAAATTTCTTAACTATCTATTAATTAGAATTAAGGTTATTTAGGGAAAGGGGCTGAAGTTTCCTCAAACGTTATTCAAAATTCCTATTTCACGTAGTTTTATCCCCCTCTTTTTATCTCCATAATGATTATTAAGTTTACATCATTTACGTGGCATAGATTTTTCTTAATATTATTTCTTTAACAAAAAATTTTCTGAAGGAAATTCTGCTTCAAAAGAAAATTCTGATTAAAATGTCTCTCCTTAAACTTTCCAAAAGTATTTCTTTCCTACTATTTTTAATATAACAAAGCAAATGATAAAATTCTACTGAAACTTTTTTTTGTAAAGGTATACTTTAATGTGCAATTATAAAAAATACTTCGAATGTCCATCAGTAATTAAGAAAAGCACATCCAGAAGTTCAGAAAAGCGTTAATTCGCTTAATTACGAATATAAATTTCAAATTATTTCGCCGATTTTTTTAAGCAATTTTCATAGAAAAAAGGAAATTACATAACTTTTTGAATATGTACATTTATTAAGTTTTTTGCTTCAAGTAGCTTTACAGTATGATAGTTTTCCCTTTGGAACTACGAAAAGCACTTCCAGAAACTAGGAACATCGTTACAGCTCTTAACTAAGAAAGCAAATTCTGAACTTTCTTTCAGAAACATATTCACAGTTTTTTTGTTTTTCAGTATTCATACAAAAAAGAAGGTGGTGTAAATTTCTTGAATGTATACAATCGTTTGCATGTGATGAATTTATGTTTTAATATGTTTCTCTTTAACTGCGAAAAGTACATAACCGAAGCTAGCAACATCATTAGCATATTTAACTAGTAACAAAAACTCATCGATTTTTCTTTTCTTTTTCTTTTTCTTTTAAATCTTAGTATAAAAACATAAATGAGCAAAAATTTTATCCTGAATATTTTTAAAACTATATATATGCTCATGTAGTTAACGTATGTTTCACATAACCTATCAAAAATGAAAAATTTCCCTCCGTAACTATGAAAAACACGTCCAGAAACTAGGAAAAGCTTTACTATCCTTAATCAAGAAAATAAACTCTCCGAGTCATAACTCATTTAGTCTCCTTAAAAGCTTGAGTCACGAGTTTTGAGTCGTATCCTGATTTAAGAGCAGAATCCGTTCCTGTTTATCTTCACAGCTGGCAGTTCTGACTAGAGAAGAGTAATAAAGGGTAAGTGTCACGAAAAGTTCTCTTTAACGGGCTTAAGAGAAAAAAAATGATGGAGGACATAGTTCACACAATCCGTTCAGACACTTCTTAATTGCTTATATAATACAAACAATCAGAGACGCCTTTACAGTTTTCAAGCAGTAACTCCTAAAATATTTCATCGTTATTTACCGCAAATATTATCCCACCACCACCACCAATTTATATATTTTACTTTAGAATAACCAATTCATTTTATTTATATTTCTAGATTCCATCTATCGTGGTAAATATAACCAATATTCAAACTTAAAAATGAATAAATTATTCACGTTTTAAATAAAATAAAAAAAAAATCGCTTAGAAAATCCTCGACATAAGATTTAATTTTATTTCCACTTGAATGTTAAAAATAACAGTTAAATATTTTAACTTATCAAGATACGAAATTCCGATTGTCGTCCCGGCGATTCATTTGTCTTAAAAATTTTTTCTTGTTAATTTCATTTTACAATTTTCATTTTAGAATGGGGTTGGAAGATTACAGTTTTTAAATTTTAAATAAAGATTTTTTTAGACGTTTAATTTTCCTTTCATAATCATCTTTATAACTCTTTGTTTGAAGAGAATAATTCACCTACAGTACTCTAAAACATTTTTAAATATAAGCGCATCATTAAATACTTCCTTATTTGGATATCTTTATTTTTAAATCTAAAATTTTAAATTACAATTACAGATTAAGAATTAAGAGTTAATAAATGAGATTACTTCTGTACTTAAGAATTCTGACAATCTGAAATAACTGATAACTGAATTTGGTAAAATCAGCGACCGCGAAATCTACTTTAAAAAGCATAATTCATTCCCAAATCTTACTGGTAATGCGAAACTTTTATTAAGGGAAACAAAATTTCTCAAAATAATCAATGTAAAATAGGACAATGCTTTCAATTCAGAAAATAATAAGTACTTAAACGAATTTATAATGTAATTTATTACTTGTAATATTAGTTTTTTAATTTAAAAAATTGTCCAATGGCATTTGCCTTTGGCTTTATTTCAAAATTTGATGAAAATGGGAAATGGTATTATCATTACATTAAGCAGTAATTGTTGTAGCCCTCGTAAGTACTGCCTTATAAGGATGATGCTTCTCCATGTACAATTCAATAATTTCCCATTCTTTTAGCATCACCCTTATTTCACTGGAAGATTATTACTCTGCAGAATCTATTATTTTCTCCTTACTTGATCACTTATCTTCGATAACTTTTTGCTGTGTCACAAAGTGCAGTTCAATATGTTCTTCGCTAGTCATGGCTATATTTTCTATCGATGTCGTTGTTATCCACTTCTAGCCTCATTATCTTGGCCGGATGCAAAATTTGGTTTATTATGGCTTCTTAGGCATTTGCTCACACCCTTCGGTGACGGGTTCGACAACAATATTCGACCAAAACTTCTTCCATGTAGATATAAAGATTACCTTCAAATGTACTTTCAATATAATCGGACACAGGTCATTTCAACATGTGACGCCGCAGCGTTTCCTTGCCGTTTGTTCAGCAAAACGAGTTACATTTTACTATTGTAATTCATTCACAGGTGACAGTTGTTTATGTTTTTCAACAGATTTTAAAGAATTTGAAACTTGGCTGTCAGTGTTTAAACCAATCTAGATATCTATAGGTCAAAGAAAAGAAAGTGATCCATATCATATGAGACAGACACCATCCATATGTTTATTTACAAAGGGAGGGTCAGAAATTCTACAAATATCATTCTTAAGAGTCTGGTTTAAAATTAAAGAATCTGTTTGTTTCTTTAAAACTGATAACATTAAACGGTATAGTGACAGTTCTAAATGAATATTTTCGCATACATTTAACCAAGACGGTTCAATATCAAAAGATTTTGATAATATAAAGCGAATGATAATTTTAATCACAATCACATTAAGCGGGATCCATTATACGAAACGCGTTTTCTTAATTTTGGTATTAACTAATTCAGTTTTATGCAATTAATAATCATTTCCATAAAAAGAATGAAAAAAAGTATCCAAGAGAATAAAAAGTTGTTTCTGCGAATGCAACGCCAAAAATAAAATGAGATTTAAACGACAGTACTAATCCTAGAAAGAGTAGAAGGTTGTGCATGCGCGATGAGAATTGTAAGTCAGTGAGGAGATGATAGCAGGAAATACTTTTTCCTATGCCTAAATTTTAAAAAATATTTAAAAAATAAAATGAAACATTTGAGGCTGTTTCGATTAAAACACCATGAAATTTCATGACGGTTTGTACTTCGCATTTTTAAAAAATTCTACACATATTTAAAAGATTGAAAGGCTTGAAAAGTAATTTAAGTAAACTAAAAATTTTTTACTCCCCATAACTAAAGTATTGTCTAAGCTATTTTTTATTATTCTTGAAATCAGCTAATACAAATATTTAGATATTAGCAAAAATGTATATGAATTAGAACGTATAGAAAAAATTATTCATATATACGTCAAAGCAAAAGCCCTAAAAGATATCCAAACATTCAATAAATAAAATGAAAAATATCTTTCAAAGATTTGCCTGAGATTTACTCAAATATTAAAAAAAAAAACATTTTAAAATAGAATTCTATATCGTAACTATTTTGCAAGCGGATTCCCTTACAAGGATTTTAAAAGCTTCTCTTCTGTATAAAAGCTGTAAGGTATCTTAAATCGTTCGTATCGTATCTTAATCGTTTACAGTTTATAATACTGATAAGGCTTGATAATCTTAATAGTTTCTTCTGTAATGTAAGGAACTATGTGACTGCCTTGATTGCTGGTAAAGATTCAAAGTACACAGATCAAAATTCTCCAATTTTTTTTTTTTTTTTTTTTTAATAAAATCAGAATTTTGGCAAAGCCAAGCGAGATTCACCAAGCAATTTATCTTTATTCCTACAATTAATTTGAATGATGCTAATCATGGTAAATCTCAAGATATTATCTAGCTAACTCAATATTCAAGAGAACATTATTCATGCTCCAATCTAAAATCAGACTAAGATTCATAACTTTTCAGGCAGACACGAGCATTGATTTAAAATGTTTGGGGAAAAGGTAAAAATGGAAAAGAGACATAGTCTGAATTGACTAATTTTTAACAGTTTGAATTTTCATGATAGTAGCGACTATCCACAGATCTACAACGTGCATTTGCTTAATTTTTTTTTCCTTTCAAAAATTTGGTTTTATCTTTCTACTCGTAAAATATATTTAATTTTCCATATTTAGATTTTTATGATTTAAATCAAATGAGATCCTAAACCTAATCCGAGTGGTGAACAATATTATGACACTGTTTAACATCATAGTGGCGAATTTCACATCAATTACATCCTTCCGCTTAGAAGCCAATTCATTATAGCTTCTAAACCGAACTTCCAGGTTTTCTTTTCCTTTCTTTTCTGACCTCTAACAGAATAGAAATACTTTGTACTGAAACTCTCTGTAAATGTCCAATTTCAATCAGAGAAGCAAATACAATTAATCATCCTTTAGTTGTTTTCTATAACTGAAAGATGAGAGATAAAACAATTATTATTTCTCGATAAAATAGAAAAAATAATTTTCAGCCATTAAGACTTGACTGTAAATTTTACCTTGAACTTTCTTGAATGGCTGAAAGACGCAAACCAACGGGGGAGGGGGAGGGGAAGGGATGACCTTTTATCGACTTTGCCGTGAACAAAAAATTTAAGTCATCGAAAAATCTCGGACCAAAATTGCATCAATATAATCTTTGCCTGAGTACTCTACATTTCAGAGAAAATTATTTTCGTAGCTTTGTAAAAAATAATTTTACTTAAAAAAATTTACTTCCATTCTCAATAAATACATGTCATTCGAAGGTGTATTTTTGACATAAATCAGTTTTTTCAGATAAATACGAACCATGAATTAAGAAGTTTGCTTAAAAATGGCGTCGAAACATATGCTTTTGGAAAAAATAAAAAATAATAAAATTCGTCTTTTTACAGCAATAGTTTATAACTCTCCCAAACTACAATCACTGCATAAAGATAGAGTTAGTGACCTATATCGAGGATTAAAGATTATATACGAATTTTTGGAAAATCCGATTTATAAAGCAAAAAATTTGTTTTATAAAAGAATTTATAGATAAAAAAGTGCATATAAATTAGTGTTTGAAAGCATTCTTCACATAGTTGTTCACGTAACAGGGAACGCAATAAATTATACCAGTTAATGAGAATAAATGCATGCGTTAAGAAAAGAGTTATCCTTATAAATTACCGAATTTGATCTAAGCACATCTAATATACTATTAAAACCATTACTGCCATGTATTATTTTGAGGACGAACCATTCCACTCACTTATAAATTCTGTATGCATAGTACTTCCGATTTTATCAGATATTTGTTTATGCACACTCACGTATAAATAAAAAAAAGCGTCTATTGATAATATATTTCCTGCGTTAAGCACCCTGTTTTCAAATTAATGAAACACTCATTAATTATATAGCAATTAATGAATAAATTTGAATTTTCATGTAGTATAATAATTTACAAGTAAATAAACAAGTGATCTAATCAGGAAAGAAAACAACATTTCGTAACTATGAGCAAGGTTTTTTTCACTGGTTCGGGAAACAAAATTACTGCATCGCTGAGTTTCTAGCGTGACAAAAATCAGTAAAAATCTAAGCGTTATAATGTGCTATTAAGTATTCGGACAGATGTTTTTCCTTTTAATGCAAGACATGCAGCACTTTCTCGCATTCATTAATTCATTAAAGACCGTGTTTCATTATTTGAGATTGAATAGAAATCCTAGCCTAGAGGCAGGCCATAATTGTTTTCTTTATCAGGAGATTTCCACGAAATCACATTTTTCTTGCATCCGTTATCTTATGTGATTTAATAATGTACTCAAAATCTGTGCGTTCATTGCATTATAACAGAGTCTTATAATTTTTATTAGGGCTGGATTATCAAATAGGCAAAATAGACAGCTACCTTGAGGCAGATTTCTAAAATTTGTGTACTTGGATACTTTAGGATTTTTTAACGGTGTATTCAAGGATTTAATTTATGCATTCAATTAATTTATAAGTGCCATGTTTTTTCAGCATATTCAAATTAAATGAAGTAAAGCTTAAATTTTAGCACATTTTTTTGTAATCTTTTCTTTCTTTTTTTTTTTCAAATTCGTCTGTAGAATAATGCGATCCAGTATTTTTTACAGTTGTCTAATCAACAAACCTGACAAATCTTGCGTTTGAACATTTAGAATGTATGAAAATTGTCAGTATTAATTTCCTCCATTTTGTTTAAAATCGCATTTAAATTTAACTTTTATTTAAACACAAGATGCTGAAATCAGCTGTCTGAAGTGTGATCAGCAAATAAATATTTAGTTAATTCAATACGTTACATAATCAGCTTTTTAATATGTTTTATTACTATTCAATAAGTTGTCATCGAACATCAAACCGTTACCGCATCAGAGGGTTTACAAAGAATGCAATTAGTAACACCATATTGACTGTAGAACAACGACCAGGCACGCGAGATTTTGATAGATTTTCTAACAGCTCTACAACCGTTGAGGCTTTGTGGTAAGATCTGTGGTTATGGGAGAGAGGGTCGCGTGTTCAACTAAATATTCTACCAATAATTTCCAATGCATGTGACCTAGAGTGCGATAAAACCCCTGATGTTGTTATCTAGAAATTCAGGAATGAGGATGCTAATTTATTTCAAATACTTCTACCATATACACGGCATTATACCGTACATCTGTAGGTTTAACTATCGTGCATATATTACTCTTTTATTTACGAAACATACAAAGAGAAAATATTGTAATCGTCGAGATATTCAATCATAAGATTTTATAAATTTCCAAGTTTTAGAACTCACTTAGTCTAAAAAATGTATTTCCGAAATTTGTATTTTCGAAAAATTGTTTCTTTGTGCTTCTCTGTTCATTTGTATGTTAGTGAATATGATAACCCAGGAAAATAATGATCGAGACTAATGAAATTTGGTATAAAGTCTTAGAACTGAAATTGTAGATACGTATCAAATCTTGAACACAATCCGCCAATGAAGAAACTGTCTGTAATTCCGAATACATGCGAACATCATAACAGATTCAAATTTGAAATGATGTCTTAACATAAACATTACATATATAAATCAAACCTGTCAAAATAGAATGCATGTCTCCCTTTCTAACCGAATGAACAAGTACACGATAGCTCGATAAAATGTACGAGTTAAGTAAGTGCAATTTGGTCTGTTGGCATTGAACCAAAATTGTTTCAGATTTTGAAACTAATAGATCAACAGTAACAGTTTCAAAATAAGCATTTGGTTCTTTTCAGTGTGTCTCTACCGTTTTTTCTGTTTGTACGAGAGGATTGTAACTTCAGTTTATATGGTAGCTTTTATTTTTCTACCTATATGACAACATTTCTACCCTAAGTTTTCTGTCTAACTTCGTCCTTTTTGCTGTTCATCTCTCTTTCATTTTTGAAAAAGTCCTTGAACAAATTGCGTCAGTTTGAACGTAAGTAAATGCCAATATCAAGACAAAAAATGAAAACGGCAATGAAATATTGTAATTAACAAATTTGTAAAACAACCACGGTTTGTTTTACAAAGAGAAAGTACTCAAATATCATCCCTAAAGTTAATATTGTTTCATAATTACAATACATTCATTTTTCTTTTATTTGGCATCTTTTCCTTTATTGCTGAAGGTGTTGAAATTTTTATTGAAATTTTGCCTAGCCATCTCATATGAAACACGAATGAATACTAGCAAATGAAATTAGATTATTGTTTTTTATTAGATCGAATTATTGAACGACATGAATAAAAATGGTTTCAAGCGCATATAAGTCAATTTCAAAGTCAATGCAGTTGACTTTTCAATCCATTTTGACATATTTAGGTGAGAAGTAGCATCGACAGAACAATTTTTAGTAGAACAGAAATTTAGCAGTTTTATCAGGGTAATCTTTATTTTAATAAAATTTATATTTTTGGAATTGCAATTAAATTAGCTATTGAATTTAATTACTATAATAAGTCCAGATAAGTATTGCGAGAAAATATAAGATCTTAAAAAAGATGAGAAATTATTTTAATACATTTCTAAAGTATTAATAACTAATTTGAGCATGTTTGCTTTGTTTTTCATTCTACAAAAATTTTCCAGGCCCTGATAATAGTTATAAAAATCTAGTTGTTAAACCCTTCTTAAAATAAACTTGATTGAATTGCCGTGAATGACCTGATTCTGAATCTTAAGTACTTCAAATCTGTCTAGACTCTTGGATTCATTACCACGTCGGGGTTTGGTCTGTTGACTATTGCTTCATGCAAATGCTATTATTAGTTAATACTTCAAGTATCATCATGTGTCATATGTTGTATGTTTACACATTTTTTCTCGTTTTATAATGAAATAAAATGAAACTAATAAGCGTTTTAACGCTTTAACTTTTATAACTAAATAAAATAAAAAAATAACAAAAACTTAATATTTTTATTTTTGCGTCCAATATTTTGATATTAACTTCTTACATATTGTCATCTGCAACATGATTAGTTTTTGGATTTTTTTGTACTCCTTTTATAAATTAAAATGTCCTACATAAATAAAATAAAATAAATTCATACAAACATTCTTCTTTCTAAATTTTGTACCTCGATACTAACTTTTCATTCGTCGATGTCAGCTCAATTATTTTATCTTTGTTCTCGTGTGATAGCACGTAATAAATGATATTTAATAAATAAGATTCTTTCTTGAATCTTTTTTTCTTGACCAGCGTACAGGTCTTTAAACATTAAACTACTTGATCCCCATATTATCTATTTGTTTACATTTTTTATTTTTGACATTTTAGATTCCTAAAAGATTAATATGGAATACATTTTTTTTTGAAAAATATTTGACCTTCCTTATGACAGCCTGAAAAACTTCAATTCAGTTGAATCAGTTTACTGCAAATACAAAAAGTTTATACCTCACGAAATAAAAGTGAATTTGAAAATCTTAATACAGCATTAATGATTTGTAAAAACACACGCTTGAGTGCTTTGATGGATGAACATGAATTCCTTCATAATTTAAAAAACATTTTTAGGAATAGTTTATCAAATAAAAAATATTATTAAAATTGAAGGAAGAAATTGTAATATTTGAGTCTTAAGATAATATAAAGATTATTTATGCATTTATTTTGATTAGTCTTAAGATAATATAAAGATAATTGTTTTGGTAGATATGGGCATCAGTTTTTATAGACGAGTCATAAAGATTACTTATCTGATGATGGTTAAGCCTATTATGCCGCCCTGTTAAATTTTCTGCTTGAGGCACGTTTCTTGATTCCTTTTATATCTTCTACTTCTATCAAAATGTACTTTTTGGTGACACAATGAGCCATCTCCTAGTTTAGTTATTTTAACGTCCCGTGGTAAAGCAATACTACGGCTATTTTGGGACTGACCTCGTAATTTCGAACCACCGTCAGATGACGAGGACGACACCCGAGCTGGCACCTCCTCTCCACACCAACGGGAGGACGTTTGGCCTAATAGATTTAACGTGCAAGATATCTTCTTAAACGACGATTCTTCAGTGGAATCGAGTCTCGACCCTGAAACCCTCATGTTCCGAAACCGAGATCTTACCATCAGGACACCGCGACCCGAGCCATCTCCAAAGAAACTGCTAATGATGTTTTGAAACTCCATTAATCAACGAAATGGAATTTAAGTTTCAATAAATTTGTAAAAATGTTCAATAAAGCAGTCTAAAATGTGATTGTTCGTTTACATTTGACAGTCAACAATACGGAATAAGAGCGATTTCTGAGCATCGTACATTAGAGTTTTAAATATAAAGATATTTTTCAAAATAAGCAACACAAGATGATTAATAATACAAAAAATCAAAGACAAATTTAGTTCTAGCTGATTTGCAAATGAAAATGTTTTCTGAAGGGAGTGGATATAGGGTTTAGAGAGCAGAAAAAATTATGTATACTCTCTTAAGTGCAATGTCAATCATTAATTACTTTGAGAGTACAAATAAATTCATGGATTTCTAAATATTCGCAAGTTAATCAGGCTGAGAATTTTGGATGTCTTTGTAAAGGAAAATGTAGAGAACGAACTGATATACGAAGAAAAAGTTCAAAAAGTCAGAACGAGCTATCTATGCAGCCCAAAGAAAGCGAACATTTACAATGTTGGCAGTTAACCAAATAACTTCTTTTTTAAGGGTTGTATAACAGATCAAATGTATGCATTACTATTATCACAAATTTGTACGAATTGAAAATGGATTTCTGATGCTTTAGACGCATTTACCAATAACATGTTGCAACATGTTTGGCAATCATTTTCATACACCTTCTGTATTTTATGTCAACTAAAACAGATAGAATCAATATTTCTTTTTAAAAAATCAACCACTTTTACTTATCATTCACGTAATATATGTCAATATGTGTCGTTCAGATTTAAATTGTAGAAATATAAAATAAAATGATCCATTCCTATTAATACTATATAATTAAACCAAAGCGCAATACTTGAAAACAATATTTAAGCGACCCAACCTTGTGAAGTTTTTTAATCGAAGAGGATAAAATAGTAACAAATGCTTAAAAGTGCATTTTTCAAATACTCGAACCATATAAAGCAAAATAATTCTTTATTCTGCATTCCCTAACCCAATCATTAGAGCCCAAGTGACTGGCAAATATTATCTAAACGAACCACTTTCACTTGAAAGCTTTGCTTACGCCTGGATCATTATTCACAGCAGCGGCCTGTCAGATCTATTTTTAAGTAACTTAATTCCATATTATTAACTAGCAGAAGTGTAGAGGCCAATTTCTTAAATGGAGTGATCGAATGTTCTATAGTTAAACTGCGGTTATTCTGAATAAAGAAAATAAAAATGATTGTTCACTTATTTGATTAAACAGGGGGAAGCGGGATGGAAATAAGTACTCTGCTCTAAAAAGTGCTGGATCGTAATTTTGCAACAAAGATTTTATGCCATCATTTATCAAGAAAAACTTGCAATTTTTTATGCGTTGAACCTTCAGCAGGTGAAAGAGTTTTGTTTTGGATAATCTATCATTCGTGCAAAATTAATAGCGGCAACTCTTTATTCTTTAATACCTCCAGAAAGAATTACTAGTCCATAAAATAATGTTCCTAAAGACTTTTGTTTAACATTTTTTATACTATCAGTTTTAATTCTGCATGCTTGACTTCGGTTGATATCTTTAATCCACGAAAAATACACAGACTTAAAAAAAAAAAATTAATCATGTTTATTTAGTTCAAAGCAAAGTTCCCTTATTACGAAGCTTGGTGTTATTTATTTGAGCTATAGTAAAATATTAGTACCTTTATCTATGAAAATTGGAAGAGACATTATCTGAAACTTTTTAAAGTATGCATTAAAGAATTCCATCATTATTGAAATGACGTCGAAAAATCTGGTGCCAACTGAAAGTTCAAAGATGGAATCTTACAGTTTGCTTTCACATTTTTTTTTTTTTTTCCTTTTTCTACTTCATCCCCCTATTTTTTACAAATATTCTTTCTTGGTTTCTATCAACAGTAATAAAAAGACAGAGAAAAAAAGGCAGGTCCAATTCAGACAAATTCACAAATCTGCACAACATGCTGAACAAAAAGAAATGCAATATTTGTTTTTTTTAACGAAAATAAAACGATTTAAAAAAATTATGTTCATCAAAAATGAATGCCGGAAGTAGTTGGTTAACAAAAATAATCCTTTCAACAACTATGCTCGGTACTCGAATAGGTCGTTAATCAATCAATAATTTATCACAGACTCAAAAGAAAAATTTTGGTTATTCTCTGTAGTAAGTTCAGTTCTTGATACTCCGCTAATTATAAGTCTCAGATAATTTGGATAATCCTAATAACCCTTGTAGCAGTGATATATAAAATGCTGAGAATATTGTTCAAGAAATTCTCCATAAGTGCATAAAGTTTGTATTTCTCAAATTAATTTCGCTTTTAGTTTCAATTTCTGTTCTCATCTACTCGATTTTTGCCTGTTTATCTCTTTATGAAGGTAATAACTAATAACAACAATCTAGAAACTGAATCTTATTCATAATATAGCTTCCTCTTGTGTTTGTTCTGCGAAGTTTTCTCTATCGAATTATACAGAACAGAACGCTGTCTGTATAATTCCCGTAACATGACCAGAATGGTCATGTTACGGGAATTCTATTAAATACCAAAATATTTACAAAGGAAAAAAATAACTATGTATAGAATTTATAAATATATAAGAAATTATAATAATAAGAAGAAACTGTTTACAGCGACTAACTACTTCAAAATGTTATTGAAAAATTTTCTGGAATAATGATTTGCAGAATTTTTTTTTCTTTTGCATCTTATTTATAATCAAAACTTTCCATAAAAGTTCATTCATAAGATTAAAAAAGTATGAAAGGAACTATGACATTAAATACAAGCAATTAGAGAAAAAGCATGAATACTATAATATAGCATATTCCATAGATTGTTTAGTTTCATTAGTAAAATTTTTATTAGTTGTACTAAAAATTTGTTATTAAGTTCATTTTGTAGCTATTTTAGGATGTGCTATGTTATTTCGAACTATGTCATCAAAACAACTGCAAATTTTTTTGCATTTTCGAATCGAAGGAAACCTTGTATTATGACCAAAACTGTATCAGAATAACATAGACCTTTTATGAAAATTTTCCAGGACATCGCCAAATTAACCAAACACTTTTTCTAAAGATCAAAATTTTCTTTTTTGTAATTGCACATTGAATATGTTAAATTTCGTTCATATTCATACGTCATGTGTATCTCCTTTTGGGACACATTTGTAAATTTTCATTTTAACAATATAAGCATGAAAATCAATACAAAACTCTATTTGATACCAAAGATTCCTTTACTAATATTTAATTACTTGCTTTATTATCAAACAATAAAAGAAATTTATCATTTCAAGCATAAAAAAGTAGATATGCTCACTATGATGGTGTAGGTCTGTAGAAAATTGAATTAATGCTCGTTTATGAAGAATGAATGCCTCACGAAGCTACAAATAATCTGAAAGAAATTGACAAGAACAGTTTTGCTTTCTTACAGCAATATCTCAGACAAAATGAGTCAACTACAATGTAATTTCCAGAATATTGTTTCTACATTCCTTTTGGAAACCTAATAATTCATTGTTTTCCCACGTCCAATGATGTTGTAAATGGCCTCAAAAAAGGAAAATATGTCTACAGTCCTCATAGTAATGATGGGAAGAAGAAATATGATTGGTAACTCCCCCTCTGAGCACACGAGTTATCGATGAGATTTTTTACGTCAACTCGCCGAGGGCCACACTCCTGCTGTTTTATGTCTCCTCGTGAGTATTTTATGGCGAGCTGATTTATTAAGACTTGTGAAAAAACAAACAGAGAGCTGAAACGGGACATCTTAAACCGGGAAATGAAAAAGCATTAAAAAATCATCAGTATAAAAAATATGGTTTTGTTATTTCTTCCTGACTTATTATTTACAGCATAAAAATATTTCTTTTTTTTTTGAATAAGTATAGCTACACAATATGAAGTAATGCATATAACTAGCTGACCCCACCCAAAGCATATGTGTTATAATGTTTTCTCTTCAATTTTTTTAAAAGCATATACAGTAGGACAATTTATATTGTTCACATATCTACAACAATAAAACGTAAGTTAGGATTTCAGAATCATATAGTATTTCTGAAAGTTTTATTAAATGTTCTTTGAAATTTCAAGAATGCATGCAGTTGTAAAAAATAAACTCTCAATTACAAGAATGCAGTTTTTATTTTTCGCTAGAAGTATCTAAAATAAATCAAATGCATTTAATTATTTATCACAGAAATTAAAGATGTAACGTTAATACAGTAAAAGGTTTGGTCTATTTTAAAGTTCGTTTGAAAATTCTCTGATCTGCTTAAGTCTAACTACCTCACATATTTGTCCTATTTTCATTATTAATTCTTACATCCCTTATTTGTCCTACAATTTTTTGCACCATATATTATAAGGAAATGTTTGTTATTCTACATCATTATTTCATATTTATGTTTTGAGAACTCTACATCATTATTTCATATTTAAATGTTTGGAGCTATACATCATTTTTTTTGTTTAAAAATGCTTTGCATCAGAATGAATATAAAAGCAGGTTAGGAGCTATGCATGTGGAGCTGTTTCAATCAAAATGAGTTTACCGGTTTTATTTTGTTAACAGATGAATCGTTATTATCGGAAGAAGAGAAACTAACCTCGTTTTTGCCACCACGTACCTTAGCATCTTTTAGAGATCTAATGAAATCCCATGATTCTTTTTAAGAGATATTCTACATCAGTTCCACACATTTTGAAATAAATAGTCCTTGGAGTACTTTTCACAATATATTTGTCATATTACGTGAAGCTGCATATTGTAGCTTAGCGAACATCACAAACTATCTTAATTCAAATTTTTACAACAAAGAAAATATCGAATCTTTCGCAACCAATAGCAAATATTTCTTCTTTTATTATCTAAAATGTAAATCACTCTTTTATTTATTAGATATGAAAAAAAAATCAAAAATATTCAATATTAACTGCTAAAAGTTTTGTAAGCTTTTTAAAACCAAAATAAATAATATCGGATTACGTGGAGTGTCTGTTATATTATAGGCTCAGATTTAAATAAAAATATAAAGTTCTCCCGCTACTGAAAATTTAAAAATATCCTCTATTTTAGCTTTTATATTGTCATTATTACACTATTTTTTTACCGTCGTGTAAGGGGGTCTCTTGCACGTTAAATCTGTCAGGCCAAACGTCCTCCCGCTGGTGTGGTGTGCAGAAGGGGATGCCACCTCGGATGTCAGCCTCGTCATCTGACCGGGGCTCAAAATTACGAGGTCCGTTCCAAAATAGTGCAAGTATTGTTTTACAACGGGACGTTAAAATACGTGATTTTAAAAATTTAGCTTACAGAAGAACTTAGAAAATATTGGCATATAAACAAATATCTACAATATTTATCGATATCTACAACTTGCTCATTCAGAAGTTTGGCTTTTTCATGTGGATTAGAGATAAGTGTTAAACAAAAAACAAGGTATTACATGCCCGGAATCGAGACCATGATGCCAAGTAAACAACAGGCTGCTACTCAGATTTTGAATTTTAAATATCGCTGGGTGGGGGTACTACTTTTAGTTAATTTTCAATTTTATTTTTTAATGGCTTCGTATGCAAGTTCACAATTCAGTTACGAATGCTTATCTTAAAATTTACATAGTTTTACATTTATTCACTATTTTAACAAAAATTTTCATTTTTAATATTCTTTAATTACAAAAACACCTTATGTGGTGGTCAAAGGTACACAGCATAGTGATGTATCTTTGACTGGAGGGTTTTATACCTCTGATCTGCAAAAAATAATTATATTACAAATATTAACAATCATAAATACAAATAAAAAAGAAAAAGAATTTTATCCACATAAAGTAATGAGATAATCGTTTTCGATTAATTCTGAAATTTATATACATAAAAATAAATTATATACAAGAGTTCGTAACTTATAAAAAGGTTTATTCTTTTTAAAAAGCATTCATTTTGTTTTTATTTGATGAAGGAGAAAAAATTTTACTGAGTTTTATAATTTGAGAAAAAAATTATCACTACTTTCTGAATGGCAGTTTTTAAAAACTTTTTTTTTTTAATTTCTTGCAGCAACAATATTTCTTTCGAGCTCATGTTTAAGTTTTTTTTTTGTTTTGTTTTTATTTTTATTTTTCATGGCCATTATTTTTTTTCAGTAGTTTTTCAGGAGTGCCAATGCCTACCTTTGATTATTTAATTTTTGGCCTTTCGTCTGCTTTTTTCATTCTTCTTCGTTGAGCCTTAAGATAAGTCCTCACATTTTCCGGAGATCTCACCGAGGAGGCCAACAGTATATTTAGGCAAACAAGAATAGCCTAAATATACTATGGCTCTAGTGTGTTGATAAACCAACAATGGCTGAATCATCAACCAGGTAGTTAAAGATAAAGATCGTCATGAGTAAAAATATTAATTTATTGCCTATAACGCTGAATTTCTCCATAATATTATTTGGAATTGGACTTCGTAACCCAATTTTCGAACTTAGTAACCCAAATTAGCAGCATCATACATGGCCTATTACTTGATGTTAACATCTATTTGTCCATTTCCTTTCTTATTAACTTTTAAATGGGGCATACACATCCCTAACTAACAGATACATTAAGTTACTGTTGTAAGTATAAAAGGTTATGATAATAATTTTTTTGTATGTAATCTCAATGATAGGAACAATTACATGTATTTCAACGTTATCAAGGAGTAATATTGCAAGTGTCTCAAAACTTTTTCAGATATGATCGTTAATATTCTCAAATAATTGAAGAAAAATAGTCTTTTAAAGTAATCTGAAAATCGGAAAGGAAGCTAAAAGTCGTAAGAAAAAAATAATAGATAATAAAAAAAAAGTAATTGAAAAACTAAACCACTTAACATAATGTCGTGTATCAAATATTGATTGAAATAAGTTTATAACTTATAAATTTTCATTAATCTTTCTTTCAAAAATAAATTTCAATCCAAAAAAGCGAAAAAAATTACTTTAGGCTCCCAAAATACCTTCATTTCCCGTCATTACAGCGTTTTCTTATTTTTAAATTGGAATAGTAATCTCTTGCTATGAGCCATAAGACCAAGCATCAAATAGAGATGGTATGCAAACAATGCCATCTTTTTCACAATCTAAGAAAATGATTTTAAATTAAGTATCCTTAATTTCTTCTAAATAAAAAGTGATGTAACTTTGAAATCGATCAGAAGAATGATTAACATTAACATAGTTAAATGTACAACATGACGCAGCTTCATATTTAAATATCTATAACACATTTTTGGTTTGAGATTTTTAAAAATTAGATTTCGCATAAATAAGACTATTAGTTTATTTATAACACGTATAATCTAATATAGTGTTTTAACTGTATCAAAAAATTGTATAGGGCAAAATGTTATTTCTGAGATGTGCACTTTGCAATGAAATGAGATAAATATTTTCATTCATTAAAGCATCTATTTCTTTAAGGTAGCAACAACTTATTTAATTAGTTAATGCTCAATTTTTTGCACTGAACACATAGACTTTTAAATTTTGGGGCACGTTGTCAGCACAGACAAAAGTGATCAAAGGTACAACTGTCTCCCCTTTAATAATTTTGTTGCATAACAAGCAACGGCATCTATCTAAATTTTTCAAACTTTACAAGCGGAATTTTTAAAAATTTAATTTTTTATTAGCAATAGGGAATATTTCTTACATGTTCTTCACTTCTGGTGTGAACAAGGGTTTTCATTTGCGTGCCAAAAGAGACGACGAAATCATATATATTTGTTATTGGTTGTGAAAATTTGAATTTTTTATTCCTTTTGTAAAATTTGGAAAACTGAGACGGATGTTGCTGCTTGTTTAGCAATTATTTTATAATATTCTGAACAATGAACAAGGCTTTAATTCAATAAGCTAAATGAAGTGTAGGTCCGAGAGCCATTGATTCAAGAAAACTTTAAAATTTTAATTTACATTTCAAGTAAAAATTTATTTTGTTATAATTTTAAACAAGTTTAAAAGTTACAATATTATAATATTACATAAACATGTAAATCTTATTATATAAATAAAACTCATATTTTTATTTCAATTAAATGTCATTTAAAACTCTGAAGTAAAATACAAAGTATTTATATATATATTATATACATTGTTTGTATAAAGTAACCGTTGAAATTACTCATGCATGCATACAGGATTGACGGAAGCAGCTTGCAAAATTTTAATTTGAAAAGCGCCCGAAATAAGGGAGCAGGTGACTTTGTATCACACTTATTTTATTAATTAGATATTTTATATTGGCCATAAGCAATGAAATTTTTTGCTGCGGTTCTGATGGATCGCCATTTTACTTTAATCCAGAGCGCTCCAAACTTTTAAAGCGGCCCTAATTTTGCTATTAAAACACGTTTTTTTTTTAAAGCGAACTTCAATTGATCAGTCCTCTGATCTAATTAATATCTAGAGTATTGAGAAGTGTCATCAATTTCGCTTGCGGTATATTGTATAATTTAAGAGCTTTACACTAAATATTTATTATGCGTTGTAGGATACATTATTTAGCATTTGAATGAATAAAGAATAAATGTGTCCAGCATCAGAAGTATAAAAATTAAGTTCCACGTCCTTTGCATGCATCATATTTTTCCTTTTTGATAAATGCTGTTAATAAGAAAAAGAGCTATATAGTAATTTCAAATAAATTGATGACAGTAAGACAATCGCTTACCTTAATCGATATTTCGAGAAGACAAACTAAATTCTGGAATAAAAGTATTTTTTCGGAAAATGAGTATCGGGTCAACTGCTTCATAAATGCGTCATTTTGTCTTAATTGGATGGAACAGGATTCTGAAATGAGTCTGGTAATTGGTAATTTTAATCACTGAGCCCACAAAATCATTAATAAGACTGCGCTAACCTATGCAGCCAGAGGTTGGGAAGATCCGGAAAGAGACAAAATTTCACTGAAGGAAAATTAATTACTAAGTGATTTATTTTCATTACTCTCAACAACCGCACAAAAAATTAGCACTTTCCCCTCTCAACAATCGCCACCACATTAAATAAGTTTAGCTATGACAGAGGCATGGGGAAAAGAAACCTATCGACTTTTTTTGGTCATTTTTTTCCAGATCGTTTTTCTCTCAATTAACCAAGAACCAATCTCTTATAATGAGTGGCTCGGAAGTTTGGTCAGAGCATTTTCACTCATTGGCGATCCTGCCATCTTTTGATTTTCTACTCACGTCCGTGTGCTAGTCAATTTACGCCGAGGATAATTAGTGAATGTTTATTCTTCTTTATTCTTTTTCCCCTTTCGTCACGTAATTTAAGGTTTCAGCAATTAGTCTTCTCTCCAAATAACATCTCTGTAAAAAATTTCGCAGTGGTTGATTATGTTGTATGAAGAGAAAACTTTATTATTGAAATTGAAGTTTTCTGAGTAAAGCCTAATTATTTGCTATTAGTAGGTTAAAGAATTTTCCAAAAAGTATTTTAAAGTCATCAAAATTGTTATTCTGGTATAAAATAAAAGGCAATTTTATGCAGAGTTAAGCATAGCCGAATAAGATGATTTCCTCCTTTTCCTATTAAAATAAATTCGTTGACGTTTTTAACTGCATCTGTCAACAAACCACCCTCCAGCATCAAAAGAACAAGGTCAATATCTGTAGATATGTTTCGAGTAAATCTAGGAAAGGAAATAAAATTCAAAAGAAAGCTTGTTAAAGCTGATCAGAGCTTTCGTGTCTCCATGGCGGAGTTCTGAATAATAGCAGGTAAGATAGCTTTCACCTTTCCATACTTTATTAAATACATAATTTGTGCAATTTCAACGCTTTTATTCTATTCAGATACATATAAATATCGGACTGCGATAGCCTGGTTGGTAGAGCGTCAGTCTCATAACCGAAAGGTAGCGAGTTCTGTCCAAAGACCGCCGTGTTCGCTAATGGCAGTTGGGGCATGTTAAATATGTCGCACCTGCGAAGTCCTCCAATTTCCCATAACAAAACGATACCTCTGGGGGTACTGAATCAGGGATGAGTCTGTCTCTGATTTGGATCTAAATTCTGACTTCCGGATGGATGAATGAGTTCGACCACCCCCAAAAAAGGGTTGTGCCATGTGTGTTCGAGAAAAGTCGTATTTTCACCTTAACGCTGCTCGTTAACAACGGAAGTCGCACACTTCTGCCTTAAAACGAAAGAGCTACTCTCATTCGGCTTGGTATGACCAAGTGGCATAAGACCGACCAACATATAAATATCAAAGTTCCGAGGTCTATTGACCGATTAGTTAAATATCAAAAAGTTGAAACGAAATTCTGATATTTTATTGAAAGGGATCTCATATTCCATGAAGTAACAGACAAATATTTAAATAAGTGATCAAAAGTAAATAAACAGAAAAAAAACATGCAAATATATATATTTTTTATTTGAAGTAATTATTTGTGAACGAGTGCTTTGTTTCCACTATGGTTATACGTAAGCACTTTTTCAAGAGGCAGCATTCTCTAAGTACTTCGGCAATGAATGTAATTTAGTTTTAGCTTAGTTCTAAAACCAGCTCTTATCATGCTGATCGTGTGAAAAACTTTTTAAAGGTTCTTGACCTGATAATGATATTAATTTGATTTGCCATTTGTAAAGAAATCCTTCTTTATTTTAAAAAGGTCTGCATAATATAAGTGACAGAACTCTTGAAATTCCTTTTAAAGTGCTAGACATAGTTTATATCTGAAACAAGAGGCAAAAACTATTCGAAGCTCAAATATAATAGAAATTCAAATAAAAAGACTTTACATTTATTTATGGAAAATATTCCTTAGAACATTTACAGATTATGAGGGTTATTTCCTGGCATTATTATGAAAGGTTAAATCAATTCAAATTCTTTTAGAACGAAAGACTTAAGAATAACCCACGTATTCTTATTATTTGGTGATACGTTTAAACGAGACAAAGACATTCAAATAGTAATTTACGATTATTTGAACAAGCCTCATGACTTCTTCTATAACATTATTTATAAGCAAAGTTAACGAAGTGAAATAAGTTTATCTTCTTTGTTTTTGAGAAAGTTTTAACAATATGCATCCGTTATTGTTATACAAAGATTAGGAATTTAATAAGGTTTAGGTAACTTATAATCACTATCACTACTGTTAGAAATTATATATTTTCCATGTTAATGATTGTACACAAATAATCTTTTTTACTATTTTCTAAAACTGTATTTTGAAGAAGATCTTTACATGTTTTAGTCGAAAGAAAAAAAATTTTAGAAGATTTTTTTTTTTTTTTTGGATTTGTCTGGCACAAGAGTCATGTTTTGACTATGCTGTGCCAAACCAGGGTTAAAATCATATCGATGTATAATAATTAAAAACGGATAGTGTATAAAAATACTTTAAAATAACCAAGTTTATATGAGTGCATAAAATTTGATTGATCTTAAAAATGCAAAAATTTTAGTATATGATATCTTGCCAAGTAATAAAGATAATGGGGTGGTTGCAATTTAAAAAAATTGCAAACGCTGAACGTTGAATTTTGGGCATTCTTATATTATATGTTGGACATACAATTGACAGTCACATTGAGAGCTTAGAAGGAAGAAAGATATAGAACATAATTTTGTTTTATGGAAATAACTCCATTTAATTTAAATTAACCCGGTGGATTTTATCCTTACTTAAACGAAATTCAGTACAAAAATTGTAACATTAATGAGATAGTACGGATTCCAAGACAGACTTAGGAACGCTGGTCACAATTCATCAAAGAAAACCCTTTATTATTGAGAAAATTCTCTTTTATTGCAAAAATAGCACAACAATTTGTTTTAGATTAATAATAAATAATTGCACATTCAAAAGCTGCATTTATTGTCAATTACGAAAGCACATGCCACATTATCAACGAATCTATACAGGTGCTCAGTGGAGACATTGCAGTTAATATTAGGTTTCAAACTGACATGAGCATAAATGTCATAATTAATAAAGGAAAACAAAAAGAAATTAGTTTCTGGTAGATAACCAAATTTTAATTTAAAAGAATTAATTACACCATGAAATGTATCGATAATGATAATTTTTAAATTGAACTTTTAATTAAATAATTTATATCTGCGGATCAAAACAAAATAAGACTGTTAGCTGGATCTTTGTTTTTTACCACAAGGAAAAATTTGATTGTGAAATTTTTTCAATCAGACAGCAATTGCATTGTCTACATGGCTGAGACAGTTGCAGTTAGGAAGACAATTAAACACATTATAGATAGCAAAATGACATCAAAATAATCTAAGATACCAGATGATACCTTATGTCCTTCGATTCCTACCATGGAAAAAAGAAATAAAAAAATGGATTATTCAATAAAATTGAATTCATCTAAATAAAAATGTTTGTAGGTTTGTTGGAGGTTTGTTTGTTTGCTCTCAGCCTGGGAGAAATTAGTACAAAGAATTGAATTGACATTAATTTTAATAAATGATGCATTCAAATTATATTTGAAGGCAAGATGAAAGTGATGAATCTATGGCAAAAGAGATAATGAGGTCACAAAAGGTAAATGGAGGAACTACCTCATTGAAAATGCCGATGACAAGAACATCTAAATAAATGTTTTTTTTTTTCGAATTTTTATTGGTCATTTTGATTTTAAGGTTGATCATGGGAGAAGCTTTGGCGAATGTGATAATCGTTCCCCTGGAAAAGTAAGGGATACAGTTGTAAGAGCAAGAACTTCGAAATAATTGACGGGGAAAAAGTGAATACGATTGTAAGAGTGTGAATTTTGGAATAATCGATAGGAGCAAAAACCTTCTAATTGAATGGAAATAGAACTGAACACCTTATTGAAGTTCCATTTTCTCAAAAGTTTTATCTTGATGGTTGAAAGACTTTTGTCGAAAGAACTGAATTAAGTTGGTGAATATAAATCTTGATTATTTTTCTCTCTTATTCTTCTTTTCTGCATTTGCTTTTTTTAATATTTAGATGCCTTATGCATATTCTTTCTTTAATTTTCCTCATACCTTGCATTAAATTTAAATTTATTAACTTTAGGATAAATTTAATAAAATTATATGGTTGAGGACCATTTAGCAGTTGGCTGAATCGAAGTAGATATTTTTGTTGGTTATAATTCTACTTTTTGGTAAAGGCCTTTGGTGGGAATAAGACAGCTGCCGGTTCTAAAGTTTTGCTCTTGTATGGCTTTTTATTTTCTTTCGGGGTTTCTTTCTCACAGGATGCTTCGTAGCACCCCATATTTTCCCTCTTTGCTTAGACTTGAACAAGGTTTCTATCTTACATAGCTCAGTGTAATGTGTCATGAAATAAGATAATTTACAATAATAATAATAAAAATTTGATTGCTAATGATTTCAACTAATAGCATAATTTTAAGATATTAATACCATATACTATTCAATAATTAAAGCTGAGAGTTTAAAAATATGGTTAAGGGCTACATAAGAAAGGCAATGGATTCAATGTTTCCGATTTTTACCTCTTACGTCTTCGCAAAATGCAGATTATAAAAACTGCACTCACCAGCAGTATCAGTTTTTTTTTTTCTTCTGTAATTTCATCTCAGTCACTGAAAATTATGAATCTTGCTAACTTTGAAAATTCAGACAATTGGGGAGATTCTGTAGATTGTGATTTCTTCGAAGTATTCAGTCTCAGAGATTTTTTGTTTTGTTAATCAATCTTCGTGTTTTCTGTTCTTGATGCTTTTCCTTGAAGAGAGAATATAGAACTTTACTTGCATAATGAAGAAGACAAGATAATTGATGAATAACTGGGCTGATAATTCTTCTGAACCTTCGTGTCAAATGGATTATTTTGGACATCCAATAATAGCCCAAATGACAAAACTCTGCTCTAATCAGAATATAAAACAAAAAAAATCATGCAAAAAGGAAGGGTTGGTTTGACTTGCGTTTTTTCAGTACAATAACGTTTTTTCTGTATATATCAGTACAAAAAGATACTACAGCATTCCCATACCCCTTCGATATATCTAAATTTAATAAAGGACATTTTACAAAAATAAATGAAAACACAATTGTGAAGTGTAATTTCCTTATTCGAAGGTTCAGTTTACAAAACATATAGTTTGAGAATCATTTTATGAAACAATAAAAGTAAAAAAATTGGGCAAATATAACTGCAGAATTTTCTTTCAATGTAATGCTGTTAAATATAATTCTAAACCATTATATTTTCACTTCCCAACTGTCTCTCTATTGTAATGTTCATTTACATTTGGTAAACCCATATCAGCTAAATAGTAGTTTGCTAGTTAGTTTATAATACAGGGTGGCCCAGAAGTCATTTTACATTTTGAAAATTAAATAACTTTTTTTCTATTAATATATTTCTTTTTCTCTTTTCAGAATTAAAAAATATAATCCCTGGAAATTTTTGGCATGGATAAGTTTACAATAGAACAACAAGTGAAGATAATTGAATTTTACTTTGAAAATGGACGGTCAATTGTTGCAACGCAAAGATCGTATATGCGCCATTTTAATGTTCGACATCCCCCTAGTAGGCCTGCAATAAGGAACTTAGTGACACGTTTTCAACAGCATGGCTCTGTAAGTTTTGAAAATTTTGAACATTTTGAAAATTAAATAACTTTTTCTTAAATGACTGTATTGACTCTGTTGACTCTGTTGCAACAATTGACCGTCCATTTTCAAAGTAAAATTCAATTATCTTCACTCGTTGTTCTGTTGTAAACTTATCCATGCCAAAAATTTCCAGGGATTATATTTTTTAATTCTGAAAAGAGAAAAAGAAATATATTAATAGAAAAAAAGTTATTTAATTTTCAAAATGTAAAGTGACTTCTGGGCCACCCTGTATAATAGAAGTATTCCATAATTCCCAAACTTTCAGCTTGGTGATTTTAAAAAGGACCAAAAGATAATACTCATATACCCATCCCGTATATTCATCTTAATTTGTAATAAAAAAAATTATGAATTCGTAATTAAAAATACAAATTCGGGGGAGAGGGTGTAATAAATAATTTTTTCTGAAACTGAATAAACTTCTGCAGGCGTTTTAGGGTTCATTAAAAGACATATACAAACACTTTCACATAAAAAATAATAACAAATTATATTTCTGCTCATTACTCATGTGAGAAAAAATAAAATAATATATATCATTCTTGGTATTCCTAAGTTTAATTTTGCGTAGATTTGTTTATGATAAATGTACTAATTTTTTTTTTTTAAATGTTTGTTGCAAATACATTCCTTTTGATTTTCATTCGTTTCAGACTTAACAAGATATAATGAAAATAGATTTCACCATTCATTATTTTGATGCTTCTGCATTTTAAAAATCCCTTTGTGTAGAAAGAAGAGACGCTTTGTATGTATCCGTAACATTTTTTAAAAAAATGTACAAAAGCAATATATTTACTGTATGCTAGACACTCTTTATTAGTAATAACTGGAATGTATAGAAACATTTCCTATTAATTTAAAATACCCATGCTAATAGTAAGCCTTCTTTGAGTATAGCTGTTTGCATACTGAAACAGATGTAAGTAACTTTAAAAATTTTATTAATTTTTATTTTTTTTAATTTAATTTTTTATAATTTCAAAATGTTCCCAAATCAAATTTTATTGATAAATAGCTGACACGTAGAAAAAAATAGCAAAGATAATATTTATACAGTGAAAAGTATAAAGCTCAGTTAATAGTATTAAGTCAAAGTTTTTTAATTCAAATGTCTTTTTTATATTGAATATTCATCTCAGCAATGTTGTATTAGTTTTGTTTATTTGTTTACAAATGACCTGTACTTCAAAGTTTAAAAATGGGTTAGTTAAATAGTTAATTAATATACTTGAATTTATGAGCTTCAATTTTATATTTTGAAGAAAAAAAAAAGCCCTCAAGAGGAAATAGTAAAAGTCCAATGTTACAGGCAACAATTTTTATAGTGCTAATCTTCATTTTTATATAATTTAATAGATGGAAAATTCTTTCTGGTAGATCGAAAAACAGATTACCACACGAAATAAAGTAAATTCGTGCATAAATAAATATTATTTTTGTTATTGTAATCAAATTTCCGATTGAATTAGCAGAGCTCTATTTCAGATATTCCACTGATTGCATTAATTACCAGTCACTGCAATTATATGCTATTTTTAAATAATCAAATTAAAATAATGCTCTAATGACGACAGGACTCTAATTAACGTGAGATTTTTATTTTCATACAAAGACTGTACGTTGTTAGTGAATGTACTCAAATGAAATTTATGCGATATAATGAGGTCGATTTACAAGCAACTCACCTTGTGGGCGAGTATATCATCCAACGCAAATGTAGTTCGATTTATTTTTATTTCCACATGAGTTTGCGAACGATTGTTTATGAGCTCATAAAGCTCATTGTACTACTCGGTAGGAGCTTCAAGCCCGTTTTATGGTATATTAACTACTTCTGAACCAGGATCTACATCGATGAGAAAAATATTTATAAATAAATCTGGTGGGTAAAATAAATCTTCAAATCTTTTTGTTCACAGTATTGATCAAGAAATCACTCATCTTTTTCATGGAAATTCTTTGCCTATTGCCAAGCAAATCCTTTTTTTAATTTATAAATAATTTCTACTCTTTCTACTGCATATTTTTAACTTAAAATTTTGAATATTTTTTAGTGTTGTAAAAATTGCAAAATGAAAACAACTCTGCTTTATTTCGATAATTTTAAATTTCGCAACAAACTGTATAGGAAATATTATTTCCCATTGGTTGCAAAGAATTCTTTCTTATTTGTTCATTTGCTGTTAGATATTTTTAAACACGCTCCTATAGCTTATTGATTGGAAATATCTACGAATTTTAATTTATTTCTAATTCACGCACGCAAATAAAAATCAGAATGGGTTTTTTTAAAAAACCTTTTTTTTTTTTTTTTACTTCGATAACAATTAAATTTTTTCTCTAGATTCTTCCCGAAGGAAAAAAAAAGCCCTTATAATTTTCATTTCTATACAAACTTAGCGTTCCTTCGCTTTTTATTTTAATTTTGGTTTCTCTTAAAAATTGTTCGTATTATAAAATAGATGCTTTTTTTCTCGCGTATGAAATATATGGAGAGAAAGCATTGTAATAATCAAAAAATTCTATCTCAAAACTCTAATGAATCTCCTTATTTAGGATTTCTTGAGTCTGAAAGAAGAAGAGAAAAAAATTGTTGATATGTTAATTGTTCTTTTTTGAGCATTTTACTCAAAAACACCCAACAATCAAAAAATACATTATGCGTTCTTTGCAACAAAATAACGAATTTTTAATGAATTCTGTATAAAATCAAACAATATGAAGGCTGCCTACCCATCTGTGTGCATGTGAAAACCACGTTTCAAAAATACAGCTTTTAAGAATGTTTTAATTCCCAAATTGCAAATTTATACCAATCTTCCAATCGACGGTAAATCAGCGGATAAACTGTACTAGGTTTTAATGCATGATGATTTATATTAAAAGAGCTTTGAAGCTAAACGCAAAATGGACCTAACGCTGAAAATATGCTACAAAATCGAGATGAAAATACCCCAGCTTCTTAATTTGATCATTTTTATTTCTGATTAAATATAGATGTGTAACAAAATATAGCAATACAGATTTTCTTCTTAAGCAGCGAACACTTTTAGGAAGCTGACATTTGATTATCAAAATACATGATGATTCAGAAGTTCAGGGAAGCTTTAACAATCAATGATTCATAAACAAATGAAATTTTTAAAAAAATGATTTTTACACTGAAAGATTGAAAATGAAACTAAAATTTTTTTCATGAAATCGGAATGCATACTCTTCAAAAATCTCAACATAAATTGCCATTTAATCTTAGATATAGGTGAAACGTTGAGTTACATAAAATAAGATTCAGAGTGCGGAAACATGTGATGAATGTTTAGCGTTTTCATCCTCTGACATAACACTTAGACAAGAAAACACACTTTTCGCAGCATTAAGTATCATTTTATGTTATATTAGCCGCCTTTGGCGACCAGCTGGTTCGCCATGAGTAAAGCGTTCTAAAATGTTCAATTAAATCGCATATTCATTAGGCTTGAAGTAATTCTGGGCATTGATTGACTTGAAATTAATATTTTCTTTAAGATGATGGACGGAAAGTTCTAAAAGTACACCTTTGCCTAATAATATTCTTTAATTTTATAAATCAGTCAGTTTTAACCATCGGTTATGATTCCAAAATATTAAAAAAAAATTTTTGATGATGTTGCCAAAATATTAAATATGTTTTTTTAAAGAAAGCGAGAAAAGGAAAAAAAGTATTGAATTAATGATACAGATATTGCAAATGATTACATAAATATGCCATTAAGTCGGGATTTCAATGCATATCCTGTCTCAATTCAATCAGGTTTACCGTAAATAAAGAAGATTTATTGAGTTAATGATATAGATATTGCAAACGATTGTAGAAACCTTTGCTTTGCATTTATTTTTTAAAGAAAATATCACATTTTGTATTTCTTTTATTTTATCCAGTCACGTGCTGAAAGTTGCATTTCGGTAGATTTATTTTGCGATGATAATTTTTTTATTTGAACTTCCGGCATTCTTTTATTTTATCTAGTCACGTACTAAAAAAACATGGTTACAATATTTCTTTAAAAATTCGTTAAAAATAGAAGCTTAAGTTATACATTAAAACACTGATACCATTAGAAGGCTAATTTTTAAATCTTTAAATTGATGTAAAAATCATGTTTATGCGATCATATTTTCGAAAGTTATAGCGGAAAAACTTCGAAATTTCGCTTGAATTTTAATTAATTCTAATTCTAATTAAAAATTCGGAAAAAGGGCTCCGAGGTGCACATTCCGGACCTCCAAGGTATACATGTGCCAAATTTGGTAGCTGTACGTTCAACGGTCTGGCCTGTGGAGCGCCAACACACACACACACATTGAGCTTTATTATAAGTATAAATATAGATATAGATGATAGTCTATAAACAACTCAAACGCCGCTGTATTTTGTGAAAAATGGGATTTCTCGTTTGGCAACTCAATTCATGAACGAAAAACAGCCCAATGAATAAGCTTTTATCTAGGCATTTTAAGCTGTCCTTCCAACCAGTGTCTTCTTCACATCGCTTTGGAAACTACAAAATCATATAGTGTTTTATATTCTAAATTGTTGTGCCAATAATTTCTTTTTACACGAACAAAGGAAATTCGGTTTTATTTCTAGTCTTTCTGTCTGAAAGGTCAGCTTTTTTTGTCTTCATTTGCTTAAGAATTATCAAATTTTAAAGTCACTCCGGCCTTCGTCCTACGATTACCAGAAAAAAATCCTATCTTTTTTGCCTTTCTTATTGCCTTTTCTTCGAATATATTCATGTTTTTTCTGTATTTTTTATTTATTACATAAACTTCATTCTTTTATTAGTTAGCATTTCTTAACTCCGCTCTTCATTTAATTTTTGACGAAGCAAATGATGAAGTAACTGACTCAGAATTTTGAATGTGATGTATGAGGTTAATGAAAAAGTTGAAGATAAAGGAGTAGTTATGATGAAAATCATTTAACGTTCACTCGTTTCACATTTGATAATCAAAAACATAGATAATTCAATTGAATTATAATTTGAAACTTACAACCTCTTGAAGTCTTTTTACGAGTCAAATTCGTATATTAATGTTTGGCTCAAAATGTGAATCACGAGTCAGATTCATTAAATTACAACAAAATGTTCAATACTGAGGAAAAGATGTAATGAGCATCCACGTACACCAAAACCCAATCTGAAATTGAATACTAAAATATATTTATTAATTGAAAACGGAAAGGGAAAACTTTGTACTAAATGAGAAGGCATGATTAAAAGAATGAATTGTTTTCCACATATCAATTTATATTTGACGGCCTAAAAATTTGCCTCCATATTTTCTATCAATCGAGACTGGTTAGAAAAAGGAGAAACGTAATTGCTGAACTCGTCATAGCTTTTTAACTTTAGTTTTATCGGTTTTCCCTAAAGGCTAAAATAAAGCTGCGTCACGTAAAGTGATTTATTTTTCTGTTAGTTATTTATTCTCATTCATATTGAAAAAATCGACAGAAAATATTTTTCTTCAGCTATTTATTCTTGTTTTCCTTACTGATTGCATAATATATGAACAATGGAATGACAAAATTTAAACATGCATTACTGCAAGGCTATGTAATTGAATTACAATATAATTAAAGATAATTGTACTATGGAGAGAGCAAAAAAACGTTGGATTCTACTTATCTCCAAAAATAAATGTATTTGCTTCAATAATCTGATTAAACAGTATGTAGGACAGATGGAATGAGACAGCAGAGCTGGTGACTTATTACCCTGTAAATAGCAAGTTATGCAAAGAATTAAAAAAAAAGCAAATTGTCGTTGCTGAAAAATAAGAGAATTCCTACCAATGTTTAGTTGAAATGCTGTTATTAAATTGCTGTAAATACTTTTTTAAGGAAAAAAAGATAATTACGAGGCTGCTCAGTGTGCATTTCGAGTTCTCTTTATCTCTATTTATCTTCAACTCGTTTAGTAAAGATTTTGATAAATAACTTTACAAAAATTCTGAAATTCTAGACATGATTCTTAGAAAATCTAAGATTTATGAGATTCTGATATTCCTTCAGCTTTTTTGCATTCGTCATTATTATTTTTTTAATTCCTTTTCAATTTATTTTATTAAAAATAATGACTTGTAGAGTACAAAATTAAACTAAAGAAAAATAGGTCATCAGTGTTTTAATTTTTATGCATCATTCCTTCGTCAATTAAAAATAATTAGAATCATGCAAACTGCTACCTGTATCTTATTTTTGCATATCCCCGTATTAAATAGTTCAAATACGTTCTCTTAACTAAGTAATAAAATAATTTTTTAAAAATTAACTTAGAAATTTAGACAAAGGCCTGATGTTTTCTAGACCGAAACCTTATTATGACTTATTTTATTATGAATATTCCAATGATTATCATTTTTATGACAAGATGATGATACCACGTAAAGCACTGCACTAAAATATTTTTTAAATGACATTAAATCAAATTTAATCGTGAAAGATGAAAAGCTCCTTTACTTTGAATAACACACCAAGATCCGTGAATCACCAGTTGTTTGCAACAGCGCTGCTCTTAGCAACAATGACGATAATATTTTTATTTGGCAATGACTGTTTACTTGCATCCACCACTAATGTGTCAAGATGTGACGTTGACCTTGAAGAAAAAAAGGATACAATATTTTAGTTCAGCAATGTATGAAGCCGTATTAACTAAAAACATCAATAATTGGAGCATGAAATTGTTTATAAATTATTTATAAAATAAAGCCTCATTTTTAATGTATTTTATACTTTAAACTATAGTATTACACTGACAATAACCGATATTAATCAGAGGCTGCTTTGAGTTCCACACTATGTGTTAACCATTACTGTTTGGTCTATGCTTAGCAACTGAAAAGAAAGTACATTTTATTAATATTCCTTGAATAAACGATGAAATATCAATAAAAGTTTATATATAT
>JAPMOQ010057673.1:85717-178853 GCA_026543055.1 Argiope trifasciata | reverse complement strand
CAAAGGAATTGTTAAAAAAGTGAAGTGAAAATAGAAATATTCTAAGTAAATTAAAATTTTTATCATATTCGTAACATTCTCTGATATATAAACTGTCATAAATGTGTTTTTTATGTTATTTCTTGTGACAAGATATCTATATTGCAATATTGCCATCTCTTCAGACTCTTAAGAGTTTTAGTTTTAGTTTTCAGATTTTCGTTTAAAACCTGTTTTCCGTTTTTAGTGCACTGTTGAAAGTACATCACTTAATTTTTCTTTTTTATTAATAATAATTTCCCTTGTTATATTTCATACTTCCTTACTACAATTATTATGGTATCTTGTTGTAATTATTTTCTTTAATTCACTGTCAGTATGTAATCTCTCATGTGGAATCAAAATTTAATTAAACTGGTCCAATTAATTGATGATTAAATTTTGAAAGTATTTAAATATTGCACTATCGTTAGGTGCATAATTCAGCACAGAATTTTAGAATTTTGTGTAATGATGAGTGAAATATTGTTTGCAAAATAAAATTAGTTAATTTAAATAAAAGCGCATAAAAATAGAAAAATTCAAACTTAAGGTATCATTCTAAATAATGAGAAAATTTTCTATGTTGTATCAAAATTTATTTCTTATAAACGAAAGAAATTTTTAGATTGCATGCTAGAATTTAAATGTAAAAAATTCAAGAAAAAGAAATACAAACAGTTTTAATAAAAAGAAAATGTAAGTTAATGTAAAAAATTATATCAGTCAAATTATTAAAGGAAATCAAAATTTAATCGCTGATTCAATTAACAGAATCAATTTTCCTCCCATATTGGCTTAAATTAAAAATATAAATCATGTTTATAATCGCAATGAAATATGTGCAAATTGATAATATTTAAGAGCATTAATTGATAATAATTAAAAGGAAAAAATAAACAATGTACTTTTTAATACCTCATAAAAAAATTGATAAAGCATTTTTTTACAAATTTCCATAAAAGCGAGTGGGAGAATTAAAATTCAAAAACAAAAACCCAAGCAAGGAATTAAACATAAACTAGTCTGTTTTTATAAAGAAATGCATGCATAAATATATTTTTAAAGCTTAGATCTCATGGTGAGTGATCAACGCATTGATTCGCAATGGACAAAAATCAATCAATCCGTTTAATGATATTTAAAAGGCTTTTAATAGCTATCATCAATCACAATAAATTCTCATTCCAAAGAGAGTTATTGCCAATTAATCTAAAGTGGTGAAAAAAACATTCTGATTAATATTTAACTTCGATTTGCTAATGGTGAGTTTCTTACTTTATTCTAATCTAGAAAAGAGGGGAAAGGTTTGACATTATTCAAGAATTAATTAGCCAATCTAATCAATTATGTTTCCAAGTTAAAAATCAAAAAAGAATTGTGGGCTGTATGTTATTAAAACTTATTTCTTAACCTTAGAGAGTTGCCATAAAATTAATCTTATTCGTCGAATTAAATTTATTTGAAATGCAACTCAAGAACAGCTAAAGGAAAGCAAATAAGTCTTTTAATAATGAATTAATTACCTAATATTTTGTTTTTACAGCTGATTTGAAGAATTTTACGCTTGGAAGGACAAATTGTATGAAATTAATTCTAAAATAAGTAAGAAATTTGGTTTGCATTTTGCTTTCGCTGCCAAATTTATGCTCATAATTCGACAGATATTATCGTTTATGCACGTCATCTAAGATTTCGAAATTTAAATTTTAAAGTTTTTCCAAATGCAAATTTTCTATGAAATATTTATATTCATTTAATATTGAAATACAATGAATAGAGTAATCCACTCCATTTAATAATTAAAATTGTTTCAAACATAGCTCTGAACAGAAATAGATGTAGTTAAAATACTTTCACAGTTAAATCCTAAACGTGATATATTTTTAGCATTCAAGGCAGTCTTACCACGAGCATCTCAGAAAGTTTGGAGAGGGAGGTTCCATTTCAGGTGTCGTCCTCGTCATCTGACAGCGGTTCAAAATTAATTAGTCCGTCCCAAAATATCCCTAGTGTTGCTTCAAAACTGTACATTAATATAACAAGCTAAATTAAATTAAACGCAGGTATGGGAATTCGAAGTTTCCGTTATAGTGGTTAGTTACCGTCACCTTGGTGTGTATATTAATGACCTGGTATCGAATCACTCCCTACCGATGACGAGATGCATTTGCTATAGGAGAAATTGTATCGCAACCATTGATGACGCTTAGAATACAGCCACAAGATACACCATTGCTGTATACCTTCAGGTTTGCCAAGGTAGCTAAATTAACAGTTAAGCCAAAAAATGATTAATATTATCATTCACTATATAGAATTATTTTTCAATATATACCTATTTTCAAACCATCAGAGATAGGCATATACTTACAAACGAAAACATATTCTAAATAGTGGGACTTATTTTTTATGAATCACAATGGTTAAAGTAACAAAGGTACTATTGAAAATAATTGCTTAGTTTAGAGATTTGTCCGGCCCTTTCACCCTATTAATCATATTAAGTTAAATATTCTTGATTCACTAATATATCAAACTAACAAAAAATTGCCCGTCTATAACTTAGGAAAAGTGTGTGGGTTAGGAAGTTTGTCAACCTTAAGAAATGATAATGTAAGCCCTCGAGGCTTTTATAATTTACATAAGGATGTTGAAAGCATAGAATATGAAAGTGAAAAATCAAAAAGTTTATCACTTTTTGTACAGATGCTTAGTATATATATAATCCATACAGCTTCAAATCAAATATATAAAAATGTATTTTTGTTGGTACATACCCTATACGCTGTCATACCGTTCAACCGATTGCGATGAAACTTTGTCAGCTTATTACTTACATTGTAATAACCATGGTAAAATTATTTAAAATTTTAAAAAAATCAGATCTCAACCGCATCTATTTACTAAATATTAGCCTCCAAATAACTCGCCAAAGAGACACAATAGATTCAGTAGAGATGCTAAACCCAAGTTAAAGGTTAATATTTTGTAGCTATTATATGCAAATACTATGAAGATCATTTCAAAGCTCAACTTTATTAAAGATTATGCGAGAAAGGTTTGTGGAGACCAATCCAGAAGGTTTTTAATTTTAATTAAATTTTATCGTTTTTCTGAGTAACTCCCAGATTTAAATATTATAGTACAAATACTTTTGCACCAGCTTAGTTTTAAAAAAATTATCTTTTCAACAATATTAAAGATTTTATGGTATAAATATATATTCTCTCTGTTTGATCAATTTTAAAAGAAAAAATTATAATTGCGTTTTCTAACATTAAACTTGAGAATTCTAACCGAAAATTAAACGAATCACGAGACAGAATAAATATTATTCTTTCCTTACCATTCTGAAAGAACACCAAACTTTACAATTCTAGAAGAATACACAGATCTAATATATAAAAAGGAATTTTTGTTAGTTCGTATCCTATGCACTGCCGTACCGCTCATCCGATTGTGATGAGACTTATTACTTGCACTTACGCAATGAATATAGGCAGAGTAAAATTATCTGATATACAAAAACTATTTTTGGATCTGTTTACCGCAACTATTAACCAAGTATTAGCCTCCAAATAACTCACCGAGGAAACACAATAGATTCAATAAATTGCTAAATTCAAGTTAGCGGTTAATATTTCTTGCTATTGTACGCAAATGCGATGTAAGTCGTCCTCTGAGGTAACAGCTTTATTAGAGAGTATGTGAGAGAGTTAAAAGGAAATATTTTAATCACATTTTCTAAAATTAAATTTAAGAATTTTAAACGAATATTAAACGAAGCACGAGATATAAATAGTTTCTTTCATTACCATTCTGAAAGAACACACAAATATAATATATAAAAATGAATATTTGTTCGTTCGTATTTTATATACTGTCGTACAGTTCATCCTATAACATTGACAAATTATTGATTGATTGCACTTAATATTATTATTTTTTTGGCAACAGCAACCCGCCGGGTACTAGCTAGTTACTTATAAAAGTCTGAGAATAAAAACAAAAGAACAAAACTGTTACTTACCATAATAAATATAAGCTAAACGCGAGATCCTAAAGCCATTTTTTAAACTGGAAAAAAGTCATGAAGAAAAATTAACTTATTATGAATTACTTGTCGAATGTATCGTTTAGCTGGATCAATTGAAAAAACAACAACTTATAGCCAGATTAAAATAGAAAACATAGAATTAACACATTAATTTAATCAGAAATAATTTACTAAACATAAATGTAGACTGGAAAAAAATCATGCCCTCTTTATTATCTTAACACAGAGAATTATACTTTCGTTTTACTACAGACAAGCCAAAGGAAGTGCGGGTAAAATTAGAAATCAGAGGAACGAGTGATTAAAACCGATTGCAATTGGCCTCATTTAGAGCGCAAAAAAGCTATGGCAGGTTAGTGAATTGGGCGCAAATCAGATTGTCAGCGGGAAACCCCGAAGTGACTCCTGTTTCACAGAACTACGGAAGCTTATTCTTACAGAATAAATGTAGCCTTTCATTATTATGTAAATATCGCGTGAGGCGAGAAACCGAGTCTGTGCGAGCTTGTTAGAAAGTCAACGCGCTCACGCAAATTCGTTTCTTTTGTTTTCCAGGGAAATTGCCTTCGTTCCGGGGGTAATTCTCGCGTGATTCGTTGCGATGAAAAAGATTGTTTTCATTTCATGTAAACCTTGTTGGTCGTTCTATTCACCTATGTTACAAATGAGAATTTAAATTCGATGGCAAAGTGGACGTATTGGAAAACAACGTGAAAATTTGGGATAATTGTGGTAAATAATTACTTATGCAGTCGAATTTGTTTTTATATTTTCTACCGAATAAATGCTTTAAAAATGATTAATGAAAAATAATATATTTTCTCAATAATATAACACTTTTATTTGATCTTGAGAATAGATACCGTGACTTTTTATTGAAATTTCAAATTAATAAATGTACATAAATATTAAAAGATATAAAACAAAATGAACAATGCGTTTCAATAAGCATGTATGGAAAATGAAGAAAGTAGTTTAGTTATTAAATTAAACGATAAAAAAAGTGATAATCAATGTTACATTAATAATAGTAACATTTAGAAAAGTGATAATGTTGAAAAAATAGTAGAAACTCATGTAAAAAAAATAAAATAAAATTGTTAGCAGGATATTACAGTAAACATAAATAACTGAAATAAGGTTATGACATTTAAAAAACTAAGAGGAAATAAAAAATGAGAATTTTGCTGTTTAAATTTTCGCGCATATTATTTAAATCATATCGGTACTTACGAGCTCGCTTAAGGCAAATTTCTTCGTTAACTTTGAATAGGGGCACTTTGCACAAACACTAAGTCTAAAGTGGTGAATAAATCAATATAATGCTCTTAAATTTCTAGACTAGATTCAAATTTATTTGAGATTGTTAATTTAAAGTACAAATTCAAAATTTCACCACGAAAATTAAAAATCAGAGTAAAAGACATCGGAAGGCCTATAGAGGTTATGACAGCCACCTCAGCATAAGCCATTTTCTCCGTTAAAGTGAATATCTTGCTGTCTTCAGTAAGATACTTGGTTGTTTATATTATACTTTTTTTTTCTTTGTCACTTCGAATGAGAGATTTAGAATGAATTGCTTTCAGATTGCTCCGAGGTGGGTTTTTTCACCCTTGATGACGTTCATAATCATCATCAAATGAATTTTACTCACAATTCGTTTCAGCGCATTTTTTGCACATTTTAATGTTCGTCTCATTGGGTGTTTTACAATCCTTCGTTGTATCAACATAATTAAGCTTTAAACGTGGCTATACAGCGTCCTCGAACACATGCAATAGTTAGTTTTCATCAAAAAGTTTCCTTTGCTGGTAATTTTTCTAGTATTTTTTATTAGAATGATTAAAATAAAGGATCAAAAATTCTCGTTTCGTCTTAAAAAGTACTTCTTTGAGCAACAAACACATTAATTGCCGTGTCCTTTCTCTATTAAGAAAAATGTCTGAAAAGACAAAAACTAGATTGAAGAAACGGTACATTGAAGAAAAACGAGAAATCCTCACCATAGATGGAATGAAATACTGATATAAATTTTCTAATTCTACGTTTTAAATAGGTCAACGATAGAATGAAATCCAATCAAATGCTCTTAGAATGAAAACAGTGACAAAAATAAAAACAAATCGAATTATAATTCCAGTACAGCTAAATCTATCATATCTATCAATTTGAACAGTGTATAATAACAATCTCATTTCCACTTTATTACGAAAATCAAGGCAACTGCTCAAACTGGCTAATTATTTCCTAAAAATTTTATAGAAACCATGCAATTATTAAAATCATTATCAAAAGGTTATGTCTTACAAAAGTAAAAATTAAACTGTCTTAAATATTCTTATTTCATTACCAGGTATTTCTTAGCTCATATTGAAATAATATTGCAGGGATTGTCGTTTTCCTTAAAATAAATTTTTAATTGTTCTCGTATTACAGTTTCTTTATAATTTTAATTTAAAAATTTACTTATTTGAAATTGGTATTACAGGCGATTTCCTACATGAAGATTCCTAAGAAATATTGAATCCCTTGCTTAAAAATCACACTCCCTTGCACAACGTAGTTTACACTAAAAGAGATTAAAAACTTCTTCGAAAGGACGAGATGAAAATTAAAGATGCTTTTACTTACCATGTTGAAAACTGATGTTGGTTTCTTTATAGCTAAAACGTTCATAAACTCGAACCAAAGAATCTATATTTTAACTGTACTCCCTATTAGTCTTTTGACTTGCAGATGCATTTTAATAAGATAATTTGTGTCATAGAATTCGTCCTATTAGACATTTATGAATAATCTTTTATTAACATAGATATAAATGAAATTAATCAAAATGCGAACCAATTTTTCTAAATACTGAGACTCCAACGCCCCATGCAATCGATTCGGATCCCAATCAAGGTATCTTTGATACCGAATTGAATAAAAAGACAACGCTAGACAGGGAAAATAATATCATTTTGAACTTGTAATCGAGGATTGAAAAAGGCTTAATAACTTTTTTCACATGCACGAATCCCACTTACCAATAAAGCTAGACAATCTACCCTGAAAAATATAAAATATTATTATTTCGAATTATTTTAAGAAATTCTGTGCAGTTGTATGTGTTTAAATTGAACATAAAAGGAACCACCACTGACTTGCAAATAAGACCTCCATTTTCCTTCTCTCTGTAGTCAAAATCTTGCGAGAATGACTGAATCTACATTAGAAAAATTTTTCATTATGTTGTTATGTTATATATAAATGCAGCCATTGATAGTTCTTTTTAGGTATTTTAAACTTAACTGTATAGGAAGACATTCTTTATTATTTACTGCCTTTTATGAAATGCTCGTATTAAATGCATGTATTAAATTTATAATGTACTTATAAACAGAAAATATAAAAAACTTATTTCCTCAAAGGAACTCATTAAAAAATATTTCATTCTTAAATAATAAAAATATTTCAATTATTATATAAAAATAAATATCAATGCAAATATAATAAGTTTCATTAAAAATTTTGTTCTGAACCTCTGCTTGAAGTAAAACAAGAAGAAAAATATAATAAAAGTTTTATAAATAAAAAAATAATCAGCTCCTGCTCAGTTTTTAGTCCTATTTACCCCTAAATATAAAACTTGAACTTCTTATAAAAAGTCTAGTTATTAAAATTTTCCTACCGACATGAAATGTCTGGTGAACTCCTCTTTAAGATAAAAGTAGATAATGATGCTTTTGATTCTATATCAATAAAATATATTGAATCAGAATGCTTATTTGTGATACTTTTTTCATGAGCATAAAATAGCCAGATAAAAGAGATCACATATTCTTGCTTACGTTTCATTTATCTTAAAATGCAATTATGCAAACACATTTGGAGTGGCAACCCACAATTTAAGCAGTTGCAAAAATTTTCGTGAAAGGAAGAAAAAAAAAGCTTATAAATATTCTTGTAATCAGTATAAAACTTTTGAAATATGTTTAAATGATCATGAAAGTTCTTCAGAATGGTAGAACAAAAAGAGTAGGAATGGATGATTTTTTATTTTTACTTTTATTCGCATTCATGCGCTTTTTTTTTTTTTTTACAATAATTTGCAAAAATTAAATTTCTAAAGTAAAATCTGAGACAATCACATCAATTTCACGTCTGTAACATTCAAGAATTCTGCCATCTAGACACTGAATGACCGAAATAAATTATTTCATTGCTTGACAATAGTTAAAACTGCTTTCAATTTTTGTTACGGAGTTCATCAATAGCCTTGTTTAGTTAGTTTTAAATTCCCAATCCTCTCTGTAAGATAAAATACCTTTTCAAAAGTGATATATATGCGGACTATATTTTGCTTTCATTGGTATATTCTTATTTCAAACTTCTTGTTTCAGTTACTATCTGTTCCTGCAGCTAGAAAAGAAACAATGAAATAAAAAAATTCAGAAATCACTTAATTGAAACACCAATAAATGGCTTTCCTATCATTGAATCAGAAAGTTTTTGTTATTTAAAACAAAAATCCTTCCTACACTTCTTCCGCATTTTATTTCTTTCTTTATTTTTAATATCCCCAACTAAAAGGAAGGTTTTTGGATTATATCATAAGTTTTTTCGCTTTTTGTCGAACTCACGTCTTTCTTTTTGAAAATGTGAAGGTGGAAAAAATTAGTAGAATATATTTACATAGCTGTAAGCACAATATTTTAATACAGTTGAAATACACAATTATTAAATGCATCTAAAAATAAAGTGGTTTTTATTTATTATATTTTTATTTATTTAGTCACCGATTTTGAGTTTTTGTGAAAAGTAAGACGCTGAAACAAAATGACCATTTTCAACATCCCGTGTTACATCAATTTCAGAAAAAATAAATAACTTGTCGAAAGCATTCGAAAAAGTATTCAATGCCTGCAACGCAGCTGAAGTTACAGATCGTGCTGTGCATAAGTAATAGATTTAGGAATTGTTTGCTTGATCTTAAAGGATTGAAACTCTCTTTAAGATCTGTAATAAATGACAATACTACTATAGCAGCTGCATTGGATTCAAACTCACTAGTCAGACTGTTTGGTTTTACTTGTTTAATTTAATTTTGTTTTGTTTGTTTTGTGTCACACTTTCAAGCCAGGTGAGGATTATGAAGATCCTTTTAATTTTGAACTTGGCCAGAGGATGTGGTCAGTACCTAGGCTAGCAATTAATTCTTCAAACTTCCACATGAAACTAGCTTATTGCGGCTTTGTGAGTGTCACACTGGCAATTTAACTTCATTTCCAGACTCATAAGTACGGCAGCAGGACAAGTAAATGGATTCTACTTTAGTTTATTGAATACCAGATGATGCAACGAATATTTCTTGAGATTAAATTAGTCAAGAAGAAACAAGCTTTCCTAAAACATGTTTATTAATAACTTTGAAACTTGAATTATTCTTTGACACTTCTGTAAGGTACAGATTTTCATCTGAAAGAGACACTGCTCTCTAAACATTGTTTAGGATTATCCCCCATCTTTATATAAAGTGATCAAGAACATTTATCGGCGTTTTAAGAATAAATCTTACTGTGATTTGCTATAAAAGAATCAGTTTTAATTTTGGAAATAATTTCATTGCATAAATTTAGTTCTTGCTGAAGGAAATCCAGAATTTGTTCACAGAGATTAAGAAAGTGTGTGTGTGTGTGTGTGTTGGATAATCACTTGCACTTCACTCTAAAAAACTGCCGAAATGGAAATAAATTTCAGATCTTTCAAAGGTGCTAAAATTCATTTTCGCAGATTACTTTAGAGATAAGACGAAAGAAAGATGACTTTCCTGTCGGAAAGATGGTATCATAAAATCTCTTGTATGTTAGATCATGGTGTAAGAAAATAACTCATTGCGTGATTTTAAAAATAATTTTCTGCAATATAATTTATCAATAAATAAGTACTATAAATTTCAATGGACATGTGACAATCCAATATATAAAAGGTACTTATTTCTAGAAAACTAACTGTATTACAGTCCAACGCAATTTTTTTCACCCTCTCTCTTTCTCCTTCTGACTTTAAAATCTCTGCGCATTATATTCTGTTGTTTTTATGCATACTTTATAATAATATTTAAGCCTGTTATAGTTAAACACATATATTTTGCTTAGCAAAATTTTCAGTACATTCAATTAATGCCGAATAGTATTATAATCTTTGCAATGAATTTATGAAATTTCACAGAAACTTTTAAAAAAATCAGAGAAACATAAAGGAAAGATATACATCTTATATTTAGAATTTTCTTCTTTTGCTTCATCTTGTGTATGTATGTAAGTTCGAACAGTTTTTTTTTTCATTTGTTTAAAATTAACAAAATAATTATAAATTGGCAAAGGATGCCATTGTAAACAATATTTGCATTATTTTATGGAATGAATTCAACATTTTTAGTGCAATTCCTCACAATTTTTTAAGTATGGTTTAAAAAGTTTCTCTAATTTTTCAATAAAACATTTATAATAAATATTACGAAAAACGTGAACCTATCTTTAACATTAACTTTCTCCTTTGTTTCGGCTTTTCCCCTGAAATGTCAATGCCACACTTAACCGGATATGACAGCGAATGGCACCGGAAACATTTTAAAGCCTGTAATTGTAGGCAATTTTTTAAAAATTACAATGAATCAATGTAAAATTTTCAACAGAGTTTATTAAATTTTTGTAGGGCATTTGAAGCAAATATCGACAATTTTTTAAAACATTTGAACCAAGTATTATGACATAATATATGTATGAATGCATGTGTGATATATATATGTGTGTGTGTAAGGATGTCTCTTAATCTAATTTAAACAATTAATTTCCTGATTTTATCTTAAGTTAACCCATATTAACTTCATTTTAAAATATTCTCTTATTAATACTCTCCTTTTCCCATTTTTTAAATTTAATTTTACACTTGCTGTATAAAACTGCTGAATTCAGCAGGGTCCTTCTATCCGAGGGAAGGGATGAAAATTCGTAATGCTTACAGCACTCTTTTAAAAATATCTAAAATCCAATTTCTTAAATCCACAGAAGTCAAAGAAATCCCTGTCAAAATCTCTTTATAAAATCATAGAAGGGAAAATTTTTGGTTTCTTCTCTTGCGTCGCGATGTAGACGAACGTAATTGGAAGCATTGTTTAGTCTTTGTATGAAAATAGGCCTCAGGTGTGAAATAAATCGGTTAACATTTCAAAATGTCAAAAGTTTTTTTCTATTTGACCACATAATTGCTAAAATATGTTTACATGTGTGTGCGTGCAGGTGCATAGAGAAATTATTTTCTTCTTCACTTCTTTCTAAAATTACAATAATTCAAGCCTAAATTTTCAGAGTTTGTCAAGACCTTTTTTTAAGCACTTGAAGCAAGTATTCCGATTTTTCAATTAACAATTAAAGGAAGTAAAACGAAATAAATATTTCCATCGTAAGTAGATCACGTTTTTTCTTCTTTATTTCATTTTTCCCCTGGGGTGTCGAAGTCATACTTTACCGGATTTGACCGTAAATGCCACCGGAGAGGGAATCAGAGGGGAGCAAGCAAATAGAAAACGTGTGCCTTTAAAGACTCTCCCGACCACCTAAGTAACAAAACGAGAAAGGTCATGGCCTCTAATAGAACTCTGAGGGAACTGTTCTCAGGTACTTCCTATAACAAACCATAATAGTCCACGATCTATTTTATCTGTAGCAGGAAAAGCAAACTCATCCATCTTAATGAAGTGCATTTCGATTTGTTCATCGCTCGATTAATGTACGGTTCAACTTTAATGAGATTGATATGCATCGAAATGCGCATTAAATAGAGCAATGAAAATGCTTAGGAATGGCAAATAGAATGGAGGCGAAATGGCGCTAAAATGATTTGAATCGTCCATTTCAATCGGAGCTCGATGTAATAAAAGCTGGATAAGGATTTTATTACGGTGGCATAATTAATTGCTTTTGAATAGATTATTGCGTAATATGGCAGCACTCAAAGATAACAAATTGTGGTGGAAAGAATCAATAGACGCTTTTTTTAAATTAATTAATACTGTTAATTTATTTTTATTCAAAATCTATACTAAGGGGATATTAAAGTTAAATTTACAATTCTGAGTTATGGTGCACCTTATTTTTGTCCAAAAAAAAGTAATGATCAAATGTATAAACGGAGATTTTTCAATTTCAAATGAAGTAATTTAATAATATGGAATACCTGAAAAGGCTGGGAAAATTGTATGTCGATTTCCATTTCAAGTTGTATTCACTAACTTAGTATGCGTATTGTTATTATTATTTAATTTTATTTTTACTAATTTTCTTATGTATTTAAAATCGACAAAATAGTGATTTCCTATTTCTTTAGTAATAATAGAATATTTTTAGAGTTTAATCTTCATTTGTATGTGTATATATCGCCAAACGAAAAAACAAAAATGAGAAATTTTACCTATTATTATGGATAATAAATAATTTTTCATAAAATAAAAGGAGATATTAAACGGTCAACCTTATAATACCTTAATGCTTTAAAGAAATAAGTGATAAGAAATTGAATTTAAAAAGTTATCAATAATGAAAAATATATATATATATATATAAAATATTTGTAATCATGATGCTTTAAATAATAATTTTACTTCATGCTAGTTATGTATTAATGTATAACTTAATATTCTTTTAGTCGCTTAAAAAGTTATCTGAGTACATGAATTTAAAATTTTACAGAAATCTTACTTTTATGTAAATTATTCAATTTTCGAAGCATTCCAATCAGTTGACATTTGTTTCTTCTTCAACAAAAAAAAAAAAAAAAAAAAAAAAAAAAAAAGTAATTTCTACAGATTTTTGTAACATTTTCCCCCCTTAAGTACTCTTTCAATAACTAATAAATATTTTGATGAAAGAACCCTATAATATGCCATGTTATTGGAAAAGGTTATAGATAAAATTAGGGCCCTCATAACGAAAAGATTTTACTTTTTCTCATCTGAATCATTACTTTTAGTAAAAAACACAAAATCAAACTCAGTATTAAAGGCTAAAAAGCATTCAAACTATTAATGCCAATAATTAAATTCATCACTACTTCGCTAATACATATATATCATAATAATTTGCCATCAATTAGACGTAAAAGATTCTGTAAAGGTTTCATGCCTCAAAATTAATATATCCATATTTCTTACTTTTTTAATACCAGTGTTAGTATGAAATCTATTATCGAATAATTAAAAAAGCACTTCTAAATCATTCGTCCGATTAAGATTACAATCCCTCCAATTTAATACTTTAATAATAATTTCCACTAATAGACCAAAAATATATAATCAATTACGAAACTATCCGAACGTTTGTCATAAAATAAATATACTCACTTTTTTTTCACTCTATTTCGCCTAAAGAAAAGATGGTTACTATAACTTACCTCCAACGTCGACATACTCTAGGCTTTCATCTAAGTCTTATCAATATCATAAAATTAAACCAAAATCCTTTTCAATCTTGATAAAAATGAGAAGCTTAGAAAGCAACAGAAAAAGAAGAAAAAAAAAGATTTTGAACTACCAGGTTATTCATCTCACATATATTACCTTCTTTTTTGATTACCCAATTTTGGCTGTTGATAATAGTGTTTTTATCTTAATTTACCACTCCTCCTCTATTGCAGTTTTTGAAATTCTGATGGCCAGAGGCGAAGAGTGTGTAACTAGTGATCCATCTAAAATATGAATGGTCTGCCCAGCCCCCTTTAAATCTCCTTCTTTATACTGTAGTGGTGGCCACTTTAGGAAAAGGGCATTCAACAAATGTCACGTTTATATTGTTTACGGTAATTAAAAGACGGTATGATTGAATGCTTTCCTTGAGGCTAATGATTCATTCAGTTCTTGTGTTGAAATTTTAGTTAGTTTATGAATGATTATGAAATTTGTCTTTCCTGGTCACATCTTTCAAAAATGGCAAAGTATGAAATATCGTTTATTTATTTTGACTTTCTAAACACTGAAGGAATAAAGCATTAAATGAGCAACAATATCCCTATTGTGTTGAGTAAAATGAAAATTATATGATTAAATACTTTCTTTCAATGAATAATTAATTCAATTTTGTGTTGAAATTTTGGCTACTTTCTAGATTATTATGAAATTTGTCTTTCTTGATCACATCTTTTAAAAATGGCAAATTATAAAATATTGTTTACTTAATTCTGATGGTATCTTTGCTTAAATTTGGATCAAATCATTCATCAATAGTCATTTTGCATATAGGTTTCAATGGTTAAAAAGGGATTTGATTGGATTCCTTTTTTTAATAATCAATTCTGTTTTGAACTGAAATTTTGGATAATTTCTGAATGAATTGTTTTTTTACCATATTTTTCAGAAATGGAAAATTATTTTTAATTTTTTTTCATTTAATTTTAAAGAATTTTTTCTCTTTCTTTTGACTGATTAACACTTATTTTTTTGTAAATCAGTTATTTCTATGATCATGTAAAAAATAGTTTTCATGCTTAAAGGAAGAAAAATTGAGTCAATTAGGAAAATTTGAAAAAAAAACTAAAAAACAAGGGCTGAGTATATAATTTTATTTATAATCTAGATAGTTACTAGGCTGCAAGTAAAATACCTCAGGATATCATAAAGGGAATTATTTTCTTTAGTACAGTAAAAGAAAGCAGCTAACATTTCTGATTGTGACACATCGTAAAATTGGTTATATTAACTACGACAAAAAATGACAGTAGAAACGCATGAAAAAATTTCCTATTTGAGGAAAATCGAGGCTGAAAACATCAAAAATCGACAACAAATTTTTATAATTATCATGATGCAATACATAAAATTTGACATCCACTGTTGAGGGGTTTTTTAATAAGTAAGTGCCTAATTAGCTCTATAGTAGGCTAAATATTTAGTTTGAGAACAGAAATAATAAGAAAGTATTCAACACTCATTAAAAGTAGCAGTTTCACTGTTATTGTCAATTTATGTTTCCATATTCCATCTAGATTTAAAAATGATTATAAAAAATAAACAAAACCCAGTGTTGAAGCTATTAGAAAATTTGATTAGCAGGTTTGCTTTTAAGATAGATATTTTTACAAGCCAATTCTTTCATCAAGTGATACTTCTATATAGTAATAATAATTTCTTTAAATGTAAGGAAAAAATCTTCTTAAATTTTAAGATGGAAGAAAAATTATTTTACAAACTGAAGAATACATGATGAAAGTAATAGAAGCATAAAATCCTGATAATATGGATGATTGCCCTTAATTGATTAAATTTCATGGCTGGAATTTGCTACTTTATTTTAGAAAATCACTGATATAGATTAAATTTCAAAGATGATTCTTTAGTATTTGACAAAAAAAAAAGACCTTTAAACAATTTTGATTTATTCATCTTTAATTAATAAACCATATGAATACACTGAAAATGTGTTTTACCATTTAAGACGAAAAAAGCTACCCTCAGTCCAAAAAACTGTCCATAAAAATTAACCCTCGCTCTTTACTTAATATAAAATGCAAATAATAAATAAAGTATGTATATCACGGTCATAACAACCAATATCCTAATGTTTTGATAACAAAATGCAAGGCATGTAAGACGATGCCTTAAATGTTATTTCATTATAACTTATCTTTATATCTTATATACATGCATATACGGCAACCATGAAATCTTTATTAATATCAATTAATTGAATAAATACTGTGTTTTCAGTTGGTTAGTCATTTTTTTCAAACTGCTGTAGATAATGGCAATATAATCTTGTCATCATATACCTCACTTATGACTAATTTTCTAAGCTTTCCTTTGATTAATAAGCATACTTCACTTTTTTCTACCACTTCATTTCGGCTAAACTGATTTGCTCCGTTTACGAATTAGATGTCAGTTCAGAAAGGATGATACTTTAATTGCTGTGCTGTCACAAATAATTTATTTAGTTATATTCATCTATGACAAATTATCTGAGATTCTCCCTGTTGAAGAAATGAATATCCATCAAATGTTTCTAAATTACTTTAGCAAACAGTAATGATAAATTATCACAGTGTAATTCGTAATTAAATCTTATGACATTAACAAATAAGTCATCATTATAAACAAACTAAAGTTATTAAGGGCTCTTAAGAAGGTTTTCTGGAAAGAAACAAGAGAAGATTTTGAAATAAACCTCAGAAAATTCATGATGATTAAATAAACATCGAAATGTCAGATTATCTTTTATGTATATATTCTTATAGGAATCTCATTATAGCGTTAAAAATATATCTGATTCTTTAATAAAATTCTTGATGTTAACAAAAATATTAATGAAGATCTAAAATATAGGTACATGACAGGGATGTTTTACTCAGACAACATCTCTAAGTAAATTTATTAAAGCTTATTTATATGATGAAATGATTTAAACAATTAGTATTGCATATAAAAGAACTGACTTACTTGTATTGTTTCATAGGCCATCTGACTTATATTACATGCATGCAATAATCTAAAGCTTTTATTAATTTTTTTAATGATTCTTTAGTTTCTTTATACATTCAACAGATGTTTATGATAAAATTTTTAAACAGAACACAGAAAAAATACTTCCCATTTCGTTAGGTTAGTGTTGGAATTTAATGGTGAAAAAGTTAAATAACTAAACTGAGTATGTGAGCTGCCTTCTCACTGGCAAATCCAATCTTATTTTCATCAACAATAAAATTATTTCAAAAAAGAATTAAAAATAATCGGTATTTTATTACAAGAGTGAAAACATCAGTTTGTCCACATGTACAGTGTATTTTTAATTTATTTCAACAAACTTTATTATTATTTATCAAATTTCAGCTATTAAGTATAGAAATGATTCAAAATAAAGTGAAGAAATAATATACTATATTTAAAATTTTAAAGTATATATTTCACTACCTCTTCTTATCTTAGGAAGATCAACTGAAATCTTTTCATTTTAATGCAAGAAAAATACACAAGAGACTAAAACTTTTTGTAGAGTGAAAATGTAACTGCGATTAAAGGAATAACAGGCTTTTATTTTACAACGAATATTTTCTACAGAACGTGTGCTTTAATGCTTTCATTAATCAGTGCTGTACTTGCTTCCAGAAGAATTTGAGAAGAAAGTCAACAAATTTCATGATTTACAAAGGTAAATAGCTGAAAAACTTCAGTGCTTAAACAGCCTATTGCCATATTGCACAGCAAAAAATTTCTTCTCAAGAAATTTTCAAGAATTTTCTCAATGAAACTTTTATATAAAATTGCTTAAATTTCATTGGAAATTAAAAACATACAAAATTACACGACTAGATTTGACAATTTCATTTTTTTTTTCAATTTCAGTAAAATAACAAATATATAGATAATGAAAAATAAGAAATTTTAAAATAAACATGTAGAATAATTTTTTTTCTTTTACATTCAAATTATTCAAATATCGGAATAATAGTTTAAAACACATTTTTCATAAATGTACTTACATTAGACATACAAAAAGATGAGATTAGTCTTCACAGGCATCATACTTATTCAAAATAAAGGATAAAGTTGTGTAAACTTCTATCCTAATATGAAGAAAATTACAGCAAAGGAATGAGGGTTTAAACACGATAAGCGAGCCACTATGACAATTTTCTACTACCTTCACTGAGAAGAGGATACTGAAGAAATGTTAACACTCACTAAAAACTCATCGTCCGATGATCTAGTTAACTTGCGAATTGAATTATGATAAGAGAATGCTTCGCACATCACCAAAATGAACATTTCCATATTAAAGTTTTTCTAGAGATCTGGGGTTTGTAAGAAGCTCCCGGGTTAACCTCCACGTTTGCTTAGCTGCATTTTCTAGCGAGCTGGCTGACTTGCCTTTAAACAGGTCCAACTGAGGCAGAAAATAGTGGGGACACCTGCGGCACTGCAGGCACGAAATCAGCTGGAGTAAAATGCCATTGATGCGGTCCCCCAGGCAGGTTTCGTCCCACTCAATCTCTCTGGGATGCTTCTCACACTCGTACAGGAGAAGAGTCTTCAGGTGGTAGCTAGTAACCGGGTTTCCGGGAAGCTCAAGATGTCTGTCTTTGAGTGTTTTAAGGATGCTCAGACACTTCTTTCTGCAGCCTCCTTGGAGCAGTCTGTTTTCAGCCTCACAAAAGTTCAGAACCCATGCGTCTCCTTCCATAGACGATTGCTTGCCTTGCAAAGTCACACTCTCTTTGGACAGCAAATCGAAACCTTCAGCTTTGACTTCTGCCACAAGATTTGGATTTGGCCAAAGGATTTGTGGAATCGGCCAGTGGGCAGCTGATCTTGGCCACAAGCCACTGCAGCGGAAAGCTGGAGTAATCTGAACCACGTACCTTTCCCTGATCCTCAGCTTTACTTCTGTGGTGTCCGCTACCATTTTAACGATATCGCGATAACTGCATTTATCGCAAGCTTGTGCCACCAAAGTTTGGAACCGAGAGCGGATCTTTCTTGCAGATAGATATCCTGATGCCGTGATGAACTCAACCCATAAAGACATGGAACGCTTTCGACCATCGCTGAGTTTTAGAACCGCGCAACCTGGAAGAGATCCATCGTCCACAAAGTTAAATACCCCCATTTGATTGAGGTAGAGAACAACCTCAAATTCTGATGGGGATATCACATCGAACCCTTCAAAATGTCCATTACAGTCATTGAGGGAAGAAATAAATCGAGGTTCTTGTACTTCAACTTCTTTCAGCACATCCTGAACTACTTTGCAAACTTCCCTAACTGTCTTGGCGACTGTCCCTTTACGAGCTTGAACCCGTTCGCCATAAAACTTATTCAACTGATACAGCAGCTTCGACTGCGCGGTCATCATATCAGAGGGAACCAGCATGGTCGCTGGTCGACCCTGCTGTAACGGTGGCTGGTTGGTGCAGGAATGAACGTTCGTTCGGAGGTAGCGACCACCCTGCTCAAACGGTGGGCAGGACTGCTGCGAGGCTCCGCCCCAACGCACCTGTTGGTAACGCCTTCGTGCAGTAGTGAGGCGGAGTGAGGAAGATCTTCGCGGCGCGGCGGAATTTCCCTGAGGACGAGTAGACGAAAAGGAAAGGCGATTGGAAACTTGAGGTAAGTCTTTTGTACTAGACGTTAAATCGATAAACTGTTTCCCACCTCCTTCTTGTAATGGGTTTTAGTGCTCTAGAAATGCAATTTAAGGATTCCTCAGTTTTCTAAGACAAAAAAAGTCAAGAGAATTCGCTTCTTTTTATAGCTTAATACCATGACTACAAGACTGAACAGCAATAAGAGTTACTTTTCACATAATTTTGACTTTAATATTGCCTTATACGCACATCTATAAAGAATAGAATGTGGATTTTATTTTTCTCAGATGTGGATTTAAATTTTCAGAATACAATTAACTCTCATAAATCTAAAATCTGGATTCTCAATTTCTTCTTTTTCCTTTCTGCTTTCATTTTGTTTTGTATAGTTTAATGTTTATTTAACATCTTTATGGTAAGTCAGTTACACCAATCTTATAGAGGACAATGAGGGTCTCAGAACAGTGAGAAGTAATTTTAAAGATTTCAAGATATTAGAGGATTGGCATTTTGGTTTACTTTCAAATTGAACAAGTTCTGTTTAATCGAAGAGGTACAAAATTATTAGAAAAAAAAGTTGCCATTGAAATTCAAATGCATTATTTAGTCATTATTTTTTAAGAATGTTGTCTTGTAGTAAAAAAAGATACTTACTTTTCATAGTTTCTTCACCTTTTGATTATTTTATCACACCCTCAATACAAAATAGCAAAAGAAATAATAAAGTGAATAAATATGTTTTAATACCATTTACTCGAAAAATTTAAAGAAAAACATTGGGCAGCAATAAACTAGTTCTCTCTCTCTCTTTAAGCAAACTCTTAAAGCATATTTTATCAACTAATGCAACAGTTTTCTTTAAGATTTCTTAAATGAAAATTTTACATTTCAAGGACCTAGTAGTGTCTGAGGAATTGATTCTCGTTGAAATTTTTCGAAGTTCAAGAATTTGACAAGGCCCTGCTGTGCTGTAAAAGTGGCTTCATATCTTACAAATTTAATTACTTTGGACTCTGCAAATGGAATTTATTACTAAGGCACATGGAATATATTATTTTTATTATATATTTTTAGTTAATTGAAGGAAAAAAATTGATTTAGTTAGGAGACCGGATACTTTTTTACTCCTTAAGAATACCTTCGAAATTTCCAACTGCATGAGAAATTATAGTTCATAGCAACCAAGATTCATTGAGGGATATCACTCGTATTTATAACCATTTTTTAGGCAGCAATTAATCACGGAAAAATCATCAACACAAATTCTTTATTTGCCCACTGGGCTTCCTTTTGTTATTATTTTATTGGAGTGAGGGCTCAGTTCTAGTAGACTAGTAAAGGGTAGAACTAGCAGAAGATCCAGGACTTATAATGGAAATGAGGTTCCTGTACTAGTAAAATGCGAATACTTAAAAAACATGAATATTTTTAAAGATATCTGATTAGTTTATTTATTGTTCGCAACACTTTCTTCATACAAAAATAATTCTTAAAAAAGAAATAACCTAGATTTGAAGCAATACTCTATACTATAAGTAGTATAACATAATAGAGTTATTGAAATAATTTGGTGACTGCAAATCATTTGCTCTAAGAGAAACTTAAATGAATGTTTTTCATAACGGCTTTGATCTGCGAGAATTTCAATGAAATTTTAATCAGCGCTTATGAATCGCTTTCAAAGCTTTCCTAGTCATGGTATGTCATGAACCTAGCCTTCTGGCACCTTTTCATGCCAGTAATTATTCAATTATTCAATTGTTTTTTATGACATACAATTCAAGTTGTAGAATATTCAATGCCAATGCTAACTATTTTTTCAATATACTTCTTTTTACTATTAACTTTGTGAAAGTTTTAAAATAACCTTAAATCTTGCACGCATAACTGTTAGTGAAATTGTTACTGTGCACCCGCAAAGAGCGATAAAATTTTAGGCCAGCTCTTAAGAATTAAAAAGTCTCCGAAGAAAAGATACAATGAAAGGTTATATCAAAATCAAAAATGAAAATTGTTTTGACCTACAAATGTTACTACTTTAGAAATTAATCAGATTTTGTAACTTATTACTGAATAGATAAAGAAGCTCAAAATCATCTCAAGCATACTCACATTCTTTTATACTAAAATTACTTGAATTCCTATTAGATTCAATAGCAAATCTGTAACTATGTTCAAATACTAAAGTTAATTTCTCATTTTAAATTTTTATCAAAACTTGTTTTATTTACATTTTTACAAATGTGAAATGCATGATAGGTAAGCAAAGTTATATATACTTTCGGTAATCAGGCCTTTATAAACACACGCTGTTATAAATCAAAAGCCACAGGATTAATTAACACATTATGAAGTATATTAAAAGACGTTATCATTACTTTTTTCTTTTAAAAATCAAATTCAAAACATAATTAATAACTCTTATTTAATTTTCTTTTAAATTATCACTTATCTCCCCACTCCCTTTTTTTAAAAACCAATACAAAAGAATTATTTTAAAATGTATTATTATTATTTCTTTGTTATGTGCTTTTAAATTAACTTACCAATGGTAGCTACCTAGCGTCCATTGTTCGCTATTAAAAACAAACACAAAATGCTTTGAAAGAATAGCATTAAGCTTAAACTTAAATTCAAGTAGCAGGCAGGGCTTAGAACGCTTAAATGATAATAAAAAAGCTGACATGTTCTAAAATGCTTAAAAATTCTTAAAAGAAAGTAATTAAAGATATCCAAACAAATAAAGTAGAATGAAATATAATTAAATTTGCAATTAAAAAATATTTTAAGCATTTCCTAACCCTGTGGCTGTTTTTTCATTTTTCAAGCTTCAATTTATTTTTCAAAGAAACGCCTCTTCTGGAAGGGTTTCGCACTTTTTCTCCAAGGTATTTGATAAGAATATTTTGAATATTTTATAGCGCAATACTTTCTTAAATTTAGTTTTCATTATTATTAAATTTTAAATCTCATGACGGTTTTTTTTTGGATTCAATTCAAATAGTTTTGACCTTTTGAAATATATTTTATGTTTCAAATATTTCAATTAGTTCAGTAGCTCCCGTATTGATTCCTAATAGACAACTAACAATTTATTTTCTTTCTCTTCGATTATGCAATATTCTGTGGTGTGCACAGAATTTTGAAAAATATTATAATCCTATCCTGAAAATTTCAAACTTCTTTTTCGTAGCCTTGAAACATTCTTTAAAATATTGATTAAAAATGTATAATTAAAATGCATAAAAATATTTTCGAATCATTGCTTGCCATGCCCATTTTGACAATAATGCATATAAAACGGTGAGGCTTGCCGGTTAACGGCGAGTTTCAATAAATAGATTAACAAGGTAAATAGACTATAACTAACGTAAACTATAAAAAAACTTAACTTTAGCAAAGTAAATAGATTTTTTATCCTTCCGGAATATAGACGAGATAGATAAGAAGCTATTGACTTGGTATTTGTATACCTCGTTTTCATATCTTTTATTTAAAACACACACACATACACACACGTTTCATGATTGTTTTTAAATGTTTCGTCTAATGTCGGTAAATTTCGCATGTAATAAATGTTTTTTGAGTGGCAAAACGTGATCTAGAAATGTTTATAATGCATTTCAATCTTTTTATTTCATTTTGGGGTTGTTAGCAATTAATTAATATTTAAATAAACCCTAAAAGAACTCTACAAATCAAGAAACTGCTTAAAATATTAAAAAATTGTAAAAAATTGTCACGGAAGTACTTGTTTAAGAAGTAAAATCAGTTATCAAAGTTATGTTCTATAAAATACTTATAGCATATATGTTCTATATGGATTGATCAATATTTTCAGCAGCATTTTAGAAAAGTCACTATGAAATGAAAATAAAAATATATCATTTATTAAAAATGCATCGAAATTGTTTTACAGATATGAAATAAATATTTTAGATGCATACTTAAAATTGAAACTAATATACATTTTCGTCATTTTCTGAATAGCGAAATATTTAAACGTCAATTATTACACATAAAAAAATTCTGCATTCTCTGTTTAAAATATCTGAAAGTACCCATACTCTTATTTCACTTCTCTTCAAAATTAAAGCCAAGCAGATTTTACAATTTCTAGATTTGAAAGCGAGAGAATTTTTTAAAAATAAATTAGATGCATGCTAAAAAATCAATGAAATGAATAATAATTTTCATTTTTGAATTTAAAAAAAACTGCAACACATTCAAGTCAGCGAAATGACTACCATCCATGCTGTCAGTTCTCTTTTGTTTTCAAATCATTATTAACCCAGCAAATTAATTCAAGCCGGATTTATTCACTTGTCTTCGGTTTTTTAAAAATAAATAAAAGGTGGTTTTTAAAATAAAGGTGTTTATTTAGAGAGCTTTTCTTATTTATATTACTTAAGAAAAGTTAAGAAAAAGTGTTAAGAAAATTTCTAATTTCAATTTCTCACCAAGAAAACTATTCTTTGTTTAGATAGAGAAAAACCAGCGAAAATGTAAAATATTTTTGCTTAGAATTTAAATCTTCATTAAAGTGGTGATTTTGTCGTATTAATAGTAATTTCTGAGTTCATATATTTCTCAAAATTGGAAGATTGAATTTTTAAAATTACGGATTTTAAAGTATGCCTCTTAGTAAAAGAATAAATTATACTTAGAGCAGTAGACATTTAATTTATTAACAAAGGATGTGGGGGCGGAAAATAAAAAGGTCTACAAAAAAATTTGATAGAAAAAAAGGCATTATTTCTCGGATCACCAACAATAAAAAAATTTAAAAGGGCATAGTAACATAACTAAAAAAGTAAAAATTATCGCAAATAATTCATCGTTTTTCAAACATGGTATAATAATAAACCAGTACAAACAAAAAATATGGGCTAATATATATTAAAATTATCTGGAGTAATTTTCCCCTCAAATTACTTGATCCTCTAGAAATTCCTCTCGGTCAAGCAGAATTTTAGAAATATCTTGATTTATCTTTTATTATTTTTAATATTATTTCTCTTGCGTCAAAATAGTTCCAATTTTTGACACTTTGTCCTCATAAATATTCCTGTAGGTAGTTGTTAAATTCATTACTCTTCGAACGAATTTGCAAGTCATGATCAAAGACGAACTTAAAAAAATATATAGTATATATATATATATAAAATACATATACTATATAAGCATATAAGTCATTCTTATCAATTTGTATCTCTAAAAACTATTATTATGAATTAAAATAACAGTTTCATTATTATGAATATTATTATAAATCGTTATCGTGCTAAGAACTGCATTATAAGGAATCTTATTTTATAAGTTGTGTTATTATAAATAGTAAGTATACTTATTTTTGAAGCTAAGTGATGCCTTTTTTTTTTTAACTGGAAATATCATTAAAATCGGCCTCTTTTTGTCTTTTTTTTTTCAGAGACAATGGCGTCATTCGCCTCATATCTGTTCTATCGAAAATTGTGTGCGTTTTTTTTGTTACTAATTACTTATCATTTTTAGAAAAATTGATTTATTCCTGATAAATATTCTACCAACAAGAGTAGGAAAATTTATCTCTTGTCTTAATTATTTTATCATAAACTTTGTATCAGTAATAATTATAAGAAATGTTTCACAATGAAATATCGGTATCTTTTAAAAAAAGTTTTATCATGTTCGTATTTACGCATGAATTCAATAAAATCGGAAATAAATTAAAAGTAAATCAATTCTGAAGATTCGAAAGGATGAGAAAAAATCTTTTTTTGCGATCTAGGGTATAAATTTCTGATTATTTGATACAATATTATTTTCATGCTCTTTATTCAGAAAATTTGCATCTTAGTAGCTCTACAAAACAACATGTATTGTTTTTTTTTTAAGATCTATATTAACAAAGCTCAACAAAGGGAAATTGTTTTTTTTATCGAAATAATCCCCACTGTTATACTATTTGGAAAAAATATTCTCTAAATTACAGTTATTTAATAAAGTTCACAAATTAGACTTAACCTTTTCATCTTAAGTGTTACCAAACAGCTTAGGCTTACTAGATTCTTTATTGATTTTTAAAAGTAATAAAAGATTCAATACTTTTATAAAATTTGTTATTTAGTACAACTCATGAAATTAAATGTGTGCCATTCCTTTTTTGGAAACAACTTTCAGATATTAATCAATGATTATAAAAAATTGCACAAATCTTCTAGACGAGCTAAAAATACTGAATTATTTTTAGCAGTTTTGAATACAACACTAAAGGGAATAGCGAGCTTTAAAATGTTTTATAGTCAGATTTTTCATCAGAATAATCTAATACGAAGATTAATTTTTGTCTAAATCAGAATTTCCAACTGCGTGATTGTAACTAGAATTGTCTCCCAAGATGTTAGACTGTGAGTAGTTCTTCTGTTTATTTTTTAGCAGTATTATTTTTAGGCCAATGAATATTACGTATCTGGAAAATTTCAATAGCTAATAAGCTCAATGCAGTAGAATTTAAGCAAGTTGGATAATAAATATCTGGTGTGATTCTTGGAAGTCAAAAATTTTCATATAGAAGTATCATTGATGTCGTTCAGTATCCATGTCATTTTAAACGTACCAATAAACAGTGCTTCTATATGCAAGAGCAGAAATACAAATTACTGCTTTAGTTCAAAAGTTGGAAGCCTAAATGCTACCAAAAATTAATAGAGAAGCTTGTCATCATTTCTCATCTAAAGTATTGGGGCAAAAAAAGTACAGAAAAGGTGTTAAAGTGAACCAAAATGCTTGACATTTCTTAGAAGCATTTGTATTTATCTGAATATGGATGACACCCTTTTATAATAATTTTACAAAATTCGAAATGAAAATAACATTCTTCTTTACAATTATATGTTTATCTTCCTTTTCGAAAATTAGCATCCAATTTTAGTATTTAAGTACTAGTATTTTAAGAAAATCGGGTCAAAATTCTAACAGCATTTGCAGCTAAGTTATTCATCGCTTCTCCTTCTTAACAATCTTTGAAATTTGTAATCTCTTAGATCTTTTTGTTACATGATCAAATATTCTAGCATGCAGCTCACGAAAAAACTGTGTATACAAATTCAAACAAATATATTAAAAAATCGTCCATTTTCAATACAATTTTAAATCAATGGTATAAGTTTCGATTTCACTCGATTTGTCAGAGATTTTTTTTCATTTCAATTTTAAGGGGAATATACATTTTCTTCCAATAAGTTTGAAATTTTTAGAGAGTTTTCTGCCAATGGAAATGCTCAAATAATAAATGTAAAATAAATAAACATTTTTTTTTGCTAATATTTGGTATTCCTCCACTTCAAAGTACATTATAGAGAGTGCATCACTTACAGTGGAGTAACACAATGGTCTTAAAATTATAACGAAATTTATGCTATGAAGACTTAATTATTGTAAGAAAAATTATATTTATCTTATGATAAATATTTTTGTAACTCTTTTTTCCTTTTAGCTTTATTAACATTTTTGTTTATAAGTAAAAAAAAAAAATGAATTATATTAATGTGATTTAATTTTTGAAAATTTAAAAACAAATTAATTTTCAATTAATTTTTTAAAATTGATTGAGAGTTAATTTTAAAAAATTGAAGTGCTTTATTTTGTTCAGCCATCTGTTAATTGACGGATTTCTTTGTGAACAGTTTTGTCACATGCAATAAATTTCATCCTCTTCCGGCATACTGTAGATATGCGTATGCTTAATTTTTGTATTTCATTTAAGTCATTCTAATAGGGATGAAAATTTGGAATGGAATTATTCTCTACAAAATCTCTCAACAATATAAAAATTACTTACTATATGATAATCACTTATTTATAAATATCATGTATATAAATTGTCTTTTATGTGTTAAGAATCTTTTGATTATTTGATGAGTGTTATTAATATCTCTTAAATAAAGTACTAGTTGAATAAAAATAATCAGTAGCATTGATAGTGTAATTAAGTTTTAAATAAATCCTTGTTTGTGCAAAATTACGAACATACATGGATGTGTACACTTATCGTTTCGAGTTGGATTTTAAAAACAATCATTTGCCTGACTACAAGATTTATGCATTGGAAGAAATGTATAATGATTCAAATGAATTTGTTGAAGTAACATTGGAAATAAATTATACAAAATGATATACATATCGCAAAAAACAGAGTTTTTATTTTTATTTTTCCAGTGTACCAATAGATAACTCATGTATTATTTTCCCTCAGGTAAAATCATTAGTAAGGTGAACAAAAAGGTTCTCTAAATTTTGTTAAAGTCCAGGCTATGTGTCACCAGTTTAAATATCTAAAACTGATTCGTTGTCTTTCCTGAAATCAATTTAGACTGTTTAGATCACTATCATTAAAAACTGGAACATTCCTCTATCTGTCTTTACAAAAATTTATAAGACGAATATTTTCAAAAAATACTTAGAATTTTTTTAAAGTATAAAATATTTTCATCCATGACTTGTTTTTAACACACAATAGTTATATGCAGGGGCATCATTTTATATGTGTGTGTGTTACAAAAAATTAAATAATTTTTTCGTTTTATTAATACATTCGTACATAGAGGGAACAATTTCTTATAATTTTTACATTATGATAATTTTTGTACTGTCGCACAGATCAACACAACGTGAAAATTTTGCCAATATATTTTTTTACTCAAAGAAACTTCAATGGAATTTTTAATGTAACTATTAATTATTTTACCTTAATCAGTTATATATTTTGAGCATCGATTTTAAATTTATACCCCTTATAGACATTCAATAGGTATAACTTTAAATTTGTTGAAATTCAATATTTCATTATTCTTTTGAAAGCACACATTTGGGGGAGAAATTCTTTAGGTTACAACTTTAATGTATCCAAACTTTAATACATGGAATAATAATTCTTTCAAATGAAGCATAACATGGAATTTATTCTGAAAAACTGAAACATTATGATGAAAATACTTGGATATTATGATGGCAAAAATTTCGGAATGTATCTATTTCAATTGCTACATAATAATCGTAAAAACAGAAATATCTTTAAAATCAGATAATATGGAATAAATTGCTTTTGCAAATTTTTCCGTCAGTTACATTTCCGCGCGATTATGTTTTGAAGCATTCTTGACTTTTAATATTTTGTCATCATGAAAGGTTTTCTTAAAGTTTTAAAGTAGAAGATTTTGTTGGAAAATAATATATATATATATATATCCTAATTTTATAACGAATAATGTGAAAAATTGTAATAATTAATAGATATACTCAAATAAAGTTGGAGCTTAAACAGTTTAAATTTGACTGAATGAAATAGCACTTCATAGCGTAATTCAGTTTTCTTTTGATTCAAATGCTATTTGAAAGTAGGATCTTTTATGTAGGTATACCAGTTGAAGATTTGGCATAAACTGCTAAGTCCTTATTCTTTTGTTCAAAATTCTATCTCAAATTATAGTTTCCACTGATTCTCCCGAAGATGGATTATCATTCGTTACATTTGCACTGAAATGAAGAATAAATGTTTATCCATCGAAATAATATATATATCGGAGAGAAACTGGAGCTCTCTAGAATCATTTACCTCAAGTAAATGGAGTATAAGACAATTCTAATTAGTTTCTTCTGCATATTCTAACGGTTTCTGAATCCCATTTTATTAAAATCATTTAATTGAATCACGCTTCTTTTAATAAGCATTGGATGCAACTCCTGATAAGTTTAAAATATTTTTAAAGAAACTTACTCAGAATTTAGCAATATATATGCAGAAGAAAATTGATTGATGAAAAATCAAAATTTTGCATAGATAGTTTTTTTTTTTTAAAAGTTTTATTTAAGTTTGAAATATAAGATGCTGAAAGCAGTAACTTCAAAAAACTTTCTGCCTTGTGTTATTCAGTCTTTTCATGTAATTTCTTTAGAGATCCTTGAATACAATTATGTTAAAATTGCTTCTGTTTCATGATTTTCATGCAATATTTTAACCATATGATTGGCGCAGTTTAGCCAAGATTGCCTTTTGTGCCACTAAAAACCACAACCAACCAACTGAAAGCAGTAACTGACTGTAAAGAATAGAATTATTTCTTTTATATCAACTTTGTTATTGAAAGAAACTACGGTTTCCTTTTAATTTATGACAATGCGAGTTCAAATAATATGTTTTCTCTTCATATCTCTGAAAGATTACTTTTTACATTAAGGAATATTTTAGATACATTTTGCTGTGTTTGATTTTTTTAAAATTTATTTTCTTTGTCTTAGATAAATCTTAATATTATTTTGCTGAAATAATATTAATTCGGTAATATCCAAAAAAGGAATGCAGCATATAAAATTATTGAAAAATGCAAAAAGGCTTTGAGAACAACTGTACGAAAGGGAATAAAACAAATACAGTAGATAATATAATTTCGTGACTAAAATATATCTATGGAAACGTACCGCTTCATTTTTATACACATGTATTTAATTTGACGTTTTACGATTGCAAAGATGAAATTTGGAATTTTTCAATCTTTTTTTCATTTACTTCCTGTTGTGGAAGAGATTTATAAATTTTGTCCAAGATTTGCTACCGATGGCATGACATTATTTCAATATTTTCATAACTTAATTATTCAGTTAATAGATAAATTAAATTAAATTTTGTATCCTAATGAACGACATGAACTGATAAGGAAATTTTAAGAATTAATTTTGAGAATAATATTTATAATAGTAAATAATAAATGTAAATTAAAGGTTAAGATGCAGGAAAAAATTCAAATTTAAAATATATATATATATATATATTAGTACATTCAGAATGTGTGTCTTAAAAACTATTTTTATCAAGTTTATTATTAAAATTTTGACTTTTTCAGGCAAAATAAATGTTGAAAACTCAAAAATAAACTAACCTCTTCATTGTCTGTAATACGCCAAGCAAAAATTCTGCTGGTAACGGCCGTAACGCACTTCAAACGTTCTTCTACTTTTTAAAACTTTTAAACGTTTTAAGTGCTTTGTAAATTTTTATTTGTTTCAGATGTGTTTTTTTCTTCTTCTTTTTGGTTCTAATACGGCCAAAAACAGAGGGAAAATAGAAATTTTCGCAGACAAGAGAGGACGGCGAGAGGATTAAAATACATTTTATAATGATATTGCAATGATATACGTCTCCGTATTAAACTTGATTTGCATTTTATCCATTCTATGGAATTAATTCATAGCAGGATAGATACTTCAAAGTAAATGTATTTTCAGAGTCAAATAATTTTTTTCATCTGAGAAAGACAATAACAAATGGAAACACATTTGGCAATTCATTTTGTAAAGCGGTGATTTTTTTCAAGCAATATTTCAGAATAAATATTAATAAGTAAAATTATAAAATATATGCTTGATACACATCTTTTATAATAATTCTAATCTGAGTTTTTAACTTGGTATTGCAATGAAAGGTCTCCAAATAACATCATCAGATCATTAAAATGATCATAGGAGAGAAAGAAAGTCTTAGTAACTATCAAACCATATTTAAAGATTAAAAAATACATTAATTCAATATATAACTTATGACGGAGATAAAAAAGATTTAGTAAAATGCCTATAACCTATTTTTAGTAGCATAAACTGGATTACGTACTATATTTTTTGGAATCTAAAAGACAAACGCACAGCTCTTACCTTAAATCGATTGCTATATGTGACGAATTGTTCTTTTCTAAAAATCGCATTACAACATTTGTACCTGAATTTGAACTTCTGTTTGAGATATTTACTGCCTAAAGGGAGGAAATCAAAATTGAATTTAATATTCACAAGCATAGATTCCGTATTATATTTGACAAGCTCATATTTTTAATCATCACTTTCAAAAATAAAGATAAGAAGCTTTTATCGAGTATACTGAAAATTTTCAAAAAAATGATTAATTAAACATTTTCTCTTTAATGTCGGATACAGCGCAATATTATAATTTGAGTTATGAAAAGAATGAAATACATTGAGTTAATATTTGATTTGATTTGATCGATTGATTTGATTACTCGTTTCGATAGGATGAGAAAATGATAGATCGACCTTTGCTGTTTTGTGTGACAGCAGTTTGACTTGTGTCAAATGTGTATTGATTAGAGTAAAGATGAAGAAGATTTATTACTGTATGTATATTCCAAAGTGATATTCAAGCCGTTTCCAGTAGATTAGGGAATTTTAAATGCCATTGGTCATTGTTTTTAATGACACCACGGTAAAACAAAACCTCATATTTAAAAATAATCGATAATTTTTCTAAAAAAGCTAGAAAGATCTTTTGCAATTTAAAAATACTTAATTTTTTTTCGCTCTAAAAGCTGTATGAGCGATTAAAATCCACATATTCATTAACGAAATTGATACAAAAGCTAAAAAGGCAACGATCATTAAAAATAAATTTGGATTTATTAGATTGCTCATTTTATTATTGCAACAGTCTAAAATCTAACATTATTCAATATGTAACAATAAATTACAAAGATGTAAAACAAACAAGTAAATAAACAGTAATAAATGGCATTTTCAGATACTAAAGAAGTGAGAACAGAAAAAAGTATTTTTCGAAATTAAATAATGAAGCAAAACTCCCTGGAATTATTTCTGCTGGTCTGAATAAGTAACTGACTGACATCTTTTGACAGCTCATTAATTGTTCGTTTCTGATAACTGTCCATCATATAGGCATCGATTAGGCTTCAAAAAAGGAAGATAGAAGCTTGATATAATAAGAAGGTAAGTGAGGTAGTTTCAGTATTCAATAAATATGAAGAAACTTATATACGCTATTTAAGCATACAACCGCTAATCAAGTTTATTTATTTTTCGAAATCATTTTTTACATTCAAATTTTGTAATCACAGCCCTATTTCAACTGACAGTAATTCAATTACTAAAGCGCACAGAATGAAAATACAGAGTAGAATAAATACTGATGAAAAATTAATACAGAACAATTAATTTTTTGAAAAGTTAAATATAATTATTTGGTGAAATATCAAGCAGTTTTAAGGTTTGCTTTGATAAATCAGATATTGACTTTCAGGTACAATCATGTATTGTCTGATTAATATAACTCAAAATCAACATTCAATTTACTTGCCTCTTCATATAGAGATATTTTAAACTGAAATTTTAAAATTATTTTCCTCTCTTTTTTTTCGTACAAGGAAATATTATTATTTTCCTTCTTTGTCCAAAACAATTGGTCTCAATAAGGGAAAGTGAAAATGGAAAGTCATTCAGCGATGATGCAATTTTTTCATGGAATTTTTTAAATAAAATACGATTATCACAAATGACATTGGTTTTGAATAATTTAAAAAGAAAAGTCAGCTTTAAATTGTTTAACTCTAATATGGCTTGAATATTGTTTTCTCCTCTTCAACCCTTAAAATAGCTATTCGCTGTTCAAAAAACATTTCAAACGGATGATATCGATTTTATAGATTCTCAAAGGTCTAACTTTCAAATTATTTACAGTCGGTTGTGAACACTTTTTCTTAAAGGTCTGCCATAAAAACACATTCTATTTATTTAAAAAAAAATGATATTTTACATTTCGAAATGCTTTTTGTTCGAATTTATGACATGCATTTGCATGTCTGTAATTTTATTTAAGCAAATTAATAGATGACACAGATAAATATAACTTAAAGCATGTAATGATATCTTTTGAAATGAAGTCTGACCCTGAGCAGAGTTTTTTGAAGACATACTAGTACGCTGAGAACCGTTACTCATCACGAAATTCTACCTTATTGGCCTGAGAAATCTTACATGAATTTCAGTTAATTTTTCTTATTGTCTGTTTTTAGTTTTAACCCTTTTTGCATCAAAATTTCTATATTTTTGAAAATATGTGCCATGTTTTCTGACGGTCGTAGTTTAGCAGAACTTTAATTATACAGAGTCCAATTATTCGAATCTCCGTCAATCAAATTTATAACTGTTTTAATTTTGCAAATAATTCATAATTTAATAAATATGTATAGATGAGGCTTTGTAATGAATTTTCATATAAAACTTAATCTTTGGTTTCTTTTTTGTATAAATCTCTTAATATTTAGAATATTTTCTACAAAATACTATTTAAACCAATGAGATATTATTTCCATTTTTAGCAAGACAAAAAGAGAGAGGGAAATTTAAATGAAGCAAAAAAAAAAGAAGATTAGTACTATTCTTGTTAATCGCACTTCCTATCAGGAACCAAACTGCTTACGCCATTACAGCACATCTCCAAACCTTCTAAAAGACTCCTATTGGAGTGACGCCACAGTTTTCAGTGACCCCTTAGACTCCATTAATGGGGTAATTACGCTTATTCTAAAACACACTTAATGGTAATCTTGCAGAAAATCGGTTCGTCATGTTTCCCTTAGGGTGACGAGAGAGTACTCAGCGAGAAAGTCATCACCTCGTTTGGACAGGAAATTGACTTGTCAAAGGTCAGACTAAATCCTATGTTTTGGTGTAATTAGCTCAGTGAAAGCTGGGGTTTGATAGAATCGAGGCACAATTAGTCGTCATTTTCCAGCGTATATAGATATGCTACAGATCTGGTTTCCTTCCGTAAATTTTCTGGATGATGTCTTGTTGATAAGCAGATTAGGATTCTTGTGGTTCTGGTCTTTTATTTCAAATCAGGATTTACGAATCCTGTCTGTGTGTGAGCTCAGTGAATTTCGAGATCCTGTAAAAATTGATTGCTAGTGTTTCTAACAGATGATTCAATATTAGTGAACAAAAAGTATTAAGAGCTTTTTTGTTTGCTTTAAGACATTTCATTTTCCTTCAGATGATCTCTTATAGATATTTCAAATTTCTCGCACATAGCGGTTCTGAATTTTATTTCAAATCAGGATTTCCGAAACTGTAAATCTTGAATACAAGAGGATTCCGTATAAGGAATTTGAATTCATAAAACTTCTGATAGCTCGTGCTTTTATCAGATTATTCAATGCTAGAGAACAAATGATAATTAGAAAATTTTATCTGATTTAAGATGTTTAATTAAGTTTACAATAATAAATGCATTTATCGCTCTATTTATTTTTGTGAAATAGTGCTTCATTTTACACTTTTAAGCCTACGGACTCTATTCGTTCTATATTTGTCATTTGGATCGCTAAAGAAAAAAAAGTAAAAGAATTTTTTTAAATAACGCCAGACCTAACCTGATTTTATCAAATTGCTGTTTCTAGATTTTATTCTTTGTTATTTTGTTTTATTTTCATTCGTATTAAAATAACTTAGGAAGCTGAGTTGAAAAAATTGTTGTTAATTTTATTTACGATGTTGTATTTAAAATTGTTAATATTATACTAAGCAAAGGAATAGTTTTTTACTAAAAATAAATTACTACAATTAAAGCGCTATTAATATTTTGTAAACTTATAAGGAATAAATGTATCCCCAAAAGAGGAATCAACTTTCATAAAAAAAAATTTTAATATATAATTTCGAATTTAATTCAAATCGATAAAAAATTTGGATGAATTTGAAATTGGGCAAGAGCACATATTATCGGTTAATAAGTAATTTCCAGGCTTTTTTAAGAGATGTAGCATTTCCCAGCATGTTACTGATGTAAAATGGTGTCTGCAGAACGTCAGAGAGTTAAAGCTCTAACAAATGAATTTAGTCTCTTGTTTTATTTATTATTTGCAATGTTTGAGCATTTTAAAATATTAAGTAGTTGTTCTTTTACATAAAATGGTTGGTCCAGATATAATTCTTTATATCTGGAAATAAATTTTTAATGGTTTTCACCAATTTGTATAAGATTCTTTTTTACAAGCTCTCTTCTAGGAAGCTTTCTCTTGAAGAATCAAATATTTTCAGTAAAAATCACATAGTCTGCAAAAGTATGCTTCCATATAGTATTAGAATTCCTGTAACTCCACTGACGATATTAGTGTTCAGGAATCTACAGTCAAACGCCTTCCAACAATGAAGAACAATTTTTAGTTCCTGAGCGACTGTAGTGAATTGAATGCGATCCTCCTGAAGGAAACCTGATCCTGAAGCAACATTTTACTGCGCGAGAATAATTCATTCGCTTCGCTGCTTCCTGCTTCAGATAGCATCGGAACTGTGAAGTACATTTCCTTTCGCGAGTGTCTTCCATGATCTGGAAGGAATTACACTGTGACTAAACAGATATGCTTTGCCTTCCACCTTTTTTTCTTTCCCCTGTACTGGAAGGAAACAGAGATTCTCACACATCTCCGCAACAACAAAAAGTTGATACTTCCAACCCTCTCTCCCCCTCTCCAAGAAAATGACATCACAGACATTTTTATAAACCATTCATTTTTAAAAAGTTAATAATTTATGTCGCCCTCTGAAAGGATACGCAATAACACGCATATGCATGAAAAGTTGCACATTCACACACATTGGCTTGAAGCGGAAACTCAATATTTAAAGTAAACAGTCATAGTTTTAATTTTTTCCATCTGTTCTTGAATTTCTAAGCAAGAGAGAAAAAAAAAATTAACGCATGCTTAGATGGAAAAAAAAAACCCTTTATTTTTAGATATTATTTTTAATTCTCGAAAATATTTATTCGACTATGCCAAAAACCATTACAATCTCGATTTTCTGGGGATTTATTAACCGAGGCCTATTTTAATCGAACCAGGAGATTGATCCGTGTTTTTCATTTAAAACTGAAATCGGCGAAATTTTCAAAAGGAGGTGACGAAGGTGCAACTGAAATAGATTTTTGACAATTTTCGCAATGCAAAATCTTATAAAAGGTCTTTGTCGGAACGCGATGTTTTATGACGTAAGAAGGCAATTGAAGAAAAAAGGAAATCACAATTCTATTTGTAAGAACTTTGAACTTTCTTCATAAATAGAGCAAGAGCATTTTTAAAATAAAAACAGTAGTTTTCTTGAAATTTCCTGGCATATTCTCCGATAACAGTTTTGTTCTCCTTCATATGCATAAAATTCTGGATGCTGTGTACCTTGTATAGCATTGGTAAACGTTAGTTACAAAATAAAAATTTCGAGAAAGGTGACATTTTTATTGAATCTATCGTGAGGACATCTTTTTATATTATATTTTATATTAAATTTAATATATATCTATATTTCATATAGTAAACCTGGGTACCGAATTTCATCCATTTAGCTCAGTGTTTTATAGCTATCGAGTTTAAATATGATAGAATAAGTATACAGACTTCTTGTAAGTGTATTTCATTTCAAATTTAATAGAAATCTACAAATTTGATCATAATTTCATACACTAAACTTCAACTTTCAAACTCAAAGCATTTCATACTTATTTTATCATGTTTATATTGTAAGTTTATTATCATATTTATAGACAAACAGACAAATATACATAATGCCAAAAATAAGTTTTTCAGTCTCAGAGCTGAAACAGAGAGATTCGTTACAATTTTGGGTTTGAATGTTTTGATTATCTCAATACTTCCTTTATATTTCGTATACGAGGAGGAGGGGGATAGCAATGTGCATATGTCGGGAAAAATTTCCGTTGTTCAGTAAGGGAAGTCATACAACTGACTTCCGACCCGCCCTAAGGCACACGAATAAAACTTCTCAAGACTGAATGATCGTACCGCCGCTACAGCAACATTGACGAGAACTGTGGTTGAACCAGCCACGGTACAACCTTCCCCGTAGAGAGTACGTCCCGTCATCGATGAGAGGGGCAGCACCTCCACCTATTATTGTACCCACCGGCTTGGCGAGATCCAACCACCTTACTGGAAGCATCTCATCCTCATTTCGAGGTGCCCGCCCGGGGAGTTCAGTAAGGGAAACTAACCTTCTACGAAACTAAATTTTCTCATCTGGTACTTCAGTTCATCAAACAATGGAATGCTTGTGCGCCATCTGATCTAGTTACAAGTCTACTAGGAAAAATTAACAGACTAACTTAATTATTGATATTAAGAAAAAGTTATTGAGAAATATGATGATTAATAAAACGTTCCGTAAAACTGAAATACTTGAACGTATTTGTCAAATAAAATTTTGCTATTTGCAATTTAAATCTTAATTAACCTAATTTTCAAGAATCAGAGATTTCACTATTTTTATTAAAAAGGACAGAATACTATTAGTAGCTCTGTGCACTTCCTAGTTTCATAATATACCTGCGAAATTAAATAAAATCTTTAAGTGTTGCATATTATAAATTTTTTAAAAAATTTTTACTCTCCATTGAGTGAAAATTGTGTCAACATTGCTAAGGACAAAACTTCAGGAGTTTTCAGATGCCCTTTTAAAATGAACTTCAAGTATGCAAACAGCAGTAAAAAAAATTGTGCTTCTGAAACTTTTCTTTTGAGTACACCTTTCAATTTTCATGCTGACATCCAATTTCATGGCAAATGAAATGAAAAGCAAAAGGAGTTCATCATAATAGAAATACCAATGTCCAAGACGTAGGCAATTAAAAGCTCGTGAATGCCTAGTGATGTAAATCTATAGAAAGTGATTGAATACCAATCTTTTTGTTTAATAGAGTGTTTTAACATATTTTAGATGGATATTACTAAGCTTGACGTAAAAATTATCATATAACCAAATATACTTTTGTGGAACAAAATTTAAACATGTCAAGCGCCGCAATTGAATTTTAAATTTATTCTTGTGCATACTTTATATATTTACCTGCATTTATGAATAATAAGCTTCCTATGTGCATTTATAGCAAAAATTTTTACTATGGATGTTTTATAATTGTTTTCCTAGGCATCAGATATCAATATAAAAATGTACAATTTCGGAATTTAAAATTAATGGAAAAGCCTGAATAACAAATTCACAATTTCTTTTTACTTTCTAAGGAAGAAAAAGGACTTGTTTTTCATATGTCACTTAATATACCCGACGTCTAAATTCACGATATTTAATTGAACACAAATTCTTTATTTGCCATATTTTTAATGATGGACTTATAATTATAATTATCAATACAGAATCATGATGCAAGTCAACATAACTGTTTAAACAATTATAGAGAAATCATAAAAAAGAAATTTTCATTTCCATTTTATTTTCACTAGGAAGGAGAAGGGAGATTTTTCGTGTACTTTGACACTCGATATTTTCGATTTCTTAATTTTCGATGTTGTTCAGGAATTCCTTATATAGATTTACCAATACTGAATCTTTTATTATTTTAACGTGAAAAGAGTCAAGTCTGAATTTTATTCAATACTAGTTGGTACCCGACGCGTTACTGCTACAGAAGAAATAGTCTTGGAGATGTCGTTTGGAATTTGATATAGTTATTTTGTTTAATTAGGAAAGAATGATATTTATTTTCTTGTCGGCAATGAATGCATTGATTTGCAAGATTGATTAAACATAAAAAATTACACTTATATCATAAAATTATTAATATAGTTGAAAAGATAACTTTTTGATAACTAAGATGGTGCAAAATTATTTGTACTATAATATTTTCAGAAGTCACTGCAAAAAACACTCAAACGTTCAGTTAAAATTTCAAACCTATAGGATTAGCACACTCTCTAATAAAGCTGTTATTTCAGAGAACGGTTCACATTGCATTTACATACAATAGCTACGAAATATTAACGTCTAGTTGAATTTAGCATCTTTACTGAATCTATTGTGTCTCCTTGGCGAGTTATTTGGTAGTTAATCAATGGTAAATAAATGCCGTAAATAGATCCGAATTATATATATATATATATATGTGTGTGTGTGTGTGTGTGTGTGTGTGTGTGTGTGTGTGTGTGTGTGTGTGTGTGTGTGTGTGTGTGTGTGTGTGTGTGTGTGTGTGTGTGTGTGTGTGTGTGTGTGTGTGTGTGGTAATTGTATTATACCTATAACTTTCGCGTAAGTGCTAGCAATTCGCTGTCAGAGTTTTATCGGAATCATCAGCGTATAAGAGACATACAGACAAACATTCATTTTTATTTATATAGATACTGCATCTTCCCTTCCTGCATGTTTTGCTTCACTGTAAACAAAATGAATGTGTTTAAAACAGTTCTGCATAGCTTCCTTTTAAATATTTTGTTACCACCTAAGTCTAAAGTATATACTAACCACACTGCTGAAATCTTCTTGTCTCACTTATTGACAAATGCTGAATTTGGTAAAGTTTTGAATGTTCCCATATTTTCAACTTCTTCATGCTTTGTTAAGCAAAGTAATTGATTGCATTAAAAATAATTATATGATAAGTTTTTATAATTCTGAATAATTTACTGCATCAAAAGTTTTGTATTAGTGCTAACAACCCTGTTAAAATATTTTTCACCCATCTCAAAACATTCGGGGGAAACAGGTTCCGAGTCGAAATTGTGTGGAACCAGATAATCTTCGACAGCTGACGGCGAGACAGAATCTTTTCTGTCGGTTTCGGGTTTCCGGGCACACCCCATAGAACGGAACTGTTATCAAATACCCTCTTTCATTTTTTTTCGATTTCGAGTGAGCCTGCTTCCAATGAGGGCATCTGTTTCGCGTAACGCAGTGCGTCAAAGCAGACGCCATTAGCGATAGAAAGATGCATATCGCAGGGTTATTTGGGGGAAGAACCGAGATAGGGTAGAATAATTAGTTTTGTAAGCACACACATGGGAAGCCCTCTCGATAGCGCTGCTGATAGCTTGATTCAATTTGGATTGAAGCACGCTTCTCCGAAATTTGCCTTTCCAAAATAATTATTCGGAGAAAATGGACGACTGCCATTTTTTCCCCCTACTATTAGGAGAAAATGTAATGTGTAAATAGAGTACAAAATTGACTCTCAAGAACTTAAGACTATTTTGATAATCAATTAACCACTCAGTAAGCTTCGTCGCTTGTTTATGCGTAACTCTGACAACATAATCTCAGTAACTGGAAAGAAAAATGATGTAATCTTGCTGACATAATTGAACCAGAAGTGTAAAGAACTGTAAGCTAAAATAATCTGATGTTGCGCATTTTATTGGGCCAAAATTGTTCAATGGTAATCACTCAAACCTTTTCATTTGTTATCTATGTTGGTGCAAAGAATTCATTTCATTCTTGTTTGAAATATTTCGAGGTAATTAATTAGTTTATCTGCCAAAATAGATAATCTTAAATCACCCTTTCTTCCAACAAGCACTCACTCAAGACATTCGTTACAAGAATACGATGCAATATACCAGCAAATTTTCTACCTCCTATTTAGAAATTTTAAAATAAAGTTTTTAAAAAAATAAATTTAGCCTCCTTGCCATTTGTATATGCAGCTATTAAAATACAATCTTGTTATTTAAAAATAGAAAGAAAGCATTGAACATAAATTAACGTCAATGATACATCTTTCCCTTCCTATTCTTACTGTTACAACAAACGTAATCTATCAACAAAGTTTTTGAAATAATTATTGCAGGTTGGCATAAAATAAAGGTTTAATTTCTAATAACTATTTGATATAATTAAGATTTTAACAAATATATAATTAATTAAAATTTAATGAATAACAAGGAGACAAAAAAGAAAAAGAAGTTTAGGAGGAGAATTCGATTTTCCAACAACGACGCTTTTAAATTCAGAATGGTCCAATCCACAATTTTCTCTAAGCTAAGTTAAGAAACTAGGTATTCGTAACATATCATTTAAAGGACAGCCAAAATTTGAACAAAACAGATCCTTCATTTCAATAATTCAATTCAGCCACAGTTACAAATTGATCACTTTAGCTCTCAATGCTGAAGTTGTTGGAAACGGGTTACAATTTTCTTATATAAAAATAATTTTGGACACTATTCTAAAGAGTATAAATTCATTCATTCTAGTCTTTAATTTAGTAATCATTATTTATAACATTCGATTGACGATTGAGTCTGAATCTTTAGCAATAGAATCTACAAGAAAAACTAAAGAAAAGACGGTTTATATCATTGTGACTCTTTAGTCTCTTTTATAAAATAATAACACATCTTTCTAAACTATTTATCAACATAAACATTTGTCTCACTTTGAAGTTCAAAAATATACTACGCCGTAGATTTTATATTTTAAGGTTGGCTTATTATTTACAAGTACATTTCAGACCTAAGTTTTGATTAAATAAATAAATTATTAGATATTACCAATTATTTATAATTTAAAAGTTCTAAGTAATAAAAAAATCGTATATTTTGATTGAAGTTTCATAATAATAAATTAATATTTTACTTAGTTTGTAGACTATTTAGCAATCGAATCAGGTAGAAAAATTTACACAAAAATCTATCAGTATGCAAAAAAAGAGAAGAAAAAAAACTTTTGGGAAGGTGTGAGTGCAAGTGTCGGAAATGCTTGTGTCTTTTATCGAAAGGCGTGGCGCAGTTTGCGGTTGAAACTGTAAACCAAATGAAGTATCCTTTCTGTTTTCTTTGGGTGGCAAAGGAAAGTTGGTTGAAATGTTGCAAATCTAAACAATTCCTTTCTTTTTTGTAGTCTGCCGCTTACAGTCAATGACCTTCTCTGCATTTTTCAGCCTTCTGTCTAACTGTGATTAGTTCTCATCTATCTGGTTCTAGCCAATACATTTAACTTCAAACAAACAATTTTGACTATAATTAATAATGGATTCTAAAATAATGTCAAAAACGGAAAAGTTCATATTTTATGAACACATCGATGAGAGATAAAAAATTGCTAATTCAATTTTAAATTTTAATGTAGTGTCCTTGAAAAGGAGCAGTGAACTTAAATTTAACAACGAAAGGACGAAAATATGAAATTTTCTTTTTGCCGTTTAACTACAAAATATATGTTTGTATTCAAATACGAAAATAACATTATAAATTGTATTGTTCAATAAAATTAATATTTAATGCTTGTTGATGATAAAATACATTTGTAATTATTTTTCTCAAAACAATGCACTAGTTAGATTGGAATACCTTTGAAATGCACTGGATGTCTCAGTTTTTGGAAGAAATTAAATAGAATTGTAAATAAAGATTTTGGCTAAACATTAAAAGAAAACTAGGTATGCATTTTATGTTTCGAGTTTTTTTAGATAGTTAAAGATCAATTTCAGTTTTTTAAAAAACCCGCAATATTCTTGTGAAAAAGCGCATGTACATAGGAATATTTCCAAAAAATTACCCTTTAATTAAAATCACAAAATCATACCTACATTTATTCTGAATAAATTTATATAAGATAATATAAGAAAAAAATAGAAAAAATTAGAGTCCTTAACATTTTTAATAACTCTTTTTCACCTTAGCTCTCGCAAAAAAAAAAAAAAAAAAAAAAAAAGAGCAAATGTTGTATTCTCTTACGTCTTGAAAATATACAGCATTTCTCAAATAAATTGTCAATTGCCAGTAATAGATTAATATCCGCTAGAACTCTGTTTACTCGGTTAGTTTCAAATGTATCCCCAAGAATTTGAAATTCTCGGTACAGCGGTTCTTATTAAATGATCTTTCGGAAAAACTAAATCTTTCTTTCTACACAATGCTAGACTAATTCTGGAAAGTAATGGGCGGCTAGCAAAAGGCTTTCATCTACTTTTTTTAATCACTGCTAGATAACAGTGAAAGAAATCAATAGAAAAAGTGAAGTTTCTTTGCTCCCGCTTTTCTATAAATTCTTAACTGATGGGGGGGGGGGGGAAGCTTTTACGAAAAACCATGTGATTTCGATTAGTCAGGTCAATGAGATTTGGCAAAGTTTTTAATTCTTGCTGGGAAAGAAATTTAAATATTCATCTTCCTTTGAAATCAAATTTGAAAAGAAGACAGAATTCTATCGCTTAGGAAGCAACACCACCTGCCATAATTTTCCAAATTTTGCCGTAGGTGGGGAGGAACGAACTTTTTAGCAGCAAATAACGAATATAATCGTGTTTGTTTTTTTACAACTGAAATAAATACATAATCTCTTATTCATCTGAAGTGCGAAAAAATATCAGTTAATGATTTATAGAAAGATTACTATAAATTATCAGTTAATAGTATAGATTACTGATTGTAAACAAATCAATTTTTAATTTCTCCATTAAAATTTGGCAAATTGAAATATGTGACCTCACATGCAAAGGGACGATTTACAGAAATTTTGTGAGAAGCTATTACCAAAGAAGTTATAAAGAAAAATGTAAAATAATCATCATACAAAGCTCTGACTTCGAACAATTTCGTATATAAAAGATAGTATGCTGTTTTCAGAAGATTTGTGTAATTTCTATCATTAGAGTTATTTATAATTTTGAATTAATTCAAACTATTCTTAAAAAAATAAACAAACTGAAAGTTTCTTAAGAACTTGTATAAGGTGTTTTTTTTTGGTGGACATTTATTACCTGCTTATCCTTACAGTCTAGACTTCTCAGATGACATTTTAGACAAGGAAAGAGAAAAAAAAAAGTCAAGAATTAATTATTGGAATAAAAATAAAGAGCGTTATATTGATATCAGCCTTGAGAACTGATAATTTCATATCAACAGCCGAAGAGGTATCTTTTTTATTATTTGAAATTCTAGGATTCACTGGATTAAACCTGATATGGTAATTTTATTTAAAAATATTAAGAAAGAAGTACAAATGGGTATGCTTTCTTTTTACAATTATTGATGGGTAAACAAGATCTTTTCAGCCTTGAAAGTAACGATTCATTCAAGACATAAAAGGACCTCCGACAGTAAACGATTTTTTTATTCAGATTAACAATAAATAAGTGGAATAAAAACTACCCTTTCTTGATTTTCAAGGAAAAGTAATGCAGTATGCAGAATATTATTTTAAATTTAACAAAAGTATAAACAAATAAAAATGTAACGGTGGAACTGAATTCCTTACCTTCAAACTAAGAATGCAATAATTCTTTTTTCGTTTCCAAATCAAAATTTAATTGTATCGCATAGTTAGGGAAATTAAAGATGGTTAATAAATCGTGAAATTAAAATGAAGCTCTTTTTCGAAACTTTCTTTACGTTTTTTCCCGGATATTTTAAGAAGTTGAATATTTAATTTCAAGTTTCTCTTGGTGCATTGATGTTTCCATAATCAGAAAATGCGATCAAATTTAAGAAAATTTTGAAATTCTTTAAAATTTCTTTCTTTTAATAAAAGAATTCAAACAGATAATGTCATGTTATATTCAAACAATAATATCACATCTAATACGTGATGAAATCCCATATTATTAGAATATTTTTTGAGCGAACAAGCACTGAAAATTTAAGTCCTAATAAAACGATTTGGTCAATCTTTTTTCAGAAATACTTGACTTCCTTATCTGTTCTGTGCACAAAATATTCTGAAAATATGCGACTTATTTAAATATCTAATTCATTTATATTCCTCCATAGTCATATATAAATTTAAAAAGTATTTTATTAATAAATTTTCTGAATCTTTGTTTGATTTTTGTAATTAGACCTCGATTGAAGAGCAGAATTTCCAATGAAAAATTCATAAAACCATTGTTTTTAATATTTATTCTTTTCTGAAAATAGGATTTTTCTACTTATGGATTCCTATTTTCTATTTATTTTTCTATTTTAACGCCATTTTAAAATGTATTTAAAAAACCCGAAAGATTTTATAATTAATTTAAAAAGTAAAAATAGTTTTTCATGTCTCATTATCCATCTCATTTCGTTTATTATCCATATCAATTTTATTTTATGTTGTTTTGATTCAACGAGCACGTTATTGAGTTAATGAAAGTTAATAACTATTTATATAAACTTAAAAAAATTTGATAAAAACTCAAAATTTTAGATGGAATTACTAATTGCGAAAATTGAGCAGCTGCATAGCATAGTGAACGGAATAGGTGTAAGTTTCATAAAGTAGTATGTTGCATGTCAAAACATTTTGCAGAAACATACTTTTTTAGAAAACCATTAAGAATTTTTTTTATACCTAAAATAAGCCTGGAGACTCATCTGAGCTACAAAAGTGACTAATATAACAAAAAAGAAAATTTTAAGAGTTGTGTCGAAAAGATTGTTCAGCAAGGAACATTTTGAAACGGTGAAAACAGCATGAAATTTCATTTTGTGAGATGGTTAAAAATGGGCTTAAATTATTTATAGAGCAGTCCGCAACATCAGTGAAGGTATAAATTCATAAGAAGAACTGAAATATCTAAAATATTGTTTTTCTTGATAACTTTTTGTAAATAAATTATTAAAATAAAAGCAACAATTCGATTTCAATGACTATTGTACATAACTTTACATTATTTAAATGTTAATTATGAAATAATTTTCGTTATTTCATCTTGTCTTAAAAAGGAAATTTGAAAAAAATCTAGAGCTGTACACATAAATTAAAATTCTTCACAGTGCACACATTATTTTCCCTTTTTTTCTGTAGGTTTGTAAGATAAATGTCACTTATCTTCCCGATTCTTGTACAAGAATACGATTTCAAGTGCTATCTAAATCATCCTCGTAGAGTCGCAAAAAGGAAAAAAAATTCGAATATGAAATCATTATTTTTGAGAAATGTCCGGTTGTCATATTACATACTGAGTGCGGCTTTATTCAAAGCAGACCGTCGCGAACTTTAGGGCGCTGCTCTTCAGAAGTCCAAATGACGAATTGCTGAGATAATGCTAGTCGTATTTTGCGGAGAGTTATTCGCAACAATTTCAGTCATAAATTTTTCTACAAAGGAAACGTTCCTTAGATCATATTCCACATTCGTTTGTAAGATATTACCACATAAAGGAGAAACCTATAGAGGAATAAATCAAATGCAAATTTAATTTAAAACTCGTACTCGATGCAACGCCCATTCGACCTCCCAGAAAGCTTGTATGTAGTATTAAAATTCTTTAGATAATTTTGGCTATACAGGGTGTCGACTCTCAAACGCGTCTCAGTTGTTAATTTCTAAACCCTTATAGATAGGCATATACTTTCTAATTATAAAAATGTTTTAAATGGAGTAAATAATTAATTTTTATGCTGTTTTAGTAAATGGATGGGTTGCTATAAAAATTACGAAATCTAACTTAATGTACAGTCCTCTCAAACACCCTATTTGTGATGTTTGATAAATTATTTTTGGAACTCTAATATTTTTAATTTTAAAAAATCCGCTCTTTTGCAATTAAAATTAACTGAATTACGGAGCTTTGAAAATAGAATTATTCTAAACGATTTTGATCAATTTTAATGGCCGAGTCGAATAAGATAGCGCTATTAATTGAAATCGGTGCTTCGAGACAACGTCAATTGGCCTAAAATTTTGATATTCAAAGTTTTGTAAATTGGTGAGTTTTGATCGAAGATACTCTGTTTGAAATTCTAGCTTGTCAAGATTATTTAATTAAGTATGACTGACACTCACAGACGCTAAAAAAAATCCTAATTTTTTCGTTATTGCAATTATAAATTCAAATAACTTATTTTTTTTACTTCATTTATTATACTTTTCCAGATGGATTTTAATGTTTATTTCTAACGTTTCAAATATTAGCTGTTAACCAGTGATTAGAGGATACAACCATAAAATTTTCACTTGCATGTTTAAAATCTGTGGCTGATAGCTTTTTTAAATTGTTATGCTCATAGACATACAGCTGTAATTCCAAAAATATATCTTTGAGACTCAATTTGCGAAAATTGGAGATTCTTTAAATACTTGAGTTCAAAGTTCTTGCAGTTTAAAATAATTTATCTTCGTTTGCTTCAAAAATGATTTCGAACGAAAGTGATTGAGTGATCGAAATACAACAAATTTCTCCGAAATGTGAGACTGATGTAATTTTTAAAGATCCTTCACACAAACTTTATTTTTCAGGTTTTCTCTTAAGGTTTTTTTTACACTATAAAATAGTCGTTGCAACAAATTATTCGCTATATATCATTACAGCATGCTTTCTTCTTATATCGGTGAGGATTTTAATAAAAAAAGCGACATTTTGTTTGCCAGTATTATTTTATAACATTTTATTTTGAACTTCAAAACAAAAAAAATATGATTTACTACTGAGGAGATTTGCATACGCTGAAAGAAGTAATTTTAAGAAATGGCTATAAATCATTGAGAGTTTCAAAATAACGTATAAAAGAGAGAGAGAGCTATAAAATAACTTTTTTTTCATTTTAATATAAATCTCAATGTTTCATCATTAGAACAATAAAACGATATATCACAATGAAAATAATACAGGAATGTACTAATTTATTGTGATATGAATTGCATTAACATTGTGGAATATTCAGGTAAAATACTTTATAAAAATTATTATTATTTTGATACTGGATTTAATGCATAGAATCTTTATTTAAGAAAAAAATTCTTATTTATAAATTGATAGTCTAGAAGAATGATTGAATTAGTATGAAAATTTTCATCACAAATCTATAAATTATTCTAATATTCAATATAATAATAATTCAAAGATAAATACAGATTGCTTTTTCTGATTTTCAAAATATATTTCGTTTTCGTTCCATGTTTTGCCATTTAAAATAAACTTTTGGGAATCCTGAGTACTTCTATTGACAAAATAACTTTTCAAAATCAATTTCAAAACAAAGAACTGTAAATTATATAATTTATTTAATTTTTAAAATTGAAAAAGATCATATTAGGAAAAAATACTTAAATATTTATCACAATTCGTTCAATTTAGTTAAGAGGTATTAAAAAATTACCGTCGGTGGGGATTTTTATCTACGGATTAATATTTTCATACAACATTCTAACATTAAATATTTCAAAACTAATGCACACTAAATAATAAGCTCGAAATATGTATTCATGTATGTAATTTTATACATGTAATTTTTGTCCTTGAGTTTTAAAAGAAAGTGTCTGTATAATGAAATAAAAGTAACCCTATTGTGACTAATCAAACGAAGCCGACTTGTAATATTTGTTCCTTTTTTCTGCTTTCATTTGCAAAAGAAAAAATACACTTTACGAAATGTTATAATACAACCGCAGTCAGGAGTGATAGCAAATATCGAAGAAAGACATATCTTTCACTGCAAAAAAAAAAAAAATCCAAAGTATTTTAGAAAAATTTGCCTGTAATGGTATGGTAACATGACAAACATAAATAGATATGCCGTCTAGTATGTCAAACTACATTTTAACTCAAATTTATTCAGCGACTTAAAGAGTCTTTTTTCTAGCAAGGTGTATGGCGAATTTCAAAATTGTATTGGAGTTGTCAGAGACGTTTATGGGAGTCATGACTCTCCCCAAACCCATAGATTACATCTTGTAATCTGAAAGAAATTATTATTAGTTTTTTTTAAAAAATTGATAGAAAGCGATTAAACAAAAGAATTAAATAATTTTATTTAACTTTATAATCCATTTTTTGTAGCTATTCACATCCAGGCTTCAGAACAATTTATTGATGAACAGTGAATTTACCGTTGCGGACACTAGTGTAAAATCCTCTTTTTAAACATTAGGTATAATACATTTTAAAAAGTCAAAACTAGTATAAAGGAGTACTTTGTTTTATATACCATCAAAGAGGTCGTAATATAATCTATATATTATGTATTTATACATTATTCGGTCAAAGTTTAGCGTGAATTTAATGTCGACGATTAGCAATCATTTAAGATTTAAGAAACGAATTCCAAGGCTTCTCTTTTATTTTTTATTAAATTAATTATTTAATGGATGAAAATATTCGTTCACTTGCATTGCAAATAAAATTATCTAACTTATAATGGCAAAGTGTTATTTCCAGCATATTTGGTACTCTTTATTCACTCCTCCCCCCCCCCAAACTTTGCGAGAAAATTAGTACATTAAAAATTTTATTCTAGAATATGACCTTCCATCACAAAAAAATGTTTACTTGTTTCAACCCCTGAAGTTTTACTTTTGGCATGCATGATGTCACGACGAATTCATATATGCTTATAATTAAAAACAATTATGGATCTATGGTAGGCAATCATTCTGATTGTGTATTTCTAAATCTTCTGTCTTTTTTTTTTACTCTTGGCCGATAAATGTCTTCACAAAATTGCAGGTCGAGTCGAAGTTATTAAAAGTCAAGATGGATGTCATTTTCGTTGCCATAAAGTAAACCAGAACTATTTGAGAAGTACTGCATTTTTTGAACATTTATATCAAATAAATTTTTGGATCATGGTATGAATGTGTATTAAATAAAAAAAAAAGATATTATGGATGCATAGTGAGTAATCAATCCTAAGTACACTTTCAATCCTCGTTTTCAGCAATAGAAGAGGAGAAAAACTCATCCATAAAACAGTGAAGTGTCTGGCGCAACGCGAGGTAGGAGTCACGAAATGGATGACCTTTCCGGCGTCGTAAAACAAACGCAAGTGCCGGCAGATAGGAGCGATCTTTTCTCACGCCTGCATCCCGCACAAATCCTTTCTCCGCACTCATTTCTATTATCTGTGCAGGCCACTCGAACAGAGCAAACTCGCCTTTTATCTGCTTGCAACTCCCGCAGTGCACAAAGCCGCTCGGTAAACAACGTGATGCGGATCGATACACGGATCAAGTGCGGATGGAAGATTGCTAACATTGCGCTCTTTGCTGTATTTGCTTCACAAATTCCACTAAGCCTTGCTAGAGTCACGAAACTTTCTCTCCCTAAAATCTTTGAAAAAAAGAACATTTTTTTTTAAAAAAAAGCTTTTACTTAACTTCACATGTTCTATGTTTGCGAAATGAAACTTGCTAAAGTATTTTTCAATGACTCCATCGCGCACTTGAATTCTGGAATTTTGTAAATTATTGATTATCAACGACAATAAAATATTTCAGTAATTTCAGATCTCTTATTTATCCATTAATATATTAATTTAGTTAAATTGATTCCACAGAAGTAGTACTATCTGGTAATTGACCTGACATTAATTCTTTGATTCCATGATATTTCTTGTATTTATGTATAATGAAATTTAGTAGAAATTAAAAAGGAAAAAACAAACAAACAATAAAAGTAAAAAGATTTTAAACGCCTTTTTATTTTTGCATTGAAAAATGGGATTTAAAAAAAAAATCGGAAATCAAGCAATGTTAATACAATGTAATCACATGAATGAAATTCTTGAATAATTAATGAGAGTTGAAATTTGCTAGACTCGAACATTTATACGGTTTTGTTTTTGTTTTGACATCCATAATTTCAATACAAAATAATTAAACTAAGAATGGGATAATATTATAAAAAGATAAGAATTAAAAAAATTATTCTTGAAATAAGAATATTATTAAAACGAACTAGATTGTTTAGTATTCAAGTAAAGTACTACGAATTAGAATATTTATTACTTGAAATCAGCAATACTATTAGAATGGGATTTTCTTCTCTTTGAAATTTTACATGACCATTGATGGATGTAAGGCTAATGAAGGGATACTGCTTATTTAGTACAGTGGCTTTCGTACGGTGCAACAATGGCAGCGCTCGTTTCCCCTTGAAGGCTTAAGCTTTTTAAGTTATAATAAATAATATAAGAAATAAAGATCAAAGCTGTAAAATTATAAATATAAAAAAATGTTTACAAAACATTTTAATGTGTATTAAAAAGGAAATTCATGTTTATGTTTTTGCGAAGTCACAAAAGCATGATACAGAAAAAATGAGTGGAGAAAACTATAAAAAACTACAATGAACATCATGCGAAACAAAAAATATTAAAAATAGCATAACATTCACTAAATAAAATAAATACATTAAAATTGCAATTATGATTCTGATTTAAAACTTTTTCTTTACTGCCGACCTGCGCCTCATGCTTTTGTGATTTCCATCTTAACCATCATATTTTTTATTAACAGATTATTTCCTTTTTGATACACTGATACAGATATATTTAGAATTATCTTACATTCATATTTCAATTCATGCCTTTTTAATTATTTCAACTAACATAATCAAGTACAATACACAAAAATATTATTAGTTGATAAAAATGGTAAAAAATTAATGAATTAAGGCATTTCAGAAACATGAAGAAAATGTCGTTTTTAAAAAGTTTTTGTTGCACATTTTATTCAACTTAACTTGCTTCATGATTAAGGAAATTTAAAAGGAAATTTTGAAATCGATTTTTCACTTATTGTTTAAAAGGTTCCCTTTCATGACGATATTAAGTTATTTTATTATTTTCAGAAATCATCAATTGATTGATTTAAATTTTGATTCCGTGCGTGAGATATGAGAAAATAATTAAGTTTCAAAAGTCATAATATTTATAATAATGAATCCTAAATCAAAGACTAACAACTAGAAAAAAATTAAAATCAATTTTTGTTTTGTTTTTAGAACAAGAAATAAAGCATTTTTAAAGAGGGCTTTTATATTATTATTTATTTTTGCTTCAAAATTAAACGTAAGTCAAAATTTTCAAAATTCTAAAAACATACATTGTCATCCCATATAAAATGAGTACACATTGATTAAGAATTGTAATAAAAACTTTTTGAAGAAAAATCACACTAATTTCTCTATAATGTACTTACTTATCCGAATTTCTCTTATTATGTTAAATTTTAGAAATTAAAAAAATATTGCTGATGAAAAATTAATCATTTCCGACTATGATGCTGAATTAGGAAATTTAGATGCTTAGAATTCTGATAAAAATTTAGGAAAATTTTTAATAAATCAGGTGGAAGAACTTGACAGAATCCTGTATTTAAGTGAATCCCTTATACCGAATATATGATTCGTAAGACAACCTTATTTAAAACAGAGTTTTTATTTTGCTGCTAACCAGTTAAATTTATAGAGAAATAAATGTCCAAAGTTGAAATTTCAGTAGCATATATCTTTTGAAATTCCCTTCTTGAATTTTTGTATAAAAATTATATTATTGCTTGCAAAAATATTTAAGACTATTTTAATAATTATATTTGCAAAACTTTATTGAACTTAAAGAAGAGGAAAATTCTCTTTTATCCCCATTTTGGTAAGAAAATTGAAAATAAATCTTTTCGTTTCCCCGCCTATATCTGAAAACATAAAAGCTCATATATGGATATTTCTCAGAAAGCTGAACTGTAATTAATATTAATTTTCATAATTTATTTTTCCATCGGATGTTATTAAAGGAAATGTCTTATTTCTTCCATCTGAAGCAATCTACAATAATTCGTTTGCAATAAACTGTATTTATTCAATCGATAATGCCATTTTTCAAAGCATCAGTTGTAATTTTTTAATGTATAATGATGAATTACTTCAAACGCAAATACCTCAATGAAAAAACGGATTACACATAATTTGTGTGCTAAATCCGAATTCCAGTTGATTCAAATTTTAAAAGTTGGGATTTTATTCTGGTTGGGTGTGAATAAATGTTAAATTGTATTTAATATTAATTTGATCTTGTATTATTAGTCATATATAACGTACTTTCTTCATTTAAAAAAAATTATATATCACAATAAATGTTCATATTTTTCAATATGTAGTTTCAGCATTGCCATAGAAAAGATAAATAGCTGGTGATCAGGGATAGGATATATTTTTGAAGAAGAAAACGCATAAAATCGGCATCTCAAACAATCATTCTAGAGCTTATCTCCAGGTTCCATCTATATTTCTTGAAAAGTATGCAAGCAAAAAGCTGGCTCTTTTTTTAAAAAGAGAGAGGGAGAGACCAAAGGAAGTTAAGTATTTGAGTCAGATTTTGCGATGAGATTGACGGTAATACACGTTCGCGCGGCCACTCTTCAAATAGCCTGAATAATTGCAAAACCCAACTCTAGACTTCCGAAATTCATCAAGAATAGTTTAAAATTCTGTTGATCAAGAATGACATACTGTTTTATTTTATACATTTATAGTCTCTTTCATTAGCATTAAATAGAATCGGAATGCTATATTTTGTCTGGTGAAAGATGAGGATTTTCTTTGCTCCTTAGTTGTTTATGCAAAATTTTTCTTATTAAAAATCCCACATTTCTCATATAAGGATGTTATACTTTACAAGCTCATAATCACCGAGTGATTATATTTTGAATCATTCCATTTTTTTCGTGAATTTCTATTCAAATAAAAAAAAATATATGAATCTTTGCTCGATATTAGAAGAATAACTGTTATTTTAGGCAAAATATACTGGCAGTATATTTATATTGAAAATATAAAACATGCGAAACGAAAAACTTTCAGTTTTGTAGATTTCACTAAGAGAACCGAAGATAGAAATTGAAATCTTCTGTTTCGAATGAAATCGTTTGAATTGTATAATTCTCCATTCATGTTTCCTCTTCCCCACCCCACCCTTCTGCCTGCGAGCATAAATGTTGTTTCACCTCTAATAAAAGGAAATAGATCCTCTTTCGAGGTGCAAGAAATTCGGCCTGCATGTGCCGCGATGGATTAAAGGCCGTTTTCGAGGCGGACATGCGTGATGAGGCTGGCGGCGACACTTTGCTGCCGCGGCCCTGCTGCAAGTGGCATGATTCAGTGCAGAAAGCAGAGGCTGATGGGCCCCGACAGCTCTTCTCCGCTCAACCTCGGATCAGTTTCTCTCGAGCTGAAAAAGAGAAAATGGGGTAAAGAAATATATTGAGTCGGAAATGCTTAGTGTGATCAAAACCTGCAACTGCCTTTTTTTTAAAAAGGGTCCTGAATTTTTACCGATAAAGACTGGAACTCTTTCCCATCCTATCATTTTTTTTTCTTTCAATAAAGATCTACTAAAAGGAAACATATTCAGTAAAGAAGCTTTCGTGTGAGTTAAAACACCATGTCTCTGTGAGAGTATGGTGAATCCATACAAATGAAGTTCAAAAGGGCGGTTTCTTTTCTTAATCTTTTCTTTCTTTAAATATAGGTTTCTTTCTTTAAATATAGGTAGAAAGTGGGGAAAAGATATGGAACCGAAAAAAACGTATCTGAAAAAAAAATGCTTAAATTGACCAAAATATATCTTACCTTTAAAAGTCATTTAAACAAATCAAAAAATAGGTTTTCCAAAAGGTTTATTCTCTTCAAGGAATGTGTTGTTTAATAAAAATTCCATGAAATGAAATTCAAAAATGCATAACTTTATTAGTATTCAAAATTCATAAAAACAAAACTTTTCTTTGTTGTGCTTACATATTTGAAATGTGGCAAACGATTAATAAAAAAAAAGTATTGAATTTGGTCAAAATCATTAATGTTTTTGTCCAAAAACTGTTTTCTTTTCAAAGTTATTCTAGATTAACGTGGATAAAGTCAAAAAAAGTTTTTTTTTTCAATTCAATATAAGTATTCTTAAAATTTAAAGAGAATTCAAAGCAAACAAAAAATTTCCATAACCTATCCACTTCCTTTAGATAATTTATCACAGGAAAAAAATCGGATTCCAATCTATTATTGGAAACTAATGAATTTTTATTTATTTATTTTTTACTTTATTTATTTACAGAAAAATCTCAGTACTGTTCTAATTTTTTGATATTTTCTTTGTCTGAATTTGTCTGTTTGTTTTGCAAGAAAAACATTTTTTTGAAATAATGTTAGCTAAACTAAGTTTCTAAACATACTTTATTTTAAAATGCATGTGCAATCATTTATTATAGTGATAGAAAATATGAAGAATTATCTTTCAAAGCTGTATAGTTTTTCCTTATATATTTTATTATAAAAATATCACCACCAATTCCTTATCAAACTTTCTCTGAGGACAAGTTGGACATTAACTCTCTTTATACCTCTTAAATATCAACGAATATTGATTTTTTTATGTTTATAAATGAGGAAATGGTTAAAATTGATATACGTGCTCAGAAGAATATTTAAAATCCAATTATAGGAATCTCGAATCATGTTAAATGCAAGGAGCAAAAATCGAAATATCTTAAAATTTGGGAAATTATAGTCGGAATGAGTTAATTCTTTATAACAATCCACTCTTTTCGATATATTTAAAATAAAATATGGCAAATGAATAACGCCTTTTTCACACGTAACATTAATACCTGTATATGTATAAGATGAATAGTTTTGCAGAATTTCAAATATGCTTTCCTTTTTATGTAAAACTTTGTATTTGCAGTTTTTTGGGCCAAATGTTTATTGAACTAAATTTCGTGAATTAAATCCTCTTTCTATTCCTGATGCTTTTGATTTTGTGCTTTATGCAGTCCTCTGAATATCGACACACCTGATTACCCCTCTTATTACCCCTCCTGATTACCCCCTGACACATCCTCTTAATTTCGTTAAATGGAATTAGACGATTCTTAGTTATATTCAAATTAAATAAAAATATACACATCTCTTTTTATTAAACTCTTATTCACTAAAATCTAAATATGGATACATATTAAACGAGAAGAAAAATTTATTACAGAAACTAATCTGCCTGATGTATTTAATATTAATAATTATATAACCCTAAAAAATTGTTGTAGCCTTTGCAAGTGATTGAAATTCGCTGCATTTTCAATGATAAATAATTGAATAAATGAATGTAGTATTGACGAATTAAGCGGATTCTCGCTTCTCCGCGTATTATACTGTTGTATTAGCTCCGTTATCCATGATGGGGCTATCGATAATCTCTTACAGGAAATGTTTATGCTGAGATTTAAAATGGACATTAGCGGCTCTATCATTCAATACACTTCTTGCTAAGGCATGACAAAGAGTAAATAATTTATGGAATATGTTTACTGTAAAATAAGAACTTTGATTAGCATAAATGCAAGAAAATACTTGAAAGAAATTTTTACTGGAAAAAAAGGGTTATCTCTGCATTGCGTAAAAGTTTACTTAACATTTATATACTCATTGAATAAGCATTTATTGAAAGAAAGAAAATCACCTTTATGGAAACTGTTACATGTTTTAGAGTGTATTACTTTCATCCATTTTTTCGGGATTAATAACAAGTAAAACGGTGGCGAATTGAACCACCTATTTATAGTAAACACAACTGTGAATGAAAATTTTCAAATGACATTTAAAAAGATGTAAACAATCATTAACCCCTCTCCAGTTAATTGATTGTAACTTTCTTGAAAATGATTTGAATGGAATTAAGGGGGGGGGGAACTAAACAGGAATACAAAATTAAAATAATCATAGAAAAAATATTTTCTATTTAATATAATGAAGTTGAGACTTTACATTTTTTTTTCTTCTGAATTTGTCAAGTTGAATTTATCAATTTCTTTTTTAATTCACTTTAAGTAATGTCTCATTTCCTAAGAAAGTAAAAAACTCTGTAATGCTACTTTAATGCATGCATAATTTACTCTTCTTTGCTGAAGATGCGTTCGAACTTCGCAGCGCACATCCAGTCTTTTACACAAGGGAAGAAAAACATCCGGTTACTATAGCAACCTATAAGAAGTGAACCTATACAAGTGAATAAACGGATCTTGTTGTCATAGCAACGCTCAAAGAGAGTATCCTTGAAGGGCTACGGATTGTTTCTTTTAGACCCTTGGGAACCATTTTCAACTCTGTTTTTATTTTTCTAACACCTCTGATGCTGAAAAGCCTTTTGTATTAATTTCTTTAAAGTTTAGTAGATGTCTATTATTGCTCATTCAAATTTATTAGGAATTTTTTCCATAAAAAATAATACAAACGCATTCTATGACAATAATAATTCAAGTTTAATTAAATATGAAGCAAGGGCTATGAAAAACAATTACTTTTGTCAAATTTCAGATTTTATCAAAATTCAAATTCACATTTTCATCAAAAAAAAAAAAAAAAAACAATAAATGCAAGGATATCTATCAGCAATATTTTCGCAAATACAAAATACAAAAAAAAATGATATAAATACATAGTATTTTTCACTTTTATTATTTTAACCAAAATAAATCATTTTTTATATAATACAATACAAAAACAACACACTTTCTCCAATTGCAAGAATTCAGATTTCATCAATTTTTTTGTCATAAAAGTTGCTATTGTTGCTAGTCGATTTGAAAGCTCTGATTGATTTCGATACTACATTTCAAAACATATTAAAGGTACTTTTTATTATTATTCTTTAAGATTCATTTTTGATATAAATTTTTTATTAGTTTGCAAATACTATGAATTTTACTTAATTTTCCAGAAATATTGGTAATGGAGTCAATTATAGGATTTTTATATTGGTCCTCAATTTTTCTAATTTGATGGGAATGCAGAATTCTAGTACCTAAACATATTTTGATTCAAATAAATACAGTAATTTCCTTGAAAACTAATTACCAGATATAGAATTTAAAATAATATTACAATGAATGCTATCTTTTTAATTAAGTTTATGAATAAGGATATGTCAAGCTTTACTTACATGAAATTATAGGCACATAAATATGCACTAGAATATTAATCCCAAACTCTTATCAGCTTTTTTTTTCGTTGTCTAATATTTATTCTCCCATTTTAAGGAATAAAATTTTGCAAAATAAAGGTTTCGATATTTTTAATCTCAATTTTCAATACATGGTAATTTTTTTTTCTCTTTATATTAAAATATGCTTCAAGAGGAAGAACAACAACAAAAAGATTAAAGGAATTCTTTCCAGAATTAACAAAAAGGCATGTCATATCTTTCTTTTTTCTTTTTTTTTTGTATAGTCTATCATTCGAATCAAAAGGACTTAGCTTACTTAAATGCTTGCGTTGATATAAGTATTCAATATCAATACAAATGTAAAGGGATAATTGCTGTCTCCTAATAGTATATTTTAATTAAAATGTTTTACGCGAGTCAAAAAGTACAGAAGCACGTTTGATATTATAGATAATTATGAAAAACGAATTTTATCAGTCAAAACGTTGCTGGTACACTATAGCAAGTGTATAAAACTAGAGATTTAGTATGATTTGCTAAGCAGTAACTTCTAAATATTTCAAATATTAGAATATTTTTCTTGAAAAATGTCCTTTTTTTTTATCAAAATCAGCTTAATACTGTTTTAAATTCATTAATGGCTAATGCCATAATAATATTTTATATTTATCTAAACATTTTTCAATACAGTAATTGAATCAAATTTACTGATGCAGAAAATAGCAACGAACTCTTGCTTGAATTCTTAATAGGACCCGAAACATTTACTTTTGTGCCAGCTATTTAAAAAACTTTTACTTTATAAAAGCTGAAATGTGGATTCATTATGTTGCTCCTATAAAAACTTTTTATTTTATTTCAACATATCATAAAAGAAAAGTGAAAGACGATTTAAACCACCGAATCTTTCATTTAAAATATTATTTTTATAATCAAATATAAAGTTAAAGATATTCCATTTTTTAAAAGTTATCTCCTCAAATTTACATTTGTTTTAACTTTATTATTCATATATTTGCTCTTGCTTTCATTGCAGACAATTTTAAAATGTTCCCAAGACGATCAATTGGGAGCAAGCTACATTCAGAAACAACTCAAGAATCTCAATGTTTCCAGTAATATACGAAAAAAAAAAAAACATTGAAGAATATGTTTATAGGTGGCTCGATGTCATTTCTGTCCAACAGTGCTGAAGTTCCTAAGAACTAAAAGTTCCTGAAAATAAAAATAAAGGAGGAGAGCGGGAAAAAAATAAGTCTCCGCAAGTAGATACGTATTTCAGCAGTCGTTGTAGGCTGGTCGACCTCGCTCGACCTGCTGAGTGCCCCGTCTGCACCCCCTTGGTGATAACAGAAGAACAATGGCGTCAGAGTAAAAGCCACTTGAACAGGAAAAAAATATAAATAAAAAGAAAGCAAGAGACACTTTTCAACCTATAACTTACTGGATACGAATGCTGCTTATCGACTTGAAGCATCAGACGATCCCCTTCAGAAGTTTGTCGCCAAAAAATGACAATGCAGGTGGTTTAGAAGCTTCTTTCGTCTGCTGTGTCACCTTTTATCCGTGACAGATTTCGATAACAAAAAACCAGAAATAAATGTCTAGGATTCCTCCAACAGTGGTAAACAGAGGATGTTTTCAATACAACTGAACTTCGTGCTCAAATTCAAATACTAACAACGCCCCTATCCCCCACTCTGTTTAAAATAATATATTTGTTCACTTTAAAATATAATAAGTTGGTTTATTTGCTTAGTAAATGAATATAAAAATGAAAGTTTGTCGTGAAAATAAATTAAAATGCATATAGTTCGAAAGCCCTTTCCATTTACTCTATTATCCTTTGCAGCCACTGTTTTTGTAAATAAATACCAAAATATATAGAATTCCTCTTAAGGCAGTGAACAAGAGAAATTTGCAAGAAAACTTAACTTGAGGCTTGGATTAAATTAAAAATACTAATGACGTGTAATTTCACTGCTTCATTTTATTTGATGCATTAATTTACATTAAGTTCTGATAAGATGACGATGAAAAAGTTGAAAGTTTTGTATCAAATATTAATATTTTAAAATATAATTCCTGTTTTGAAAAATTACAGCTGTGACTTCTTAAATAGAAAGAAATGATATTTAAAAAGTATCCTAAAAAACGAATATAATAAGAAAAAAACTCTTTTAAGTGATATTTCGCTGCTGGAGTTATTATTCTATCTACAGACAATGTATTTGTTCGGTACCAATATTTATTTATGAATGCTTTAATTTTAAATTTATTTCCTTATCTTACAGAGAATTCAATGTTTCTTACACAAATATTCCAGCTGGCAAAATGATTAACTCATTGTACCCTAGTTAAATAAGTAAGTTATTGACACGCCCTTACCTAATTGCAAAATAATAATTATGTTTACCATGAATGTCATGGGTTGTTATAACAAAATATCCTAGAAAAGTTAAAGCTCATAAAAATTATATTTCTCCCTGAATTAATGAAATAAAAAAAGATAAGATGTTTGTGTATTTGAAAATTACACAGATGAATTCGTTTTCAACTTGAATTTCTAGTATTAAGTAATAGAAAAGCACCAAATGTTCTTTTTTTAAAGCAAAGGGATCACACTTTTTTTTTATTCTTATGGAATTGAATCTATGTCAATTGCTCATAACATGTAAATATATTCAGTTTATTATTATTGTTATTTCAGAGAAGTAATTGCTGAATTTAAGCGACACACTATTATGATCATAATAAAAAATACTAATATAATGGAGGAATATTACATTTCAAAAGAAAAGACACATCTGCCTTTAAAATAATATCAATGCTAAGTAGTAAATGCATCCAACAAAGGGTCTTTAGTACCAACTGTTATTTTGTACCAAATTTTATTAAATAAATATATTGAATCTATCTTTTTGAGTTATATCTAACATATTTTGTCGTGGTTTTAAAAAATATTCAAGCGTCAGAGCTTAAAATGTTATTTTAATAACCTGAGTGAATTATCCACTAGTCAAAATCATTTACGATTCTATTGAAACAATTTCGAAGGTTTAAAAGTTATTTATGAAATTACAGTTTCTTTTGGATAAGTGCTAATATGCTAAGAAATGATTATATATTTCTTTTTTATTTGAAATAGCTGCTGACCTATTTAGAGGAAACTGATGGAAATGCTTTGGATTCGAGACTTATATACAACAGATTCGAAATTTAATTCTGTCGAAGAAAAGGCTTATACCTCATCCTTGACATCTGACCACGGGATCAAATCACGTGATCTTGCCAAAAGAAATATTGCATCGTTTCGAAACGTAATGTCAATACGATTAAACTTTTGTTAGATTTATCTTTTATTAAAATAGATGATATAAGAATATCATACTAAGTGCTATAAATTCATATATACTCCGTTTGAGAACAATATATTCTTTCAATTGCTGTTTGAATAATTTTACCTCTTTAGCATTTTAATTTCAATGTTTATTTTATAGAGAGTTTTTGTTTCAATGTTTGCTTCGATTTTCAAGCTTTTTTTTGTGTGTGTGTGGAATTAAGTGAATTATTTTTTGCTACTGTTTATAATTAAATGCTTACACATTTTTATTGGTTAAATGACGAATATTTACTTTATAAACAGTTTTTTTATTGTTGTTGTTTTTATTTCACAGATTTATTATGGTTTTCGTAGGTTAAATCAATAAATACCAGTACAAGTTTAGTTGTTTGCTTGCAATAATTATTAAACTTTTAAAATAAATAAATCAAACATTAAAAAAACTATCGATTTCAATCCCATAAAGACTTTACTTTAATCTTAATAGGTATAGAATATGAAAAGAATTTTTAAATATAAAGTAAAGAATATTTATTTTTACAGCATTTATCAAGATGACATAAAATTAAAAAAAAAAACAGAACCACATTTGTAATGACGTTTATATATTTACATCATTCGTTTGCAAGTATGCAAGTATGAAATCTTAATCTATTTTGATTTATAAATTTGCAGTTTGAATGCAGAAGTTTCATAGAATTCAAGAAATCTCTTCAGTCTAACGCATCGCTGCTTAAGCTGTAGATAGCACTTAAAGTGTAGACGCATAAAAAGAAATAATGAGATCACCAAAGTGTTCCCCAAACCTCTTTCTTCCAAACTCTTAAAAATTTATGAGTAAAAGTAGTTCAGAAAAGAATTTTTGCTTAAAATATTTCTTTAAGGATTTTCCAAGTGATCATGTTTAATGGAATTCTCATTTTTAAATATCTGACATGCAAGAGTTCAACTATTTTGTGAACAATTATTGGGGAGGCAATTGGAGTGTTAATGGCGTTTTCGTATTCCATACTAATATTAAATCCTTTCTATTTATTCATGCTTATTTCATATCAAATCCCCATTACTTTCTTAGCATTTGAATTTGGCCAATATTCTTGGAAAAGCTGCTTTTCAGAAAGCTCAGAGTTTCATTTCTTATTATTTTGTAATTAATGTAAGCTGGTGAAGCTGGAAGTAATTCCAAATTTGGAATTTTTCAACGAATGTGAAAACGTCGTAAATCTGGGAAAATCTATCTAGTTTAAGTTTTTGAAAAATGTTGTTAACCGCATATAAATGGTCAATGTAGGTATCAGGCATTGTTAACTGAATTTGGCCAATATACTTCGCAAAACATCTTTCCAAAAAACGAAGAATATGATTCGTTATTTTATCATTTATTCAATCTGATGGATGCCAGAAACAGCCTCAGATTAAGGATTCGTCACAAAATGTGACAGTTGGGAAATGTATCAACTTCCAGATTTTGAGAAGCGTTGTTAGTCGAATAAATGTGGTCAAAATAGATACATATTACTAATTGAAGTCGACCAATGTCCTTCGAAAAACTACTATTCCACAAAGCAAAGAATTAGATTTCTCATCATTTTATAATTTATTTAGTCAGATAAATGCTGGAGAACTGCCTCAGGTGCAGGATTCCTCGCCAAAAACGATAAACGTTTCAACAGCTGGGGAAATATTTCGGCTTTCAGGTCTCGAAAGACGGTGCCATGCATATAGAGAGACGTTTGACAGATCGTTGGAACATAGGACAAGATGGTCGTACTGATGTGGAATCTTCACATCTTTCACATCAAGTCTCCGCTCACCAAAACATTCCAAAGCTTTAATTTTCAACTGGAAATAAAATAAAGTGTATTTCTGGAGAGATAAGAAAGGGAGGCAGGGCTGCTTTTTGTTGACATTCAATTTCACCTGGTGCCACAGCATCAAGTGGTGCTACTGCTCGTATTTTAAACGTAGATTTAGTTGAAGGAGCGAGCTATCACTCACAGCTATCTCAAGATCTTCCAGAAAGCACCCTGTTAAGTGCCGCTCGTAAAAAAAAAGAAAGGGAAACGAGATAAAAGAAAGTAAGTTGTGCCATCGGTGACAATTTCTCGCAATTTATCTCCAAGTTGCTCTGAAACAGTCATTTATTTTATTTGCCTGCAAGTAACGATAGCAAAAAAATAATAATAAATGTTGAAAGCTCTTAATGTGTTATCATGAAACCGAATTAACGTCCCATGGTTTTATTCCGAGAGCGTCATTTATCGCTGTATAATTGTTCTTAATGATGAGATTCCTGCGATTGATGAATACCGAAACTACACATAGAAACTTTTAATTAACACCGAAACAATGAATGAAAAGTGGAAATGTAAATTATGTCATTGATGAAATGACATCTTTGTTTCAAGCAAAATAGGATTACCTACAAAGAAAATCAATTCTTTGAAATAAAGAATACTTACCGCTTTAGATAAATCCTAGATTCAGTATTCAATTATTGTTTTTGTATTCGTAAAATGAATGTTTAGAAAAAAACTACAACGGTTTTTAGAAAGCATTTCTATTTAAATTTTTCTAACCGAAGTTATTTATAAATAATTGACTCATAATAATATAAATACGTTTATTGCGATATTTTGTGAATCTAAGGTTTCTAATTTTTACATTAAAGGAAATGAACACAAAATTTTAATAACTGAACTTTATAAATCAATCCTTAAATAATTAAAAACTTTATTTTCTTGTTTCACATATTATTATTTAAACAAAAAATATTATAAAATAAATTTATTTCGATATGTACGCGGTCTTTTAAGGTTAAGTTGACAGTCATCTCAACAAAAGCATACAAACATATCTCAGTTACTTAGACAGAATTTTAATTTTATTTCATCTTAGTAAAACAAAGAGGATTGACAGTCACCTAAAAACATAAACGCAATTCGAAAAACAATTCAATTTTAATTTTATTTTATTCAAATCCCTTTTTATTCATTTATTTATTTGCATTTTCGTACACGAATCATATAAAACGAAAGCATTGTAATCGTCAAAAAAGTTCAAACCTAAGATTTTGACTAATCTCTATTTTTCAGAAAAGCACATTTTTGGAATTATGTTGATATGTGAACACGATAATTCAAAAACTGTTTGAGATAGACAAATGAAATTTGGAGGAACATTTTTACACTAACTTTTCAGATGTTAGTCAGATTTTAAACCGAATTCATTCACAAGATGTCGGTCTTGTTGGCTATTGAAGAACTCGTGAATACGATAAGTACAAAATAAAAATAGCTTTATTAATATAATTTCACATATCGAATTAGCATCTGTAGATCTGTATCCGATTTTGAACCAAATCAGTCAAGGGGCTAACCGTCCGTTGGTCTTTACTTTTACATACATTCAATGCAATGACTCAAAAATGTAACGACAAAAAGCAATAAAATTTGATGCATAATTTAAGCACTTAAAGCTTAGGATCATACAAAATTTTCAAACAAACACACCAAAGATTGGTCTTTTGTTGATTTGTACTTTCTTAAACATGGAAAAGCGATAACCTCAAAACCCAAAGACTTAAATTCATTAAATTCTTGTGTGATTTTGTTACTTAGAGTGTAGCTCTAGATAAAATTTCGGTGCAATCTGTTGAAGGAGAGAAAAAAAAAAAGATATCAAAACGAATGCGGTTTCGGTTTTCCTAAATGACCGAGAAATCCCAAAACGCTGAAGTGCGGGAATCTGAAAATAAAATTCTGACCATTCATAGCATTCTCGGCTTTGCCTAAAGTTCTGCAACTTTTATGCGGGGAAAAGCTAGGATAGAGTTTTTATTAATGAGCTCGCGAGAAAGTTTCATGTGGAGGATGCGATCAATCTTCCTGATTTTAGATATAATATAAATTTGCTAATATTCTATCTCTTTTAATTCTAAATAATAAAATTGTTCATTCCATCCAAAGGCATGATTTATTGTTAGCACGTGAATCAATCGTTTTTATGTCTCATCTGCTCACCAAAACCACGAAAGTGCAATAAGCTACTGTTGTAGATTCGCGGTTTTGGTGTGGCACTGATTTTCTTATACCGTCATCATTATGCGATTCATTATGACCCCCCCCCCTTCTTTTTGCTTTCCTCTTCTTTATTAACATATACACTTCGATTTAAATAGCTTAGGGGCTCTATACAGCTCAGATAGATGCAGGTAGCTTTAATTTACTTCTTTATAAAGCTTATACCTTCATAAAGTATATATATATATATATATAAAGGAAAAGACGTAAATATTCTTAGAAATAGCAATGCAATACAGAAAACAGCGATTTCATTTGTTTAAAGAAAATAATTAAAGAATCGAAGAATGTTTTTATAAATGTTTATTTTGCTTGAAAAGTTTCATTCTTGAATGTTATATGAACATTTATAGAAACCTTCGGTATATGATTGTTTTGAAAAGAATTTTTACGAAATTATGTACTAAAATATTGTACTTCTTAGCTTGTGGACAGTAATCACCAATAGCAACATTTAACAAATTGTGTGTATTGAAAACCCTTTAACTAGGTGAAACTCTTATATATTATTTCCCAACAAGAGGAAAAAATAATTAAGAGCTGTTTTGTTTTCGAATTTTAAGTTATGGCTTACATTTGCAAGACCAACACAAATGTGTTAAAGAAATGTAGATATCTGAATATTGAATTTTTTTTTTTTGTTCATTCACTAATTATATAATTAAATATGAGTTTTCAGTTATTCTATATGAGTCTTTAGGGTTTTTTCCATTTCGAAACGATGAGAAAAATTAATCGCCAGAACTTAAAAATATTCAATTTTGTATGCAAAGAAAGACGTTTTGTATATGTACTATATAGTACAATTTTTTTCTTTGTCTAGATTTTTTTTAAGCTGTGAAAAAAAAATTAGTTCAAAATAAAAAATTCGAGTATCTGTGAAAAAAGACTTAATTGTTTCTTGTGTATAGAAACAATGAAGTCTTCATGGCAGAAATAAACTTTATATTACTTAATGTTGTTAATTAATGATACGTTTAATGATTTTTAAAAAATAGAAAATTTGACAAAATGGGAAGAAGGGTTGAAAAAGCTCAATGAAGAAATTATACTGCCATTAATATGATAATATTTTCAAATGGTAAAAATGCTAGCTTTACCTAAAATGAAGTAACTATAAATCTTTCTATGAAAAGCCTACAGACAAATGCCATAAAAGGTTAATGTAACTAATTGGTGCTTTTTTTAGCAAAGATTAAGCATTACGTATCATATGGTCTGGTTGCTAACCTTAAATGAAAGAAGTGAAGAAAATTATCCGTCTTAAATATATCAGTTGATTACAAAATACTAAAATGAATGATAACTACAAAAAAAAAAAAAAAAACTGAGAGATTTTAAGTAATTTTAAAGGAAATCAAGGATGACACGCTTAGTTAAAAAGTTCTTAAGTAGTAAAAGGTCTAATATCAAATAAAATTGAATCAAAGCAAAAGTTGTAATTTCAGTCATCATAAATAAAATAATCTTTTTAATATATAATTGTAGTAATGTTACAAACGACATATTCTATATTTTATTGTTGGTTTCTATCTAAATTAAATTATTTATTCATATATTCTATCAATGAAAAGAAATTGAAAATTGTTTATAAAAACACACTTCTATTAGTGTACTGAAGAGAAGTATGTAGTTTTCTACTTTTTAGTCTTTAGTTCTTAATTCGTTATTATTAATATTATGGAATTTTGTAATCATTTTTTCCTTTAATATGCAACTAGATGGCACCACGCTCACGGAACTCGAATCAAATCAATCGATCAACTGATAATTAAATTTTAAATATATTAAAATATTATATACGATTTCAAAACTCTAGTAAATCAGAAATACAGACAAATCGATCATAAAATTCCGTCTTTACGAGCATGAAAAAAAAATTATATAAAAAACAATGAAAAGTATTTTGTAGAATTTTCGCAAACAAACTCATCCCACTCCATTCTTTTGCTTCTAATCTATTTTTGGAAACAGAGTGGCAGAAAATCTCTTTATGGTCTAACCGTGGCAATAACGAAAGCAGCATTCTCTGCGCAGAAGCGCAGCGAAACGACCCCCTCCTTGTTAAAGACAAGGCGGAACAGAAGCGCCGGAATAAAGTGCTTTTCAGAGTCCATAAATCATCATTAAATTTTATCTCTCAGTCATTCAAGCCCAGGCGGCGAGGCTTAATTTCCCATTAAACAAATAAACCCGACCTTTGCTCATTTTTTTTTTCTAAAACTTATTATTATCATTTGACTACAAAATCTCCAGAAAAAAAATTAAGGCGATACGGATGAGTTAAGATGCAATCTCTGCTTTATCATATTAGAAGCTTCACCCCTCGACATGATTTTGAAATAAAATGGCAAAAGGCTGCATTTTAAAAGAAGTCTTGGCCGTAACTTAATGTGTCATTCGCTTGGGTGACTTGCATTTTTACTGCTATCATCTTTTAACGGGTATTTTATCATTACTTCGTGACGATGCTTAATAAGGAAGCTGTTGGGGTAATGATTTTTGTTACTTGGGAGTGGGGCCATGCCTTTTGGTTTCGTTGGCTTTAATTGAATAACAGTTTCTATGACATAAATGGACTCTTTATTGCTTGTATCTGGAGTCGACTGATGCGGTGAAAATATCACCGTGCACAACTTAATTGATTATATACTCTTATATTTAATAATTATTATAATGTATCGAAGAAATCACATGTTGAAATAATTTTTGTTCTCACATATTTTTCTTATTTAGTCATTGAAACTGTATGAATTCATTTTTCATATAAGTAATATCATTGTTATTTTAACCCCTTTTACGATCAGGACCTCAGGAGAAAATCCGCAATCGCAACCAAGACGTTTCAGCATTTAAATGTAACGTCACTTATCAGGAGAAGGAATTAAATTAGAAAGAAAAATCAAAATAAATGCATTTTTTTTTTGGAAATGAAATATATTATTTATATGTGTAATATATTTTGAAATATTTGTCTTTACATAGTCAAATGGGCTGCCATGGAGCTGTGTTACTATTTTGATAGGATACATAGCAACTAAAAGCTGTTTTTTTTTTTGGTGAAATTTATTAGGCATGCAATTCGTTTCTTCGATTATTTCGATGGTTTGAGATCAGAAAATCAAAAGTAAATTTCAATATTTAATAACATAACCTAGCTACAAGACTTACGATTTGATACAATGATTATAGTAAAACTATAATGAACACCCACCATATGCTGATTATAATATAAGTTTCCCTAATCTAGTGAAAAAAAAATCCATAGTAATAAGTCTCTGATTAATGAATAGCATTTTCTCTCTTCTATTAATACGACATTTTTTTACACGTTTTTAAGATTCAATTGCAAACACTTCTATTACAAATATGGTAAGTACATTAAATGTTTTACAATTTTAAGTGTAAAGTGTTATGATAAATATATTTCATATACTATTCACAATTTAGAGGATTTCCAATTTTACAACTGAAATTACTTTCATTATAATTAATTTAGTAAATTTCGAATTTGTGGTTTTTAAATTTCGGAGTGAAATTTTAAAGCATGTTATATGAATAATTGAGGATTGTCAGTCTGTTTTGTCAGAAATATTAACAAATAAGGAAATCAAATTTTGATAACATTTTCAGCAATAAAATAGGCCAAAATTTGCTAAAATAACAAAATTATAACTAATTTATTTTTGAAATAAAATTTTTTGATGCCATAATAGCTTTTATTATTTTTAGCAATTATTATTATATAAAATAAGACTCGTGAAATCTTTCATATGTATCAGTACTTGTTTCGTTTTTCTTGTTAAGATAAAAGAAATTTCAATTACATATATAATACAAACTCTAAATGCACATGTGTTTTCAGAAAATGAATAAAAGGTCGTGAGGCGTTAGATTTTTATATATTAAAATAAGCATACTCTATTCAGCAGCTTGTTTGATTATAATTTAATATTGTATCATCTATTCATGCTATAAAATTCCATACAAAAATCCTGGAATTAGTACTAAAAATATTAAGTGCTCAAGATCAAAAATATTTAAAAATACCCTTTTATGCTATTAATTAAAAACTGATTGAAATAATTCGTCCATCATTTTATGCAACTAAGTAATTGCGCAAGTAACTTAAAGGCAGGCATCAGAGTTTTTTTAAAAAAAGCTTTAATAACGGCAAAATATTCATTGGTTATAATAGCTTTTTCTTCCTTTGTTGGGTAATATAAGTTAATTATTTACTTTTTCAAACACTGTTATTGAAGATTTTGATTTTATCTATTAAAAGATTGATTAGAATTCTCTCTAATGTTATTATAATAATAAATCAGTGATATTTACTATTCTAAGACAAATTGGAAAAGCAGTTTCTTTTCCTGATTTTAAATAAGCTATAATTCATTTCCGTGACTTAAATTCGTGAAACTTAAGAAACAAGATACCTCATGGAACTATAAATCAAGCTATTCGGAATTTCCTGACACTAATTTTATTTTTCTGCTGTTAAGAAGTAACGTATAAAATGTTTTCGGAACATAAAAATTAATAAGATTCATAAAATTAACAGGCCCTTTCAAGGAATAATTATGAAATGCCGCAGATGAAATATTTCTGTTTATAACGAAGGAAAAAAAGTGCAGAAGAATCAAGCATTTATGCCTTTTTTTTTTCTCTTGCCATTTTTTTTCCTTTCGCATAGTTTACTACTAAAAACGAGTATTCTTCCTATATCTTAATTCAAAATAATAAAAAATAATAATAAAAAAAAAAACTCTTTCATCTGACGGTTACTTCTTAGCCGGAGTAGCTAGATGATGGTGACCTATGAGTGTGCAACAGAAAAACACTAGGAATCTGCTTCGTCTCTTCTCGAGAAGTTTTGACAGTGTCGGTTTGCTAAATCAGTTTCAGAGAAAACAGATAATTTAACTTCACTGATTTATTAAAAAGAAAAAAATTAGCTGTCTGAATACTCTGAAATAAGAAAAAGGAAGTAATTTAAAAATTCGAGAAAATACGCAGGGTATTTTTTTTTTCATTTAAATAAACGAATATTTATCAAATAACGGAATTGATTCTGAAATAATAATCTAAATTATATTGAGAAGTGCCATCGATAATTAGAATATATATATATATCATATGAATTAGAATTTTTTTTAAATATAATTCTAGCATGAAACCTAGCATCAAGATGCCTAAAATGCTGTAATGAATAGCGCCATTAAAAATAACATTTACTTCAGAAAAGCCTACAAGTAGAATTGTTGGAAGCATAAATGCACTTAATCCCATTGCTTCTGCCTGAAAAAATAGTTAATTCCTAAATATTGAGAATGATTATTGACTCATAGAAAATTTACTTAATATCTAATCTGAAGCAATTACTTGGTATCTGTGGAGCAAAGCTTGAAAAAAGCAAATTTTAAAATGTGTGTTTTCAAGATATTATTGTTTTACCCATAAGATCTTTTACCGTAAGTCTAGTAAAAGTCCTCTTTTTAGGATCATAAAAATGTAAGTCTATATTGGCAACATTATGTCTCTTTTCAACAATAAGCCCCTCCAGAAAAATTGGCAAAATAAGACCTATTTTCATTTTGATCTGAGGTACATATATCATCATTATATCTGTTGTTGTTATTCTGCGACTAATAGCGCTTTACAAGCCAGCTGACAGTTATCTGTCAGTGATTTAAGCCGAAATGAGCACCTCGTGCTTTTACAATAGCGGTACCTAGAGTACATCTTAGCTATTTCATTCTTCATATTCGCTTACACAGCCCCTTTTTACTGGAGGGCGCATTCACACACCTCACGACAGAATACTGAAAAAGAACAACCATGCCCGACCCGGGACTCGAGCCGGAAAGCCCAGATCAAGGGAAGGTGCGATATTCTTATGCCAGGACGCCGACATCATTACATCGAAGATGTTGTACTTAATTAAACTATTTGAAAATTCAAAAGCGTCAACAAATATCTTTGTGACACAGACGCAACTAATCAAATGCGCTGTGCATGGCAGTTAATTTTTCTGTGCCTTGAATTGCGCCCCCCTCTGGGTAATCCTTTCCATTAAATAATCTTAAAAGCCGCCCTTGTCGAGCGTTTCTTGATGCAACATAAGGATAATGCAATTGAGCACTCATGTTCCAATACGGGTAAATGAAAAATAAATCTGATTATAAAGGGCTGGTGCTGGGTGGGAGCGAGTGTGTGCTTTTACCTAGAACCATCAAGGCGTGATGATGTTTTCGCACTGATAAAAGAGGGCTGACGTTGCGATATTATTTCCGCAAGGATGCTTTTGGAGGGGAGGAGGCATCGTAATCCAATCCCCACTCGGAACAAATGCGCCTCCAGAGATCGGTCTTGATAAGGATTGAATTCCGCACACGGTATGGGACCTCACACCAGCCAGTCCAGTCTTTAGATCTTTATCTGAAACACTCAGGATCAGAAAAGGTGAACATTTTCAGCAGAATTTGGAATCCAATTAGAGAACTACTGGAAATTTCGTCTCTTTTAATGAACACAAAATGTTTTGATGTCAAAACATTTGTTGAACACAAAACATTTTGTATTCATCAAAACAAATGTTAAATTGAGCACAAAATGTTTTGATATCAAAACATTTTGTGTTCACTTTTTTGAACTAGGGTAGGATATTTCTATCATGCCCTAGTTCAAATTTTTAAATTGAACACACGTTTTGATATCAAAACATTTTGTGTTCAATTTAAAAATTTGAACTAGGGCATGATAGAAATATTAAAGTTAACGTGACTTCAAAAGTCATTTTCTTCGGTTTAAGGTTTCGAAGAAGAAAGAATAAATCTCTTTAATGTTTCATTGTGGTAAAACAGCCCAATAGCTGAAATACATGCAAAAAATTAAAATTTTCACAGAATTTGGTATTATGTTGGAGAAGTCCAGTAAATGATTTTTCTTTTGATATTGTCATTAGGTGTTTGTGTTTTACTTTAAAAATTACTATTGGGGACAGAACAGAAATTTTAAAGATTGAATCAAAAATCAAAGGGGAGTATAATTGCAATATCAAAACTGAATTCAAGTTAATAATCTACTTCGTTTTTTTTTTCAGAGTAAGATTAAAATATAGGGAAAAAACAGCTTTGGAATAATGGTTTGCATAGGACTGTCGAATAGCTGAAATATCTATACTAATTAAAATCTGCGTTTGTAACAAAAATGGTGTCAGATCACTGTTTTGGATAAAGCTTGTTATAATTGCCAGGCTTCATGCAATGCTGGTGTCATGACATGCTACGATAGCATAAGTGACAGTAAGCATCATCAATACCAGGAAGGAAATGAAAAAAAGAAAAACAAGTTACTTAAAGAACTTAATTAAATTTTATAAATTAATTGCATCCTAATCAATTTTTTCTTATTTATCTTTAATTAAAGTTTCAGTTGTATATTTAAACTCTTATGTAAATGAGAAATATTTTAATGTGAAATGGCATCACCACTAAATATTTTTAAAGCATTCATTCAAGATACTATTTTTGAAAATAAGTGACTTTAAAATTATTTTGATATTATTATTAACAATTCTGAAAGTCTTAAAAGAAGACAGAGAATATATAATAATCCATTGACTGCTCATTCAAAATTACTTTGGAAAGTCAAGCTACTATCTTTAAAGGGCTGATAATCTTCAAAAGAAGAAATTTTGAATTCAAACAGTCATTGTGTTGTTTTTTTTTTTTTTTGTGTGTGTGTGCTATTAAAATTTAAAATTTATGAGAAACCCTTTTTTTCATTCTTGTTTATTTTCAGGTGAATTTCTTAATTATTATTTTTTTGCTTCGAATAGTATTAATAGGAACAAACATTATTATCATGCTCCAGTGCATAAATTTTGTACAGCGTAAATTTCATGTCAAATGCTTTGAAAATTTTTGCATTTGCAAATACAAATTTCCTATAAGAATGATCACAGTCAGTTGGACACTTAGAAAAGAATTTTAGAGTTTAACAAGGCATTATCGTGATGCTGAAAGTTTCTACTTTCTTTCGTTTTTTTTTTAAATCTAATCCTACAGTTTGAACATCCAACTTGACTCTCCCCACCACCATCATATGCACACCCGCTATTTTTTTAATAGTATCTCTTTCCTTCAAGCATAAAACTAAGTAATAAATCAAAGAAATATAATTTCATAGAAATGACTGTAATCATTCTTTTTTGTCTCAACTATCATAATTTTTCTTCAGAATTTAGCTGTAATAATTTTATTGTAAATAATCCATAAATTTCTTATTTATTTTTACTAAAGTTAATAAAGTATTCATAATGATGTGTGCGTGTATTAGTTCCCAAAAAATAAATTTTTATACAATCATATTATAATATAAATAACAATTATTGTTAAAATATTACAAATGTATTGTTTTAAGTTAAAATTCAGTTGAAAATCTCTGTAGCAAATGATAGTTTTACTTAAAAAAATTATTAGATTGTGGAAATTACAAATAAGTGTTCACTTCAGGAGTTGAGAAGGATGAAAATCTTTGCTATTTTGAATATTTCCACTCATTTTTGCTATATTATTAGATCTATAAAAATACATTAGCTCTCTTTAAACTTAATCTTTCTTATTTTAAGACTCTAAATTTTTTATTCAATCAGTGAACAAAAATTCTTTAACATATTCGATTTGAAATTACGCAAAAAATTACGGTAAACTATTTTATTTAATATCCTTTCTTTTATAAGCATGTTTTGATCCAGCAAGCAAGTTATTTGTTTAGTTGAAGTTTAAGAACTTACCATTTCAGATTAAAGCTGAAACTTTGGGTGAGACGACAAATGGAAAAAATTTTATAGGTTTTTGGTTCAATGAAGAAGTGTAGATCTTCTAAGGAGTAAGAGTTATATGTTTATCAAAATTAGAAATTTAAAAATATGTATTTAACTGGAGGAACAATTAAGACCAAGCTACATTTAAAAGATTTTACTGAAGATTTTTTAAGAAGAAGAAGAAGAAGAAAGATTTTTCTGACTTAATAAACTGAGAAAATCAACTGGTTGTTAAAGGCGCTAATTATAATAATAAATAAATTTTCAAAAAAAAAAAATTTCATAATCTAAAAAATAAAAAAAACGATTGGAATAACAATTAACAAACAAACAATGAAAAATTTATTTTGATATCTCAAACCCTCTTTTTGTTCTTCCTTCAAATATTAAAATATAGAAAAAGTAGATTATTTTTGTACGAAGAATATTTATAGAATTGCCTTCATTGTAAAAATTGCTATGTTGTAATAATAACTTTTAAATATAGAATAAAAGAAAACCTGCAAAAATAATACGTGCGCGCTAGTGTATTATTTCAGTTAGTTACTTCTTTCAAATGTTCGAAGGATTCTGAATGATGCTACGAATTACTAAAATAGCTAAACTCTTCCTAAGTGTTAATTTATCTGAAATTTATGTTGACACATCACAGTGCAATAAATTAAATCAAAATATTTTTCAAATTGAATCCAAGATTTTCTATTTCCTTTTATTTAAATATTTTGTATTTCTCAAAATAGCAAAGGCTGTATTAAAAAGCAGTAGTAATTACAATTATGGAAATCAAAGTTCCCTTTTTTAATTCTTAAAAAAATAATCGTAATAATAAAAACCAAACAAAATTTTTCCTTAATTTTTTAAATATCTAGAGTAAAATTAGCACAATTTCACTTATTAAGTGTTGCAAACATTTCTTTCGAAGTTTGTTGCTTAAGAGTGGAATGAAATATATTAAAAGAAGTAAGTTATTTATCATATCAGCAAAGTTAGCCTAGAATATGAGTATTAAAAATAAAAGGACGAACAGTTTCAGTATTTGCCCTTGGAACTATTTATTGTCATTATGCTGCCGGGCACGAATTGTAATGTACTAAGACAAAATTTGACAACATTCATAAAAAATATGGCGATAAGCCTTTTACAGCAAAATTTCGATTGCCATAACAAATAGCAAACGGTTTACCAAAGTAATATTTTTGGAAATTATAGATAGTTGCAAATCCATTGTAATTTATATTTCCTAGTGCTTCGAGGTATATATTTGTCGCTGTTTCTCTCGTTGCAGAATATTGGAACAAAATTATTATTTCGCATTTATTTCATCCTGTTCATCTAAATACTCCTTCAATGTTTTTTGACAGTTCCGCGTTAGTCAATATTTTCCAGAGAAATATAATATCATCCAAAACATGTAGCAGTAACGCTAAATACATTCAAAGACGATTGGTCAAATTTTCAGAGATAAAGCCTTTAATTTCCTAATTTTAAACAAGCTTAAAAATACATTCCAAAAATCAAGTTATCTTATATGGGAGTTTCTCCATCTCAACTAAAGGCATGCGAATGATCAGGCATACATTGAATGATAAGAATGCCATAACAGCACAGGTGGAAACTGTGGTAGCATCCTTAGTCACGGTACAACCCCTCCTTTAGGAGGCACGTTCTGTCATTGGCAGAAGATATTTCGATCTCCCCCCCCACCACCACAACACCTTTACAAAACCACCAGGATGTCTAAACCTCATACAAAGTTTCTCATCCCCCTTTTTGAAACTTTCCCGCTGGCATCAAAGATCAAAATAAAGTAACTCTGTGTGAAAAGCAAAGAAAAAAGTACTTATCTGATAAAAACACTGAATGAAAACAAAGGTTCCTCGCAAAGAGTAGAATATAGTTATAAAGACGGAGATTTAGTGCATTTCTAAAAAAATAATTTCCCGAAGCACTTATTAATATAATTATTTATGCAAGAACTCTAAATAAAATATGCAGGGATATTTCCTTGTTCAAGTTTCGTTTTTACTATTTCGAAATGCTGCTTAATTCACACAATGTTGCAGCAAATGATTTATTTACCATGCATTAAAATTTCATAAACAGTAACACAAAAACAGCACAGTCTTTTAAATTCCATCACCTGGCAGCAAGCTTCAAGCTTATGGGGAGTTTATGACCCATAAAATCTTTTCACGGAGGGACAGTAAAACATTTATAAAGAAACACAAACTGGCTGTGGCAATAAATCATATTGCATATCTTTGGTTCTTTAAACTGTCAGCTACTCTAGTGTTATATGATTTTCGTATGAGTTTATCCCTGACATTTCACTGAATTTTATTGGCTCTAACGTAACATTCGTAAGTTAAGCAATTGAAAAATTTCATTGAGTTCAGATATCTCGTTACCATTATATCTTAATACGCTTCTCCACGTTATCACTTAAAAATAATTGAACAAATTGATACACTTATTTATGATTTTCTCTGGCGATTGAAAATAGATTGGGAAGGACGAAACTAACTAGCCTTTTACTTTTTTGGCGTGGGAGTAAAATTATCTACTTTGAAGATGAATAATGTAGATTTAAAAAATATATATATTCACTGTGTCTGATATACAATAGTGTTAGTGTACTGTGTGGTATAATATCATTTTGGATCATCTTTATTTTTAATCAAGAATAGAAAGACTATACTATCATTTATGATTAAACATATACGGTCTTTTGTTATATATTATCTATAAATGTTATATATTATCTATCTATATATATATATAATAAAGTCGTAAATCGTTTTAGTAACACTATTTATATCTTATAACATTAACCGATTGTAATGATATTTGTATTTTTAGATTCGTTGCAACCCCGAATAGCAGAATAACCATTAAAATATCGTAAAAGTTCATGAGAAAAAATCAATTATCAAGTCAAATATGATAAGAATCGGAACAACCGTTCTTGAGTTAGAAATAGTGTAACTAAGCCATTGATTGTTAGGTGGTATAAAGTTCGCCGGGCCGGTTAATTGTATATAATTAAAAAGCTTCAAGTGCCAAGAATGACAATAAATGGAAAACAATTCTATTGAAGAGTATCACTTATTTTTGTGAATAATTATGAATCTTAATGGACTTTGACTTTAAAAGAAATGTTGGTCTATAGCTTTGCTTTACAGAATTTTTATAAAAATCATTTCTTGAGAACATCCTGCTCATATCAAGTCTCTCACAAAGCCCTTTTGATAAATGAACTCATCAGTTAATCTAAACTATTATCTTTTATCTCCATTTGAATTTGGTTGAAAAACTTGAACTTACTAAAATATCTTTCAACAAATTTTAAAAACAAGTTTGGTATTAAAATGATCCTAATTGATTTGAAAGTTAAAATTTGAATATTTCGTGCTTTAATTCTTACTATTAAAAACCTGAAAAATGTAAAAAAAATTTTACAGAATTATATATCCTTTTTCATTCAACATGCGCATGTTCTTATTTTTCTAGGGGGTGGGGGTGCTCTGAAAGTAAATTCTACTTCGATTTTACTAATTCGGTTGAATAATTATTTCTTTTTTGCTGGAAATGGCTTTCAAGATGCTGTGGATGAAATTACTCCATTATTTTAGAGGCATTTATGGTAAAATGAATATACTTGGAGAGCCAGAAAATCTAAAAATAAATCTCACATTCATTTCATTATATGTCTTACATAGAAAAAAATGAATGCATTTCCATCTTCCGGAAAAACTCTGTCAAATGATTTTATAGAAAGCATATTCCTTTACAACTTATTCTATCCTTCTTCAATAATTCAAAGCAAATACTGAATATGTTTGCAACAACGCGGTGAAAAATCAATGAAAAAAAAAATAACCACTATAAAAAAAGTATTTCGGCGGCTAATCGTGGCGCCATCTAGGATTTTGTTGTAGAGTTGCTTCATAAGGAATTTTCCAATTGTTTCATCTATAAAAATAAAATTTTAATGAGCATTACTATTATTAATTTGCTTACGTTTTTAAAGGACTACTTTCTTTTTACAAAAGAATTTTTTAACACTATGCAATAGAATGTTGATTGGAAAAGAAAAATACACAATAATTCAAAAACTAAAGTTAAGAAAATCCACCGAAAATTGATGATAGCAAGCATGTTTTTAATCACAAAAAAAGCTTCTAAAAGCATGACATTATTTTTTATTAAAAAATAAATTAGAGGCTTCGATAATAATTGTTTTTTTGAAAATTTTTGAAAATTTCCTCAAAATTCAATTCATAAATAAAATAAATAAATTATGTCATGTAGAGCTTTCTGTAGAAAATATTGTTGTAAAGTGGGATGAATAAATCTTTGTTTCTCACATGAGCACTCCAGAGAAAAAAGCATTTTGTGACAAATTGTAAATTTAAAACTGTTCCAAGATTTCTTTTGGTCATTTACTTTTCCTTCTATCATCAGTGTATACATTAATATTGTGAATATTGATATAAAAGGAATCAAGCACATGAAAAATTGTTTTAAAATAAATTTTAATCAAATTTACTTAATTTTAAAAATGTAATAGTTTAATCATTTTTTATCAAAAAATCTTGTTTAGGAGAAACATGAAATAAACAAATTATTTTATTCACCAACTATTAATTTATTATTTTCAAAAAGTGGAAAAATTCAACTGGCTCATTTAAGAAGAAAACCGTTTGTCTTATATCTAAATAAAAAATAGTATTGGACGAATCATATTCTTAGATTTTTGAACATACAAATCTCCTTATTCCATTTCTTCATTGAATTTTAGTTTAAATAATTCTCTTTTTTTTATTAAAATTAACTAAAAAAAACATAATAAATCCTCAGTTGCGTGATTGATTGATAAATGGTTCATTTCACTTAAAGCTGACGTACCGGAAATTAGTGAAGATATTTTTTATCAGCTAAGTGTCATGTTTACCTGTCTTTTATTTAATATAAGTTTTATTAACTGTAACATAAGGACTATTGTTAACTGTAAACTAATAATTGGTTTGTTTTTGAACGTGCTATGATTTAAATTTAGTTTGAGTGTGTGTTCAGAAAAATAAACGTAATGAATGCAAGAAAACACCTGCTTATTTCATCTTGAACTTTCAACTAACTTTTAAGGGTTTTTCGAGTTTTTTAAAGCTATTCTCAGTAAGCACAGTTCATAGATGCGCTGGTAGCGCAATAATTACTTTGTGATAGTACAACACTAAGATCATCTAACTGCGAAAAAAGATGCAGTAAGTGTACATATTTTAATGCTGTTGAAAAGCCTTCAAGTCCATGTACCGCCGCTTTAGAATCAATATTTGAAGTACGATATTATAATAAAAGTCTTTTTTGCGTATTTCTTATTCATTTATTTATGTTAAAATTTATCATGTGAACAAACAGAAAAGTGTACTTGCCCCCGCTTGATATAGAATTTAAAAAATACTAGGCATACAATTTATTGGAGCAAAAAATCACATACATTGGTGTATTTTGAAATATAAGAGTATGTGTTATTTTACCCTAACAGGCATTGTTAACCCTTTGCACTCGAGGGCTCCGGAGCGGAGCCATTTAAAATTGGTCTTCGAACTCAAGGGCTCCGCTACGGTGAAATGCAAATAATTTTCAGTTTTTAAACAATGATAGAAGTTCTTTCTTTAAAAACTGAAAATTATTTGCATTGTCTCCGTAGCGGAGCCCTCGAGTTCGAAGACCAATTTTAAATGGCTCCGCTCCGGAGCCCTCGAGTGCAAAGGGTTAAACCTTCCTTTCGTGTTTGCTCATAGAATAAAAATGCTTTCATATCACTAATACAGAGTATTGAATGACATAATTTCATTGATATATGAACTTGGGTTCAGTAATTGGATTCTCCAATCTGCAAAAGTATCTATGATTTACATATTTTACTGGAAAACATAATGTGCTGTGTATTCATATTGTCAAAAGATATTTTTGATTTGGTACTGAATTTTATAAAGTGTAACCCCTCCCCCCAAGCGACAAACATGAGATATCTTTGATAATTTATCTCCTTTAATGACAGTGCACCCTAGAAAGGACAAAAATTCCTTTAAAAGTGTCGGGCTTGAGATTTTTGGGTTAGTATCTATAAAATTAAAACTATGAGTTAAGAAAATTTGATAAAATGATGTCAAAACCAAGAGCATAAGTAGCAATATTTAACATAAACAGAATAATAAAATTAAATGCACGTGTAAAAAAGCCAATAGATCTTAAGATTTTAAAAATATTTGAGTGGTAGTTCTCACCCATAAAGTCTTGTAATATTGAAAACGAGGTTAAAAAAATTAAAAAAAAAAAAAAAAAAAAAAAAAAAAAACAGCACGATAAGAATTAAATACTAGGCAGTCAGTTAAAATGCGATGAATAGCAAAAGGAACTTGGCAGCTGTTGCATATAGGCACATTTTCTCCAAATATGAGATGTTTATGCGTAAAGCGAATATGCCCTATACAGAGACGAGTTAACTTAACATTCATCTCACGTATAGGATGAACAGGCCACAAAACAAAGTCCACTTTAATAGAATGCAATTTATATCCGATCTAAAGATCCCATGACTTTAGCCAGTTACAAGAAAAGTGATGAACACTGGACCTTTTTACATCTCAAAAGAGAAACCCGATGCTCAAAAATGACGATGCAGATTTTGCAACCAAATATGCCTTCTCATTTCCAGAAATACCGACATGATTCGGAACCCAACAGAAAATGATTTCAAAGCCATAATTCTGAATTAGTCGCAAAGTAAACACAATTTGAATAGCAATCGGATGTATCGGATTGTGTTAATGCGAGAGTAACTCCAAAGCATTCATGCTATCGGTGTAGATCTGTAAATTTAAGCTGAATAGAGAGTAAAATTTTCTGGAGAGCACAGAAAATTGCTATTAACTCAGCAGTAAAAACAGAGCAACGATTGTGAAGACAGTGACTCAGTGTATCAGACGGAAATATTACGCCAGAAGCGACATGACCATCCGATTTCGAGCCATCCGTGAAAACTGGACCAAAAGAAGACTAAGGATAGCGATGGTAGAAAAAAAAATCTGTTGAAAAACAAACCACAGATGCAGTTGAGGATTTATCAAATCCAACGAAAGGATTCAAGTAAGAAAGCAGCAGGATATCCCAGGCAGGGATACTAAAGGCGTCAACAGCTTTAACACGAACCTTGTTATGGTCCGAATCATGCAGTAGCAATTTAGCTCTCTCACAAAATGGGAGGATATGAGAGGAGAGGGTAGTAATGAGATTATAAATAGATTATTTTCATTTCAAGATACTCAAATTGAAATTACTTATGCAATTTGTATTTGAAAATAAAACACTAAATATACATGCAGGATTTACGGAAATATATTTATAAATTTTAATGAAATCATTTCCTTAGCTTTTATTAGTTAGTGCATTTAAAAAGGGGGGGGGGAGATCAACAAAATCTATATAACCACCATTTTGAAGTATTTTATTTTTAATAAAATTAGCACTGATTATATTAAATTATGTATTTTTATAACGTAGTAATCTGTATAAGCAAAACTAAATTTTAATTATTTAAACCTTATGCAACCCTATATTAATTGGCAAAATCAAACAAATTTGACCCAAATATTACTTAGAACTTAGAAGGATTAACCATTCAATTAAAAAAATTTAACTGATCTCTCAATATGGGTGGTTGAAAAATAATACTTTTTTTCCGAAATGAATGTTGATCAAATCCAAGCATAGAGCTATTGCAAATCCTTCTAAAAAATTTTAAAAATCAATATTGTGGTGATATTCATTTTATTGTTTTTTTGTTATTTTTAATCAATTTTACAAAGTTAATATGAAAAACTATTTTATCATTTCTATTTTTTCCTCGAAATGTTAACTTTATTTTGCTGTTTAATTTCGTATGTCATTCGTGCATTCCTATTAATGTTAAGTTAGTTTCTACTGACATTTTTAATTTTACTTATAATAAGCAGAATAAAAGAAAAAATTATAATACACAATTTACTCACTATAACCAAAATAACCATCAAATCTAAGACATGAGCTAATATCCAAAAGTATCTAATAAGCTCTTATAAGGAATTAGGCAAACTTATTGCCTTAATTATCTTTCATTTTGTTGAAAAATTTCAATTTTTTAAAAATCTATGAAATAAGAGCTTATTTGTAACATATTTTTGTTTTAAATACAACAAATTAATTCCTTAATTTTACACACCTTAGCAACTGCGTCCAGGACACTTGTCATGATTGCCCCACTCTAGTTACACCCCTAAGTATAAAATATAATGTCCAGAAATGTGTGAGAGTTTTAAAATATTCTGATGCATTAAATTCATTAATCTATACTTTATTCTGGAATCATTCATTTTCAAAACAGAAGCTTATATACAGTATACCCTTTAAAGTCTTTTGCCACTTTCTTAACTTCAAAACGGCTGTTACTGTATTCATAAAAGTGGAGTCTAGGTATTAAGTAGACATGAGCTACTGAATGAAATCGCTCGTGGCGTCATCTGGTGGAAAACTTTGGAGTTAGCATTCCTGTATCAAAAACATAGCAAGATAGGAGGGGGGAGATTTACAAAGATGTAAAACCTCATCGATTTAGTACGAAAAGATATCTTGTGAAAATCAATTCGAAGAATAGAGTGGGTAAAAAGCGCAGTCATTTTTTCATGATTTTCTACATTGTGACGTCAGCAAACTTGAATGAAAGAAGGAAGGATTGTCTTTCGGACTAAACACGATATCACAATGTGGTATAATGGTTTCTCTTGTGAACACCAATCAAAAGGTCGGTGGTTGAAAACCCCAGGGTTGTATCCTTGTATTAATTGCCTTTATAAACAGGCCAGACAATGTGTAAAATAGTGTCGTATTAACTCAACGCGCACTTGATGTTCGAAGTGCTAGCAGTATACAAATGAAACGTCACGGCTATAAAAAAGTATCTTCTTGGGGTTGTAGTATGATAATGTTCATGATTCTGAACCGATTTTCGAAAACTGAATAATGCGAGATGGTTCATGGTTGCGGAGCGATTTTCCAAAATTGACTAATGTGACATGGTTTTACTGTGCGGTTGCGGTGATGTGGACTCGAGGCACTATCAGCAGCATGTATGTACCGGCAACGATTGACTGCAGACCTCCATCCTTCTCATCATCCTAACTGGAGTGAAACATTTAAGGGAGACAGACTACGAGATTAGTCGAGCTCGATCTGTCAGAGATAGATGAGATAGAACGACAAGTTCAATCGGATGATGTATTAGCATATGTGCTCCCATATCCGAAATACAACACAAGAGAAGTCAGTAAACACTGTTACTTCTCAAAAAGTAAGATTTGGAGAGTTTTAAGCGAATCGACAGCTCATCCATGACAAACAACGCCTTAATATGTTTTACAGGACGGGGGATGCTGAGCTACCAATGCAAGGAGCAAATTCGTCATGACTCAGATACAGGTCTAGCCAACATTTAGGTAGATGTAGTGTAGACAGATGAAGCCTACTTTTAAAAGAATGGTATTTACAATAGGCATATCACTTATTTCTGGGCGATGGAAAATCCTCGATGTTTCGCATCAACTTTCGATATCGAATGCGGTTTGCTTGTAGGTAAACTTGTAGTTGCGTATCCAGAAATTTTCGTGGTTTGGCAATCAGTTCATTTTCTATTGCATTCGCGTTTTTCGCAAATATAGTATTAATTTTTTTTTCGGATGTCTCATCCAACTATGCTTGCAATTGTCCAAATTTCTTAAATTTCACTTCTAATTCCATTGCGTGAATATCCTTGGAAACCAACTTTAGGGCACTAAAAGTTTCGTTTCTTTTCAGAATAGTTTGTATCAAGCCTTGTAATATATTTAGTTTCTTTTCTGAAACCTCATCTTGGTCCTCGTTTTTCCCTCCATCTTTTTTATAAAAGGTATTTGCTCCGGCTCACTTTTGACCAATGTTGTCGTCGATTAAAAATGGATGTAGGGTAGAAAATACAGATGATGTTATTTAGCTTTCAAGACTTTATTTCGTATAACCGCTAGCCACGGGTTACAGTATTCGAATGGCCAAACTCAATTTGCTACAGGTGGCACTTTTGCATGCTATGACGTAACAGTGCCTTTATTAGAGAGGATGCAATGAAGTATTGGAGAGACATTTTCAGCGGGTTTCACATGTGAGGTCGAGCATGTTAAGAATTTTTTTCAAAAGCATCAGATTAATGAACTGCTTTTGCCTTTTCATGCATCTGATATACATAAGTTAATAAAATAATGATGGCATTTTTTAATGTTTTGAAAGAAAATTTCTGAACTGAAATTATTTTAATTGTAAATTGCTAATGCCAGTATGATGTTTCTAACAATATATCTTGATCTCCAGTCGATCAAGTGAGTATGTGCATTAAAAAGAACAAATTATTAAATTACTTACAGTCTCCAAGGGCAATATCGTATGATATGTTTTTCAGGCATGATAGTCAAAAGCGTATTTTAAAAATTTTGAAATGGATAATGATTGAATCTTCGGCAAATTTTACATTAATAAGAAATGTTGTTTTAGCTGATTACAAGTAAATGAGAGAAAAGGAACAGTTTCTCTGTTGTATTCTTATCAAAAAGGATTTAAAAAAATGTAATTTAGATGCTATTCTCATAAAGTTTATAAATTTCCTAGTCAAATCATCTTTACTCGATTTCAATAATTTTCCAGTCAGGAAAATGAAATTGGATGGGTTTTTTTTCTTTTTATCTTTAAAAATTATTTAATTCCTCCTCGAACAAGCGTCTGTTAAAAGAAGATTTAGCATTAAATAAAATATTGAAGTGGAGAAATTGATTGAAAAATATATGTTTCACAGCATGTAGTCTATGATTACATAAAACAGGCTGGCAGAATCCCCTCTATAAACATTACTCAAGAATTGAGAAGGTTGAAAATATTGATCCATTCAAAATATTGCCTATTTTGGGAGTAACAGATGGCTCAAGAAAAGTTGTCAATGATATGAAAAAAGTTAGAGTGATTTGCAGATTTCTTTATGAAAAATTAACTTCTTTTAGAAAAGGAAATCGTTGAAATTAAATGTAAAGCTAATGCACTTGTTTGAGCAGCCAGACTCTTTTCACTAGTAACAAAATTTAATGAGTTGGGAAAGTTACAACTGAGAAAATTGAGCAAACTGAAAGTGTTTGAAAATGCCTATAAGAAAAAACAGCTTTTTTTTTACAAATGTAATAAAATTAGCATGATTTGTATATTCTCGATTTGTTTATTTATGTTCTTTACCTTTTTTGATCAATTGGAATGTTGATGAAATAGAAGTAAAAAAAAAAAATTCTTGTGCTATTAATTGTCGAGTAATTAACTTAAGATATGCGGTAGAAGTCTTAAGATTTTTGTGAATACGTTTTTGAATAAGTCAATAAGTTATTTTAAAACAAAACTTGCATGAAAACATTTTAATCAGTTTCAATGTTAATAAAAAAGTTCATTAATTCTTGGTACTATTTTATGTGTATATTTGCATAAAATTGGACACTAACTCAGTTAGATATTCAACCTAATTTTATTTCCTTAGACTCAGGGTTCTGCAATAAAAAATGTTAAAGTTGGTTTTTATTTTTTTCTCTATGGGTGCTTAAAAAGTACTTATAAAGTGTTTATTTTTTAAGGATAAAATTAATCTATGCACACTGTTACCTTCTTCATGACTTTAAAAATATATTGGAATAAAATCCAAATTTGTATTGGATGTGCAAGTCACATATTAAAGGTTTGAATTTAAAAACTAGTGTGTCTCAATTCCATAGGATTACTTTTTAAAATCTTAGAGAATGAGCTGACAGATTATTTTTAATAAGACTGGTCGTGAATATGATCAAATATTAAATATTTCTGTCCCTTATTCTACTATTTTAAAGATTTCTAACATTGTATTTGTCAGGATTAATTATCCTGATAATTTATTAAGGATCATTTCATATTTATTAACATTTGATTTAGCTGATAGTCCTAATCGTGTTTGAGATTCTTTCTCTCTAATAACAAAAACTATACCTGCTTTTGTTTTCCAACTGAGAATTTTTAATTTTCTGTTTTCTATTGAAACTTGGGGTGGTTGAGAATGCCCAAATAAACAATAAAGAGTGATTGCCTGAAAGCCTTTTAGCATACTCTCTAATGAAGATGTTATCTCTTTCCCCACTTGTGCACAAAATTGTGAACCTTAGCCAAAGGCCATAAATCTAATACATGACATTGTTGAACAATAGTTATAAAATTTAGATGTTTTCCATCCATCTGATAATTGTACTAAATCTTTTATAGGACCCTTGGCAATTTTTAATGATAAATCCCTAGAATGTAATTAATAGTACTAGAAAGTGGAATTTTTGCTTTAGATACATTTTTTTCCAATTGATTAAAGAAAATTAACACAGAAATTACAAGCGTTGTCACAAAATCACAGACCGAATTTCATATACACTGATGGAAAAAAAAATCCCAACACTAGGAAGGAGCTGTGCTAGATAAACGAAATTTGGTAGGCGTGTTTATACATTTGAAAGATGACGTCGATTCAAATTTCGTGCTACACGCGTAAGTGTGGCGCTAGTAGCGACACTATGAACATGCAAATGAGGTTTGCTTTAAATAAGCGCTATAGGGTTTGCGATCGTTATTTACAGTTGAGATTTGGCGTAGTGGGTTAATGTTAGTCAAGGATGCCTCTAAGAAGACGAAGAAGCCATTATCAACAGCTCACTGAGTTTGAACGAGGTCGTGTTGTAGGACTACGAGAAGGTGGGTTTTCTTTTCGCGATATTGCTGAAAGACTTGGCAAGAATGTATCCACGGTGCATGAGTATTGGCTGCAGTGGTCAAGGGAAGGTACTGCCTCAAGAAGACCAGGTTCCGGGTGGCCACGTGGTACTACTGAGAGGGAAGACCGTCGTATTCGGCGTATGGCTGTGGCTAATCGTACTGCGTCTGCAGCTGAAATTCGACCTGCAGTTGGCACCACAGTGACACAACGAACTGTTACAAATCGGTTACTTCAAGGACAGCTCTGAGCCAGACGCCCTGTACAGTGCATTCCACTGAATCCAAACCACTGCCATTTGCGACGTGAGTGGTGTCAAGCTAGAGCTCATTGGAGGACGGAGTGGAGATCTGTTGTGTTTTCTGATGAAAGCCGGTTCTGCCTTGGTCGCAGTGATAGCCGTTTGTTGGTTAGAAGGAGGCCAGGTGAACGCCTGCTAGTGACTTGTCAGCGGCCTAGACACACTGGGCCTACTCCTGGAGTTATGGTTTGGGCAGCAATTTCGTATGACAACAAGAGCACTCTCTTGGTTATCCCACGCACCTTGACTGCAAATTTGTACCTCAGTCTAGTGATACAACCTGTTGTGCTGCCATTCTTGAACAGCATTCAAGGGGGCGTTTTCCTACAGGATAACACTCGCCCTCATACCGCTGTTGTAACCCAACATGCACTACAGAGTGTCGACATGCTGCCTTGGCCTGCTAGATCACCAGATCTTTCTCCAATCGAGCACGTATGGGACATCATTGGACGACAACTCCAGCGTCATCCACAACCAGCATTCACCGTCCCTGCATTGACCGCCCAAGTGCAACAGGCATGGAACTCCATCCCACAAACTGATATCCGACACCTGTACGACACAATGCATGCACGTTTGCATGCTTGCATTCAAAATTCTGGCGGTTACACTGGTTACTAATGTACCAACATTTCACATTTGAAATGGCTCTTCTCGCCAATGGCTCTACCTGTGATCTTGAAACTTTAATCAATTAAATATGTTACCTAGACAAATGTATTCCTAAAATTTCATTACTGTACAATAATTTTTTCTTGGTGTTGGAATTTTTTTTCCATCAGTGTATTTAAGAGTTTCGATGGAGTATGGCATGAATACCGACCAATAGATGGATGAATTTGGTTCCAAACTTGATAGGCATCTAATTATCTAATAGAGGTTAAATATTTTTACCAGATTTTATTTAATTAACTTTCTCTATTTTGTAGCTTTGGAGTTTAATTATATTCTGACAACTAGACTTATTCTTATTATTGGATTTTTTTCAAACTTTGATACAAATTTACAATAAAGGCCATATACCAAAATTCAACAATTATGCAATTTAGAATTTGTTTTTGGTTTATACATTTTATTATGATATAACATATACATTTTATATGATATATGATTATACACTTTATATGATATATGAACTTTTTTGAAATTACATGCCAATTAACTGCAACAGGTCTGTATAATATATACTGTATGGTCAAGAATCAAAGAGTTATCCCTGTTTCTCAATATTTTAATTTAAATTGTGCATTTGCCCCCAATCCTTTATTTCAAAGGTAGCTCCAATGCTGTTTACGAATAATAATTTCCTAGTTAGATGTTAGAAAACCGTCCACATAAACACCTATAATTTTCTCTCTCGGCCAAAATCTACGCAAGGATTTGCTTTAGATCTTGTTAGCTCATATGACGTAAGGAAATTTTCCAGATAAATATTCCACTCTTACAAGGTGGTGAAGGCCTTAAGGACTCTTCTTTAATAAGAATACGTTTTTTGGTTCTTCCTGTTGATAAACAGTTGGTGGTTTCATAAAAACTTGTCTCGCTTATTTTGTCTTTCAGGTATGCAGCAATAATATTGTTCAACTGAATATGCCAATTAAGATTTAATAGACTTTAATTTTATTGTTGAGTACTATGTCTCTTTGACATCTATTCTCTATATTTATGTGTAGTCCTAGGCAATAATTTGGACTTTAAATTTGTTCATGATTCTTTCTTTGTATTTTTTCTTTAATACTCATTTATATTTTATGATTTTTCGTTCTTTTGGTTTAGGAACTATATCTTCCTTTTTAAGATCTCTAGTTCTTCCTCCATGACTAACTTCCATCGTTCTGCTTCAGGGCGAGCGAAAGTCTTTTTTAAGTTTTCCATATCTTTCAAAGTAGTCTGGTGTTCTTTGAATAAGATTTAGTAAGAAAGTGTGGATGTAGTTAGTTAGTTAGGTAACTCTTTATTTTCAGGTATATTGTGTGAGATATTAATATGCTTGGCATGAGTTAGTCATAGCCAACCCAACAAAAGCGAAGACTGATACGAAACTTTATTGTGGGACTTTGAAGTAAATTCAATAACAACAAAATACCAAATTATTCATCACGCAATTGATCATATTATTAAATATGATCAATTGTGATGAATTTGAACTAATGACTAATACTTTCCTGATTTTAAATAAGAAATTTTACTGTTAATCTAAAGTACTACAGTGGATGTTGCTTGTAGCAATCTCTTTGGGTCCAAGTCACAGTAATCAGTGCATCCAATACAATTCTATAAGTATACCAAAAGAAAATTAAGAAAATCACACAGCATCATTTGCATTATTCATTGCTTTAAATTAGAAGCAGAAAAATCGATCCAGTGTACAGGATTGGAAAATGTTCATATATTATTTAACCTTTTCTACTTTTCTAAAAAGTTTTTAAACATTCATTATCTAAGCCTTTCCTATGAATATCGTTTAGCACTGCAGCTGATACGTGGAGAGGATCATGGGAAGTGGCGGTTTTCAGCACAGGAGTTGGATGCAGTCGCTACGTTATTCGAAATCTGGAGGGCGAATTCAAATTCTATACCGCAATGCTAAGCCAGTGGCAAATTTGTTGCATTGCACACTTTATTTACACTTAAAAAAAGCGGAGGAGGGGATAAAGAAAATAAATGAAATTGTAAACAGTCAAACAAACCTCAGGATGAAATAAACATGAAGAGAAACGCTTTCCTTCCCCTTCCCACCAATACACACACACACGACAGATCAATAAATAATTTTAGTTGCAATATTCAAAATGTTTATAAAAAATTATTATCAAATGCCTTGAGACACAGATAATGCTCTTTTGTAGTACCTGAAAAATTTTACTACTTTTTTTTATTTTGATTTACAAGGATATTGTACTTCAGTGTATTCTAATTAAAACCATCTGACATTTACATTTTGGAATATTTTTCCTAGGATTTGTTTTCCAATTAAGATTTATTTCAAAATCAGTGTGGTCCAATTTCTTATAGCTGACTGTTTCATAAACCTCCAATTCACTGCTATCAAAAGATGAAGACATAAAAATAACTCCTTTTACAAGAAATGACAATACACCTTCCTTCACGAAAAAGAGTATTTTGTCTAAAACACTGACCCACTTACTTGACTGCTGATAGCAGTAATTTTGTAGAGCTTTCTGCTTATTTCTGTTTTGTGGCTAACTATATTTTTTAAAACATTACAACTTTTAATTCTCACAGGATATTAGCAATTTTATTTAATGAAATTTTGAATAATAAGCTTCTATATTTTAGAATAATTATAAGTGGACATTTTATCCTTTTTGGTGTTGTTAACCTTAGAAAAAATACGTAATTCTGACTTTTCTGGGAACTTATCCTTCTAAATGAAATGTGCTCTTCCCGAGTATAAAATCTTAATAACTCGACGTTGACAGTAATCCACTGAGGCAACTGCAGCGTTTTCGACTTTCTACACTGGACACAATTACTCACTGAATATTTTAAGAACCTTATTATTTGATGCTGCTTCTATAATTCTGAGAAAGAAGGTTAAAGAAGGCTAACCCTCAAAAATTTATGTCCAAGAGGAATGTCTATTTGTCTTTACATCACAGAAACCCTCAGTCGAGCATAAAACATCTCAAAATTTATTCACGGCAGGGATAAGCAGAAGAACGTTTTTTTTTCCAGTAAAAATAGTTGTGAGACAATGAATAATTTACTGAAACTTGTAGAATATATTAAACTTGCTTTGAAAGAGGAGGAAAAATTCTTATAGTATTATCTTACCCTGATTTTATTTTGTAGATTATTTTCTTTCCAGGCAATCAATAAAATAATTATTGTGATTTTGGTATACGATTTTGAAATATTTATTTATCAATCGTGTATTTGATACGTAAGGACCTTTCTCTTTTTATGCATTGAATCCCAGACAATGTTTTAAAAACGATTATTTTAGAGAAATTAAGTTACTAAATAGAGCAGAACAGTTTGCTAAAATTTTAAAAATAGCATTATGCTTTTCAATTATATTAATTAATTATTTAAAAATGGAATGCTTTTGTAGCTCACTCTAAACTTCATGTTTTCAAATGTCTGCCATTTGCTATATTATAAATATATTTTACAATTTTTTCAATATTAAAATTATTTTCAGGATAACACCTTGAATATTTTTATTAGCTCTCATCCGGTAATTATAAAAGTAATCAATTTTAAACATTGTATTTTATTTTTAATCTTTTTGAATTGAAATCTGTAGAGCTTTGCTTAAAAATATAAGCAGATTTATCACATTTTTTAAAAAATAATAATAATCTCAAAATTTTTATATTACCTCCACTCATGAATTTTTATTGAAATATCTTAAGATATTCCCTTTTTTATTTCGTAATTAGTCTTAATCAGTCTTAAAACATTCCAACACTTCACTATATTTTTTATTTCTGGCTAATTACATTCGTTATCAATTTTAATAAAGTGTGCTGAAATGCTCTATTTAATGGTAAAGAATATATTCCTTTTCTGTTTCTCGGGAGAAAATCTGCAATGATAAGTGGCTAAAACTTTGCCATTTAATTAAATTACTGGGAATTCTTTCTAATTACAAGATGAACTGAAATTAAATAATTGACTCCCAGTGATGAGGCCTACGCAAACAGAAAAAGTAAACACACATAGCACACATTTCAAGGATGGTAGTATTGAATACGCTCTACTAAGAGGAAAAGAAAAACTGTGTATCCTATCATATTTGTCTGTATTACATATGCTTCCATGATGTTAGAAGAGTATAGTAAAGCTCATAGTTAGATTTTTGATTAATTTTAAGTTACTCAAGTATTTAAAGAATTTTGACCTTAGTATATTGAATCTATATTTAGTGATGAAACGGTCCATCTTAAATATTCCATCACATAATTTAAAGAGTTTTAAGAAAAGAAAAGAAAAAAAAAACGATATGATGACGATGCTTGCAATACCTTACTCAGAATGACCGATAAGGTAGCAATTGTATAAGATGTCCTTTTTCCCACTATTCTTCGTCAGTCGACTGTTATTTGTGTTGTAGACGTTAGTGAATGTCCAGAAATTTTCAGACATATTATGAAACTACCATATATTCAGCCTATATTTGCTAATTAATTGTTTTAATATATAACCATGCTTGATTTTTTAATCTTAGAGGGTACTATTAATTTCAAACTAATTTTAGTAATTATTTTTTATTTGAAAATACTGAATTTTATGGATAGAGACGATACTTCAAAAGAAAAAACTTTTAATGTTACTATTATTTACATCTTCAGTAGGGTACAAATAATAATTCCAGTTAACAGAAGAATTATAAAAAATAGTAACAATTTTCAATAACATGGAATGTAGAAAAAAAAATTACATTTTTTTATTACAAAAATTTACATTTTAATTTTTACATTATAATTGAAGAAACTTAATAAATTGCAAATGCATATACTACATAAAATATTAATTAATATCATCATAAAATTTCTAAATAATGTATGTATGTATGCAGAACATAGAACTTTGTGTATTTGTGCAAATTTTCAAAGAAATGTAAACACAGCACATGTTTACAGATAACTTACAATAACATGAAATTTAGAAAAGAAATCCAAAAAATTATTACATTATAATTCAAGAATTTTGTATAAATTGCAAAATTATATGCCACACAAAATATTATTTCTTATCAAAATTAAATATTTTAATATATAATCAAGCTTGATTTCTTGGTCTTAAAGGATTACTTTTTATTTCAAAATAATTTTATCAATTTTTTTTATTGGAGAACACCAAATATTACGGATAGAGAAGATACTTCTAAGAAACAAAACTATTAATTTTACTATTATTTACTTCTTAAGTAGGGTACAAATGATAATCCCAATCAACATAAGAATTATAAATAAATAGTAATATTTTTCAATAACAGGAAATGTAAACAAAAAAAATCTAAAAAATTATTATTTTATAACTCAAGAAACTTGTATCAATTGAAAAAGTATATTCCACACAAAATATTACTAAATACTTAGCATACTATTTTTTAATAATGAATGTTTGTATGCAGAACATCACAACAAAAAACCACAGATGACTTTCAATGACATAGAATGTAGAAAAAAAAATCTGAAAAATTATTGCATAATAATTCAAGAAAATTTATAAATTGCAAAAGTATATACCCCACAAAATAGTCATTAATAAT
>JAPMOQ010057673.1:60612-80960 GCA_026543055.1 Argiope trifasciata | reverse complement strand
ATTTTCGGAATAATCTTCCTTTTCTTCCATACTTTTGGATGGGGTAGTGCACTATAAGGAAAGCTGAGTGTCGAATTTTCAGGTACGAAATTCAACAGATATCTGAAAAGGTAATTTATAAAAAAAGAATTAACATATGTAAAACTTAAATCTGTATACATTTACTTTGAGCAGTGCATTCAGTTAAACTGTCATAGAATAAACTTTTTCTTGAGACGAGAAAACTGTATATATATTAAGTTAAAAGTTTCATGTTTTAAAATCATTAATAATTAATGACACATATACACTAAGCATACATAATTTTTTTTAAAAAGTCTGCAAAATTGTCGTTATTATTCCATAAAATTATTTTCAGCGAAAATCATTTTCAAGCAATTAATCATAAAAATTCTGTGATATAACAGAGTAAAACTTCAAGGGATCACTTCCACATAACTCAAGTATACCTAAAATTGTGTAATATAGAAATAGGAAAAAACTGTTCTGATAACCATCAAATTAATAATCCATACACAATGCGTGCATCAATTATCTTATTTTTACATGGCTAAACAAGAATTAAGATACTAACAATTTTTAATCGCTCAGTATGTGTCTTGAAAGTATTTAAATCCTATTATTATGTCAATCATCACTTTAGGCATATTTTTATTAAGAATAGAAACAGTATTTTGAAAACGATGTATTTTAAAATACTGTTTCAGACATTATTTAAAAACAATAAATTTAGAGCTCTAAAGTTGAACTACAATAATAATGATTAATTAAGGGACATCATGGATTTCGTATAGGATTACTTTTATTGATTTCATTTTCACATTTACTAGTTCTTATTTTAAACGCTGTTCAACTGCCGAATCCCTCTGCCGAAAATTATTTTTATTTTAAATTAAGAAACTTAAATTAAATCAAAGATATTTTAATTCGACATGACAATTGCACAGAATCCAGAAATATTTCAGATATTTTAAGATTGAAATTTCGGTGATAAAAAATATTTAAATATATATTGCTATCTTTTTATCCATGATTAAGACTGTCGTTGTTGAATGACACACACACACACACACATATATATATATATAATAATATTTCCACATCTAATTTAAATCCAAATTAATTTCTAAAGTTTAACCTTAATTTAGAACATAGTAACATCATTCTAAAAATAATCTCTTATTTCCTTATCTGATTCCACATCATCTACTTAATTAATTTAACAAATTCTTTGTAAAAATGCTTAGTCAGAGATTCCCATGCTGCGAGTGATTAATAAGTAGCTAACTTAAACAAATGGTTTTTTAAAAAGATCGCTGCGTTTACCCTCTTTGAGATTCACATGCAGAAATTCCTATGAGAAATTTAATAATCTATAAGGATTGAGTACAAGATTTTTCCTATCAAAATATGATATATGAGACGAGTTTAGTTTAGTTATATTAACGTCCCGTTTTGAAGCAACACTAGGGCTATTTTGGAATGGACCTTGTAATTTTGAACCGCGGTCAGATGACGAGGTCTATGAGACGAGCGAAAATTAATGTATGACCTTTTTCGGCACTTCCGCGTCATCAATGCGAATTTATAAATAAAAAGTCTCTTCAATGTCTTCAAACCTGTTATATGTCTTAAAAATTTCAAATCTTTATATAGCTTTTGAACAAGGCCTCGTTTCAATTCTAATGGCAAAGACTTGTAGATAAATCGTGTCATGAGAAACACTACAGTTGGTAAAACTCCCAAAAAGGAATTTACCTAAAAGCTAGACTACTAAAAAAAGAAACGAGTACAAGCATCATTACATATGAATTCCAAGATTGTAATCCCCCTCCCCCCTAAAAAATTGAAAAAGACAGTTTCCTCTACTAGCTAATAAATAAACGCTTGATTTGTCATACAAAACTTTCTGTGAAGAAAATGAAAACGAATTGTTTCAAATCTGCATGCATCATCCATGATTATTATTTTTAAAAATATATCGAGATAATCAAATGATTAATTTAAATACACAAAAAATGCCCCTAATGAGGAAAAAAAAGTTTCCGTATGGTATTTTCTTAGTTTTATCCTTTCACTACAAACAAGATATATGCATCCCACTAATAATTTAAAATTAGTTGCAATGCTTCTTATTGGAAGTACTTCTTTGAGGTTTATTTGACCAAATTCCCCAACCCTTGACTTAAAAATCATTAGTGAAAAAAATTATTTTTACTCAGCACACATTTACTATTCTCTTCATGCAAGTAGAAAAAAAAAGGAAAAAATTAAAAAGCTCACAGCCAAGGGGTAAAAAAAAGTATTGCTTTATCACATTAATCAAATTACATTTGATAATTAAACAGCCCTATGGCCTTTATTATTTCTCTCAATACTTCTGAAATGGCATCCAAGAAATTTTGTCATTTTGATGAAGTACTATTCTAAACCTCCTAAATGGCACTTTTTAGTTCAGTTTTGTTCTGAATTTCCTATTTTTCGAGTTTAAGGCCGATTTCTTACAGAAAATATTCGATGACTGAGATGGACTGTGAATATACTATTTAGCAAGTTCATTCCTCTGATATCTTGGGCGAGTTTTAAGATCGTTTTCTTGTGGAATATTAAGTATAATTCTAGAAAACAATTCGTATGCCCAGGTCCATAGTCTTCCGTTAGAATGTAAAAATTCTGTAAAATATTAATTGTAAACACCAGCAGCTCTTTCACATTTTCACACCATGGTATTTAATAATTTCACATGAATTCTTAGTCTTCATTGATTCAATTTTTTTCGGGCCATAATGCGGACATTTGATTCATGGATGTTAAATTTCGATTACTCACAAAAATGTACCGATTTTCATAAAGATAGACTTAAATGCTTCTTTTCAAATTTGAGTTTCTTTTTTTTTTCTATTAAACAGACTTATACGAGGTTTTTAATAGACCGCACGTTCATTATAACCAGCTTTATTCATAACATTTCTTTCACTAGAAGTGTCATTTCCATGTAATCTTTAAACTGTGACTTGAGGAGCACTAATTCCAGAATTACCCTGAACTTTGAGCAAAATATTTCTTTTATGCAACCAGCTTTACTTCCGGAGACCTCCCAGATCAATCTCTGTCTTCAAAAATTTGAAGCTAATGGCTTCTTTTAATAAAGTATTGTACAACAGTTTATGATTTATAAAGTATTCCCTAAATTAATTTTCACAGATAATCTATCATTTCGTAACTAAATCCAAAACACATCAAACGATTTAGAAACTTCCATTTTAAAACTCTGTGTTAAAAGTTACAATTATGCAATGCCACTATCTTGCGTTACTGATACTTGTGTATCCTCTTCTTTGAAAATGTAAGCCCAGTCGATTGTAGAAGAATTCAGGATTAACTCTAATACTGCGTACGGAAACATTTTCTGCATAACTTTTTGTACTATGTTTTAATGTTTTTCTAAATAAAAAACAAACATTTATCCTTAACTTATTCGAAAGACTCATACTAAGGGTTAGCAGGTCAGGAGTATAAGAAGTGAAGATTATACATTATTTTATTAATAATTATGTATCCTTTCAGAGTCAATTTTTAACGATAGAAATACAATTTGTTAATATGACATTTTTTAAAAATATTGAAAGCAAAGTTGAATATCTTTCTTTTATAACTTATTTCGTTGCACCCATTCTTGGCGGAAGCTAGTCAACCACTGAGAAATTATTTCAATTCAAAATTACTGTCTAATTAAAATTAATCCTGTATAAGTACAATTAAACTTGAATACCCTTTTATATGTGGTGAACATAATCTAAAGACACGTATCAGTAAGCAATAAATTAAGCTTTAACTCCCAGTGTGGGCAACAACAGATAAGTACGAAAACTTCAAATGGATTGATCACTGCATGATTAGTTACTCAGGTACAGTCACGATAAAAAACAACTATCCTTTTTTTTTTTTACTGTTGATAATCGCATATTAAAACAGTAAATGCTTTTCAAAAGATAGTAACATATATCAGCAATAAATTAAGTTAATTTTGTTAAGTGGTTATATTTAAAATTATACGAGCTATGAAATTTCCAATGGCAACAACCTTTCTTAATGTCACGAACAGATATCATATGAAAAAAGTATCCAGAGTAAACATTTTGGTTAATATACCGTGATTACATCGAAAGATATTAGATGTTTTCTGTTAAGATCTGTTTCCATATTTAGATGTGTAAGATTTCCAAATTCTGTGGACGTCGTTAAAGTGCTTTTTTAAAAGAAATTTGTGTTTATTTAAAAATAATTTTGAAGTTTCAAACTATGTGGTAATATCGTTCGCTATACTTCATATATTTTTTTCGCTCGTTTAACAAAACTTTGGATCGTTTTATATATTTCTTAGCAGAAAAGAATTAAATCTCTCCCATAAATTTTCCCCGTTAACATTTTATCATACATGAAGTATAGTAAACGATATTACCACATAGTTTGAAACTTCAAAATTATTTTTAAATAAACACAAATTTCTTTTTAAAAAGTACTTTAACGACGTCCACAGAATATGGAAATCTTACTCATTTAAATATGGAAACAGATCTTAACAGAAAACATCTAATATCTTTCGATGTAATCACGGTATATTAACCAAAATGTTTACTCTGGATACTTTTTTCATATGATATCTGTTCGTGACATTAAGAAAGGTTGTTGCCATTGGAAATTTCATAGCTCGTATAATTTTAAATATAACCACTTAACTAAATTAACTTAATTTATTGCTGATATATGTTACTATCATTTGAAAAGCATTTACTGTTTTAATATTTTTTAATGTCTTTTAAAGAAACATAAATATATTCTTATTGATTAAAAGAAACATAAATTTTAGTGTTAAAATGAATATTTTACCGATACAGAACGACACAAATTAACTGATTTTTATTCTTTTTTCGTTTTATTCTTGCAGTTCTTTATAAATGTAAACTATTCTTATCATCATGGTCCACTACATGGAGAACATCATTCTAAAGTTTATTCATTTATTCTAAGTATTTTTAATTTTCATTGCTGTTAATTTTCTCAAGCGCTTATCCATTCTATTACTTTACTACTTTTGATAGAAGTAGAAATTTGAAAGATATAATTATAGGAATAATTGTTATATTTATATAATTTTGAGAGTAAATATTATATTTATATAATTATGATAACAATTACTCCATAGGATGTCTTTAAGAAAAATGTACTTTAATAATCGAAAAAAATGTAATTAGTATGAGTAATTTTTGTTTAATATGTAAGAAGCTTTCAATTCGTTCTTAAATTGTAAGTATAAAATTTGAATGAGCTTAATTCGAATTATTTTCAAATTTTTTGCCATATTAAAAATAACTTTTTAAAGACAAATACGTGTGTGAAATATGTAGAATACTTCATACTTTTACAACAGAACGATTTGAAGTCAATAATATTATTTTTAAGATATGAATAAAATGTTCAAAATTTTGTTAACATAATTTCTAAAATAATTGGTCTAGATGAATGACAGATAAATAATTTCCTGGAAGAACTTTTGATATAATTTAGAAATATGATGAGAAAAATGGGTTTTATCATGGGAAATTTTAATTCCCCCCCCCTTATTTCTATACAGAGATGACACTTTATCAAATTTTTAATTAAAAAAAAGTCTTTAAGAATTCATTAATTAATTTTGAATAATGTCTTTTTTATAATTAAACGGTAAATGAACCAAGATAAAGATAGGTAACACATTTTTTATGACTATACAACTTCTACATTCCAACTTTATTGGAAATAAGGTGTCAATTTGGCTCATTGTATATCATTATTTGAGCTAACTTTGATTTTATGTTTTAAATATAATACAATTAATAATTTTGGTCTTAAGGTTCAACTGTTAAAATTTTCTTAGGCAGAATAACTCTCTGAAAATTATGAGATTTAATTAATTTTTATCAGCATAATTCTGAATTGAGTTACATCTATTATAAATTGATTAGCTAGTTATAAAGAAAATGTTATTCTTTTTAAAATAAATAAATGAATAATATAATACCGAGAGAAAATTAATTTACACTAAATGCTGAGAGTACATTAAGATCATATAGAAAAAGTTTATATTTCAAAACAATATGGCAAATCTATCGAAAAAGTAATTTTCGTTTAAACTAAGGAGGGGGAAATTGTTTGCAATTTATTACAAAAATGAAAGTTTTATGTCATAACGATTTAGCAATATTAACATACCATTTTAAGGCAACTCTATGGAATTTTGGGGATGAACATAGTAATTTTGAACCGCAGTCAGAAGACGTGGGAGACACCTGATCTGGCACTTTCCTCTCCACACTTCTACACCACACAACCGTGAGGACATTTGGTCCTGACGGATTAATCGTTCACCTGACCCACTTACACAACGGTCCTTCGGCGGAATCTGGTCTCGAATCTGAAGCCCTCCGGCTTCGAAGGAGAGACCTTACCACCAAACCAAAGTGCCCTTTGTTTACTGTCAATTAAAATAAATTTTAATGTGAAGCTATTTACCAGATTAGATTAGCATTAGATTTAAAGATATGATCAAGCATCCGTTCTTCCTTTGAATGTGCATACATAGATATTTATGTATAAACAGGGTGCTGTCGAATGTGGCCGACAAATTCAGAGGGGTGATAGTAGTTACAGGAGGATAAAGATTCCCCGTACAACAAAGGATCCCAAACGATTTTTATTAGGTGAAAATCGCAAAAATATAAGGAGTCCGAGAGCTCCTCCTATGAATTCTTTTTTTAAGTGAAAGCACATTCTTAAAAGTTTTTTTCTATGCTGGAAACATGATACAGAGGTTCGTAAACTACTGAAAACGAAAAAGTAGTTTAGAACCCATATTCGTTTTTACTTTTCTTCTTAAAACTCGAAGAAAAGTAAAAGCTTGGAAATGTAAGGAATTTTTGTGTCATTTGATACGAAAATGTATTGTGAAAACTGGATTGGTTTGAAGATATCCAAGAAAAACTAAAATGGAAGCCAGAAAACATCGTTCTTACGTAACAACCGTTTTTGTTTTTTCTCAACATGAGCTAAAATTTTTGTGATTTTGTACTAAATTTGATGGAATGCGTAATGAGACGTTAATGTTTGAATGCTATTTTCTATAAAAAAATAATTTAAATTATTTTTACATGATATTTATATTTAAAAGTTACTGTCAAAGTAGCCTCTCTCAGTTATCAGGTCATTATATTAACCTACCGTTTTTTAAAGGAACACTAGGGTTATTTAGGGATAGACCTAGTAATTTTGAACTGCAGTCAGATAACGAGACGAGACCTGAGCTGGCACACCCTCTCTAAACTTCCACACCAGTTGTGGGATGTTCGGCCCCGACGGATTGATAGTGCACCAGACCCGCTTAAACGACGTTTCTTCTATGGAACCCAGTCTCGAGCCTGAAACTGTGACTTTACCACAATTCCTCAGCGGCCCAGTAAGCTTTCACAAAAAAAGTTCGAAATCCTTAAAGTATGAAAATACCCTTATCGTTGTTCAGCTTATATTTATTCTGAAATCAATAAATTGTTAATACTCAATATTATTTGAGTAAAAAAAAGTCCCCCTCCCACTTTTTTTTATATGCGAACATAAAATGAAATAAATCAAAATAAAACCATTTTATAGTAAATATAAAAACAACTATTCGTAAAGATTACTTAGTATTTAATGCATTTCTTATTAATAAGAAAAAAGTTTTATTTTATGTTGATTGCTCATGAGCAAATACATTTTAATGTTCATAATACTTGGAAAAGGATTTTAAAATGCTTAAAAGTGTATATTATTTTAACTATGATAAGACCTTTAAAAGTTTGTTTGTAGCTGCTACAGATATATTAGAAATAAACGTATTTGAAAAAAAAAAAAAAAAAGATTCTTAACTAATTCTGTTTTCACAACCACAGTGAAGCAATGTATAGTACAGTTCTATATGTATAGTTGCTTCACTGTGGTTAATCGATGAATTTTAAACAGAAAATTTATCGATTTTGACCATCTATTTTACAAGATAGACCATTGTAAGTAGAGTTACTAATTTTAGCATAAATATATTTGGGAGGAAAAAAATTACATTAATTTTATAGCCTTTAACTTGCTTATTTTTATACGGTTAAAAAATTTGTATAAATAACAGATATCATGTAAGTTTTATAGTCAAAATCTTCCATTTATATTTATGTATGAAAAGATGAAGTTCTCATATCTAAATATAAACGTTAATACAATATTTTTAAATATAAGATACGATATATTTTTATAACTTTATTAGGTCTGATAAGTGACTTATTTTATATGTATAGAAACTATTTATTTGATTGCTAGAAATTCAAAAGCTTTGGATTTATTTTATTTCAAATAAAAAGAAATTTATCAGCTGTTAAATTCTGTTATAAATTAATGCATTATTAACTAGCAGAAATGACTCAGGTATCTTAAAGGAATTCGAATCGCTTATGTCTGCAATTGTTAAGTTCATACATTTTTTTTAATGGAGTTTCACTATTTTAGATTTATTTTTACCATAAAAGTTTAGAAAGACATCGCAAAAAACTCCAATATATTACTTAATTTTTAATTAAATAAAAATCTTACAATTTTTATAAAAAAATTACTCTGAAAAGCACATTTCTACCCTGCAAATTATATACCTACCAAATTAGATAGGTATACATCAATCGGACTGGTTTGTACAGGCCGTTGTTAAAATTAGTTAGTTAAGAAATTTAGTTAAAATGCTAATACATTTTCTCGTGAGATTAAAAAATGAGAATAAAATATGTGTTTCTTTTATTTTGACTGTTTATTGCCAGAACTTTTTGATCCCACACATCTTTGATATGGCATTTATGAAATTTTCTACATACATTTATCTTATTCACGGATCTTGAAATAAATTATAATTAATTCTATATTCAATAGAAAAAATATTTTTAATCAAAAAATGATGAGTGAAATTAAATCCCTTAAACGAGAAGTAAGAACAAAGAAAATATATATCCTCTTTTATTTACTAAAATTTGAAAATTCTCATGCTTCTGAATTAGTTTTCTTCAAAATCGAGATTATAAAAGGAAGCGTTTATGGGTGTACTTGTGGTACAACAGTTCCCATTGGTTCACACAACACTTAAATAGCAGAATCACTGTGAGCTCATGAAAATAATCGCTTTAACAGACAACGTGCCTATATGTATCTCTGCGGACTCACCGCTACTTGAGGAGTACAAGAGTATACACTAAGCAATATCTTTATCAAGAAATGGAAAAAAAAATCGGGTAAAATACTTTCGGCGCGTGAATGGTTAATACAATTTAATAGCTTTATCTTTTGTTTCTGTGTTTGATTTTGCTAACATTCTTTAAGTCACGGGCAACGCAGTGAAAGTATTGATAGAAATCTAAATTAGTGATTTCGCAGCTATTTTAGAAATCTTAAATAACGTTTTCACACAGATTTTTAGGAATCGTTATTATTAGATTAAAATTTCAAAAGCAACATGACAAAGTAGCAATGTCTTTTAATCTATGTTAGATTTCTGTACCAATATATTTTACTAATAATCTTTTCTCCTATTCGTGTATCTACACTGGCTATTTTGGAATAATCAGAAAACAATTGTTTAATGGAAAGAGGAAAAACAAAAAGAAAGACTTAAAATATCGTTACCAAATTTTAAAAACATATATATAATATTAAAACATATATATAATATTAAAGCATATATATAATATTAAAACATATATATAAAATACACATATATAAAATATATATAATATTAAAGCATATAAAATTTCAGCAGTTTTGTGAACAAATATTATAGATGGGATAATATTTTTTCCTTATTTTTTTAAGTCATGATGATATAGGTGAGGCCATTTAATTTAGCATATAAAGGTAGAAATGCGCACTTTCAAGACATTTAAAGACTTTCGTTTTATTTAATTAAAAATTCAATGAAATTTTGGCACTTTACATGATAATTTCCGAAACTATTAGAGCACAAAAAGTGTCCACGTCATTTTTAAATTCAAAAAATTATTTTATTAATAATGTGACTTTTTGCCGAACAATTTTTATACATTTTTATCCACATATTAAAAAAATATTTTAAACGTATCTTACAACAATATATTGAATTGTTGAAATGAAACAAAATTCTCTTTCATTATTATAGCCAATATTTTACCTTGATTTTTTTTCTTTACTCATTTAATCATTCAATTAATGGTTCAAAAATTTTAAAAACATGGAGATATTTAATCGAATATATGTATGTTACAATTTAATTCATAATTTTTTCATCCGACTAATTTATGCACGTTATCATATTAAGTTTGCTATATTCCATGTTTTGAAAAGTTGAGGAATAGAATTCGTCAGAACATCCTTTACGGGATAACTATATTTATCTTTTTTTTTAAAATATGGTACAAATGAATAATTTAATGAGAAATTAGAATATTCTCTTTTTTGGGAAAATCAGACAAAAATTAGGAAAATCCCAGTCACACAGAAACACCAGGTCATTTTGCATATATAAATACGTAGTAAGAGTTAAAAAATTCAACTCAATTTTTTGTCAACGTCGGATTTTTTTCTCACTGCATGGGACTCTTAATCATTATAGAAGAAGGAGCATTGAAATGATTTTTTTTTCCTTGTTAAGTGGACGGTGACTCAAAAAATTATTGGAGCCTCTGTTTTGGACAGAGAGCTGCCAAATTTGGCACATATATGCATTGAGATGTAAAAATAAACCAATATTCTTGAAATTTTAATTAATTATAAATGAAATGAGTTTTTAACATTTTTCTCCAAAAATACTGAATCTTACAAAAATAAAAAGCGGCAGTGGTCTCTTCAAAGCTCTCTCGCAAAAACTATCTTTAACACTCTCTAACAAAGTTATTAACCCCCATATAAAATTTCGGACCTTGAGTAAAGTCTCGAATGCATTGTACACAATTGTGCACAAAATATTCGTCTCTGTCGCAAATTTAGTAATTTTATTAAATTTACTGAGTGATTCTTTAGTGTTTTTTTTACGCCTAATCCCCGACATTCAACAATAAGTAGCCGAAAATCGAATCTGGTGTAAGTCAATAAGTTACTGCGTTTACATGCTTGTGAATGTGCAAGCCGATATAAAATCAACTTCTCAACGGTTTTGTTTCTGAATTTGATTGACATTGATTGATTTAGATGTTGAATCTGTGCACTAAACTTTATTCATCTACCTCTCTTCGCTTTCTAATTATCGTGTTAAGTTATATTCAGAGATAGATGAACTGACAAGATTTCCTGTCAATAGATTTTGCTGAAAATTTGACAGAAATTTATAAATTTGGCATTAAGATCATATACCAAATTTCTTATCTAGCTCAAAGCGTTTTAAAATTACCTTCCTTACTGACAAACAGACATAATACCAAAAATATGTTTCTGGAACTAGGAGAGGTCTAAAGCCCAGAGATCAATTAAAATCACGAATTTCAATTTTTTTGACGATTACATTATTTTCGATACATGTCGTATAGGAGAAAATAAAGAGTTTTATACCATCTTCAAGTTCAAAAAATATTTTTTGTATGATTTCAATTTAGTTTTTATACAGTTATTTGTTTATTTTAAAGTAATTTTTAAACTTATTTTTCAACAACATATTTCACTATTGTATAAACTCGAATTGTTTTCATTGCTGCTATAAATACTTCATCTAAAATCTTTCTTTAATTATTGATGTTGAAGGTATGAATATATGTTTTATTTTTTCATAAGTAGGTTTCTGCTTTGAGTATACACATAAAAACATTCTGAAATTTTTTTTACTTAATTTAAGTTTTACTTTAAAATCATCAATCAACTAACTGGTCGTCAAAGGTCTCTACCAAGAAATAAATGAAAAAACTTATTACCAAAGAAAATATCTTGGTGTTAGGGGAAACTTAATTTAAAAGTATGACTGAAAATTAAATTCATAAAATAATGCAATTAACTATGTAAAAAATAAATTTATTTGAAGGAACAAGAAACAAAAAAAAAAAGGATTATAAAAAATCTATCGAAACAATAAAATCCACCTCATCTAGTTACAATAAAAGAAAGTTTTATATCGTAAAAATTAAAACAGAGTGTGCACTCATGTTTCCAACAGAAGAGCAACAATATAGTTACAGATCTGATGGATCAATAAAATTGATTTGATTTTCTTTACGATGTCGCAAAGCATTGATAAAAATTATGAAAAAAAGCATATTTTTAAAGTAACAAAATTAAGAACAAAATAGAGGGACAATTAAACTGGTTCGATTTTAAATATTAACCAAACTTAATGGATCTTAATTGCAATAATTTTAAAAATTGCAACTCTTTTACAGAGGGAATATAAAATAATAAAGTTACAAACAGGCTTCGTGATAAAACATGATAAAATTTGTGAATTTTATAAAGTCATCTGAAACCTATCAGTCACGCAAGAGCACGGTAAAGAAACAATTTCAAAGCAGAAGATCATCAAGAACAGATTAAGAAATTTATTGCTTGAGAAGTTGAAATCCTTCGCATTGCGTTAAATTCAGATGGAATTATTGATAACTAGCTGCCTTTGGCGACCAGCTGGTTCGCCATGAGTAAAGCGTTCAAAAATTTTCAATTAAATCACATATTCATTAGCCTTGAAGTAATTCCGGGCATTGATTGACCTGAAATTAGTATTTTCTTTAAGATGATGGACGGAAAGTTCTAAAAGTACACCTTTTCCTAATAATATTCTTTAATTTTATAAATCAGTCAGTTTTAACCATCGGTTATGCTTCCAAAATATAAAAACAATTTCGATGATGTTGCCAAAATATTAAATATGTTTTTTTAAAGAAAGCGAGAAAGGGAAAAAAGTATTAAATTAATGATATAGATATTGCAAACGATTACATAAATTTGCCATTAAGTCGGGATTTCAATGCATATCCTGTCAAAATGCAATCAAGTTTACCTTAAATAAAGAAGATTTATTGAGTTAATGATATAGATATTGCAAACGATTGTAGAAACCTTTGCTTTGCATTTATTTTTCAAAGAAAATATCGCATTTTATATTTCTTTTATTTTATCCAGTCACGTGCTGAAAGTTGCATTTCTGTAGATTTATTTTGCGATGATAATTTTTTTTTATTTGAACTTCCGGCATTCTTTTATTTTATCCAGTCACGTGATAAAAACATGGTCAAAATATTTCTTTAAAAATTTATTAAAAATAGAAGTTTACATTATAAATTAAAAAACTGATACCATTAGAAAGCTAATTTTTTAATCTTTAAATTGATGTAAAAATCATGTTTGTGCGATCATATTTTCGGAAGTTATAGCGGAAAGACGTCGAAATTTCGCTTAAATTTTAATTCATTCAAATTCTAATAAAAAATTCGAAAAAAGGGCTCCGAGGTGCACATTCCGGACCTCCAAGGTATACATGTACCAAATTTGGTAGCTGTAGGTCCGACGGTCTGGCCTGTGGAGCGCCAACACACACACACACACATTGAGCTTTATTATAAGTATAGATTTGCATGCAGAAATAACTATTGACAAATTTGCACAATCGGTATTATGACTCATCCGTATGAAGATTTCTGAAAGGATCATTAACATCCAATAAACTATTCGTAAATCATTGAAAAAAGTGGGTAGGAAGTTTAGATTTACTTAAAACATGTTAGCTGTTGGCATGCAAGAATATTTGGCAAGAAAATGTATAAGTATTTTAACTAAATTTAAATGTTAACGTAAAGAAAAAGCTTCTGTCTGTCAGTCTGTATGCGTGTGTATTTGCTGATTTCTGTGCAAATCAGACTGTTTGATTTATACCTATCTAATTTACTAAACATATAATTAGAAGGGTAGAAACGTACTTTTGAAAGCGATTTTATTAAATACTAGCTGGTACCCGATGCGTTGCTGCCACCAAAAAAATATATTAAGTGCAATAAATCAATAATTTGACAATGTTTCTTAGAAACAGTATGAACGGTACGACAGTATATAAAATACAAATAAACAAATATGCATTTTTATAAATTAGATTTGCGTATTCTTCTAGCATTGTAAAACTCGGTATTCTTTCAGAATGGTAAAGAAAGAAACTATTTATTGTCTCTCGTTATTCGTTTAATATTCGTTCAGAATTCTCAAATTTAATTTTGGAAAATGTGATTAAGATATTTTCTTTTAAAATTGATGAAACATAGAAAATATATTTATACTATAATATCGTCAATATAGTTGAAAAGATAATTTTTGAAAATTAAGATGGTGCAAAATTATTTTCAGTAGTTACTGCGAAAAAAGGCTAAAATTAGTTAAATTTAAAATCCCCAGGGTTGTTTCCCCAAAACTTTTTCGCATAATCTGTAATAAAGTTATCTCTGAGAATGACTTGTATGACATTTGCGTACTACAGCTACAAAATATTAACCTTTAACTTGGGATTAGCATTTCTACAGAATCTACTGCCTCCTTGGCGAGTTATTTGGAGATTAATCCTTGGCAAATAGACGCGGTTGAGATTCGAATTTTTTTTAAAAAAATTAGATAATTGTACAATCCCTATAACCATCCCGTAGGTATAAACAATAAGCTGACCAAGCTTCATCACAATCGGATGAATGGTTTAGGAAGGCATAAGAGACATATAGACAAACATTCAATTTTATTTATATAGATTTAATTAACATTTTAATTCATCGAAAATCAAGCGATATACTGGCGGTTTTCGAGATAACTTTCTAAAAATTTACGGTTGAAAAATAGTTTTTATCTATCATAAAATTTAAAAAAAAATGTTTGTAATGTAAATTTTTTAGTGATAAAAATTTTCTGTATTTAATAATTTGTTAAAATATTTTGAACATATTAAGCAACAATATAATATTTTACTATTGAAAAGAAAACTAAACTGTTCACAATGTTGTTAGTCATATTTCATCTTGCCCTTTTTCTGTCATTGTAACCAGAGTATGAATATTAGGTTTATTTTTCCATGCTGAGTAGGTTTTAATATTTAGTATGCTTTAAATAAAATTTTTGTGCTATTTTTTTATTTACAAATAAGATTTAAATTCAAAATCTAGCAATATAGGAAAAATTTTGAAGTTCGTTCATTTAAAAATATTACGTAAAAATTGTATGATGATTTGCGTTAAATATGGCAATATTTCTGTGCATTAATTTTTTTGGATTGCATTGAATTGCACAGTTTTTCTTAAAAAATATATTTGGGTTAAAATTAGTGACTATGTACAATGATCTATCTTGTAAAATAGATAATCAAAATTGATGAAGCTTCTGTGAAAGCTTGTGAAAACAGCCTTAATTAAGAATTTTTTTTCCAACCATGTTTGTTTCTAATATATTTGCAGCTGCTATATCTTATCATAGTTAAAATATTATTCACTTATATATATTTTAAAATCATTTACCAAGTATTATGCATATTAAAATGCATTTTCTCATGAGCAATCAACATTAAATAAAAGACTTTTCTAATTAAAGAAAAATGCATTAAATACAAAATAATCTTTACGAATAATTGCTTTTATATTTACTATAAAGTGGGTTTATTTTGTGTACTCATACAAAAGGAGAAGGGGAAAAAAAGAGGCAACGCATTTTTTTAATGCAAATAATGTTAGCAGTTTAATAATTTCATAATAAATTAATGCTGAAAAACGATAAGGGTATTTTTATACCTTAAATATTTCGAACATTATTTGAGAAATTATAGCGCCTCCGAGGTCTGATGTTAAAGTTTCGTTAAAGTTCGAATAGTTTCAGGCTCGAGACCCGGTTCTTTTGAAAAAGGTCTGGAGCATGTTAAATCCGTCAGGACCAAATGTTCTCCCTCTGGTCTGATGAGAAAATTTGGTGAAGGAGTGCCAGCTCATGTGTCGTCCTCGACATCTGGCTGAGGTTCAAAAATGATTAGGTCCCCGCAAAATAGCCCTAGTGGTGCTTTAAAATACGGGACGTTAATATAACTAAGCTGATAATTGTAAGAGGTTACTTTGATAATAATTTCAAAATGCAAATGTTGTGCAAAAACAACTTAAATTATTTTTTTATGAATAGTAGCATTAAAATATTTTTTAAGCATTCCTTCACATTTAATTTAAAATACCAAAAAATTTTGCTTATGATAAAAAGAAATACAGCTTTGCATAAGTATTGCAATGAAAAATTTTATTTAACAATATATTAATAGGAAATTATTCATTTCATGTTAATAACATGACAAAAGTCTATAACGAAAATACACTGAAGATTTAATCACGGTTTCATGTATTATGACTGAAAGTATATTACATAAAAATGAGTGAATGTTCATTTATATACTTATCAGGAGATAATGTTTTTAAAAACTTTTTAATGCTACAGCAACCATTTCCCCTGCCTTTTAATAGTAAAAATCTTATTTTATTATTTTTAATAAAGAAACTTACTCTTTAAATTTTTCTTTTCGAAATTTTAATTGATCTCGATCGGATTTCTGCGTCCTATGGGCCCATAGTGTAGTAAATTGGACTTTTACCATTACTAAGTGCCGGAAACAAGAATATAGTTTTCAAAAAAAAAAAAAAAAAAAAAAAGAATTCCATAACAACACCTAAATCGACAGGCACATTGAAATGTGTCCAAATAGCCGTTTCTAATAAATATAATTAAATTCCCAACAGTTTTGAATCTAAAGTACAGGAATTTTCTGGCAACAGGCCGAAGGAATTTAAATAACTCTAATGAAGACGGAGGAAAAAAAAGAGTCAATTTTTTTTAAAAAGGCAAAGTTAGCAACAGCTAAGAAGCCCTTGAGCTCTCAGGCATCAGGCATGAAAGCTACCTAAAAGACTTATGGTGCAGTTAAAAATTTCAAAACCTCCTTTTAAAATTTTCAAAAACCATTCCTTTTATTTATTTAATTGCAAGTAAGACCATTTAATAAACGTAAATGATTTCGATGAAGACAAATATATTTCGATGAAGACAAAAGAAAGCTCTTTAATAAAAATCAAAATGAGCCACACATTTGATATTTTGAATAATTGGTAAATAAGTTTTAAATATCAATACCACTACGAACATTATACGAATAAACTATTAAGGAATAAATGTTAATAAAGAACAATTAACGAATTTTTAACTGAAATAAATTATCGATATACCTAAAGCGTTATTTCTACCCTTTCTTTTGATCTGAAAATGTATAGTTGATTTTACTCAATTTATTTATTGCTATCAACCAATTAATATTATAAAAAATTTTAAATCCCGACCTGTTCCAGGTTGCGTAATGAGAAAATGCTTCAAAAATTAAGTACCTTTAAGTACTTTTCAAGCATGTTACCCCAAAAAAGTAAGCACCTTTTTACATTCATGCACACTCGAGCTTGCTTATTTTCTAAGCATAAGATGTTTAATAATAAAGTTTTATTTTTATTGAAATTTTTTAATTAATGTTAAATGTGTATTTCTGAAATTTTAAGTTATTTCTGTAAACATAATTCTAATTGCATAATAATTTTAATATTTATTTCTGCAACACCTCAAAAGCGTCTATTGAAAAAATATTTGATTTTGACAAAAAACTAAAAATTATCATAGTTACCAAAAACTTAAATCACGATTGTATCGATCAGTTAACCTTTTTACTCTTTTATGAGATTAACCATACAAATCTAGCTTCTTTCACGACATTTTTTAATTAACAAATTACCAGTTGATTTGATGGATTTATCATTTCTGAATTTACATTGGTATTGATAAAAATGAATAACATGACCAAAAATTTGATTTTCGATTTTTTTTATTCGCTGCAACAAATGAAATTCGGATGTAAATTAAAATTTCCTCCTGCTCTGACTCACTATATTTAGCAGTTTAAAAAATTTAATTGCCTCCTTATAAAACTAAGAGGTAAAGTATGCCAGAACAGCTATCATCATAAGATTGGCAAAGTGACCAGAATTGAAGCAAGCCATGCTCTAAATGAGCTTTTGAAATCAATTTTTTAATAGCAAATAATAATAAAATTGTAGATATAATAAAAATAACAACAGAAAATTAATAGAAAATAATAATTAAAAAAAACTTTTTTTATCACTCCTTATTTCCGATGCTTAGTAAAGGCCTTTTTTGTGTTTCTCATTTCGCAAATTTAAGAAAAACTTGTTTTTTCACTGCTGTGCAAAAATAATTAAAATTCTATTACTTTAGCTTTAAAAATGCTTTAAAAAAATATCATTACATATTTTAGAAAGAAATAAAAAATGATTTCCTATTTTACATAAATAATGGAAACAAATTCACGAAGGTAAAAAACAGCTCTGTAGTTACAAGTAAAATGAAAATAATAATAATAATAATAATAACATAATGCTCTTTTAAATAGTAATTTTTGAAGCTAGTTTAAAACTAAATCCTGCAGTGCATTAAAATATAAAAACATTTATCAAGTGAAGGGTTTTATTTATGAATTGCTTTAAATATTTGAATTTTATTCGAAAACTTTGAATTAAGTTTGAAAAACCAAAATAGTTTTTTTTTAATCATAACATTAACACGCTTAACGCGACTCAACAATTCGATGAAATAATGATATTATTTTAAATTTTATTTTAAAAAAATCATTATTACAAATTGAGTTTAAGATTAATTTTCCAAAAATTACTAAAACCAAAAAAGAAAGAAAGAAAGGAAAGCATTTACTCAAACGACATTAGAATTCAAATAATCTTTTTAAACCTTTAAAATGTTGTAAAATATTTTTTTATTCAATAATATGTTTTGATGATAAGAGAAAAATAAATTGTTTTGATTTTTTAATAAATTTTTTTATTAAAATTTCAAAGAATATGTTCATAGTGCGTTTCTAAATATCCCAGAAGGAACTTCCTGCCACATTTCACTTTCCTAACTTCAGTGATTTGTTAATCAGGACATATCTCAGGAAGAATATATATATATATATATATATATATATATATATATATATATATATAAAGCAAAAATCGTTAAACCTTAAAGAATAAAGGTTTTGAAATTCTTTTTTGAAATTTTAAGTATCAAATCTAGTAGATTTCCTCATACATGCAAAAACTAAACTTTACCGAGACTGGTTCAACAAATTGCAATTTTCAAATGGACGTGGGCGTTAAAAAAAAAAGCCCTCGTCCTTTGAAGAAATCATGATCATTGGAAATCTATGACTTCAACTTAAAATCTCCTCATATTCGGATTTTGCGCAATGGCTAACGCAATGAGGAATAATTTAATATACATTGTATAGTAAATCATTTTAATAAATTGTACAAGACAAGGCACCAAATTCATCTTGTTGTATTCATATTTTCCGTCTGTCGGACAAATCTGCGTATTTTTCTTTAATAATAAGTAAAAAGTTTAAGCATGCATTTATCAGATATAACTAAGGAAACCTTCTTGAATTCAACTGAAGATCTGACGTTTTTTCGAAGTAGCAGCAAGTGTGGAACAGTTGGCATTTGCTTTTCCCCCAACTGGATAACCACAGCAATATTTCAATAAACAATAATGCAGATTGTTGAAGAAAGACGAGGTGGGGGAAAAAGATCCAGGAAAGTTCTTTTTTTTTTTTTTTTTTTTTGCACTTCTTAAGAAATATAAGAACTTTTTTAAAATAATTATTAAAATTTAAGCGTTTTTAAGATGCTTAAAAATGATTTTCAAATTTAAGCACTTTTCATGATGATACGCACCCTGTGATAATATCAAGATGTAGCTACTGTACATCAATATATACTGCTTGTCTCATTAATCCAAAGCTGTTTTTAAAGATCAATAATTCTTAAAGGTTAATTTTATCACAGTGTTTTTTATTGACCATCTCACATTCATTTAATTTAATTTAAGCAATAAATTTTTAATAATCTATGTATTTAGTTTATTGTATTAAGTTTCTCCTTTCATGAAAAAAATTGATAAATTAACTAAATAAGAATTTAGAGTAAAAATATATTCAGTTTTTTACAGGAAAAATTTTAACATGATATCAACTAAATGTAAACAGCTTTATTCTATTCTTTTCTGTAGCATAATAAAAAAATAAAAAGCTCAAGATTATTTAATAGAAAAATAAAAGATAAATATGGGGGAAATATAATATAAAAGTATAAGAATGATTAACTTGGAAAGTAGTAGAAAACTATATTGTTAGAGAAAATTATATATATATATATATATATATATATATATATATATACAGA
>JAPMOQ010057673.1:25949-60212 GCA_026543055.1 Argiope trifasciata | reverse complement strand
ATTTTATCATTATAGGATGTTTTTTAACTACTTGTGCTACTTTCAAACAAATATTTCATTTCTCTTGAGAAAAATGTTAGAATACACATCAAAGAAGTTTCTTTTTAATTAGATTTGTTAAATCATTTCATTGGTATGGTGCACAAATTTCTGGAGGAGTGCCGACTCAGTTGTCGTCCTCATCACTTATCTACAATTGAAAGTCAAGAGGTCTATTTCAAAACAACCATCATGCTGGTCGAATTTCAAAATAGGATATTAATTTAATTAAACTAATTCGGTAAATGGAAATATCTCGGGAACAGGTTATTACATTTTCTTTATAATCTAATAACACGACAACTTCTGCTTCGAACATTTGTTACCGCATTCTTTGAAATCAAGTTCAACAAAATTTTCTGCTTGAATAGTTTGCTTTTCTTGAGTTGTTTATAGATTTTGTCTTTTAGCACCGAATTATAACATCTACGGAAGACTTGATTTCAAACATAATTTTAAAAATTAAAACAACTGCTTCTCCTTGATTGCAACAATCATCAGAGGATTAACTTATGAAATAAGATATAACCACCAGAATTTCTCATAATTTGTGTTATACTTAATAAGTTAAATTTTTATTGTTATTTTTTAATATGTATTTACATTTTAAAAATCATTTGTTAAGTCTGAAATTTTTTGTACAACTACCAGGTTTCAAAATTATTTCATAAAATTGAAATTCTCATTTTAGAAACATAAAGCTGCTGTATATAAGAGAATTATGCGTATTATAATAATTCATACAAATATGATTTTTATATTACGTTATACTAGCCGCATCACCATGGCCCCATCATCATTAATTCGTTTTATTTGTTTTAAAATAAAGCAAAAAAAATATTCCTCGTTTAGTAGCTTACAATAGATCTTTTAATACTCTTAAACGTAGTAATTAATTACAAGACTAAAGCTTTAGGGTATACGAAAGCTTTAATTTTGTCATAAGGAACATAACAGTCCAATTAAGACTGACAAACTTATTAAGTAAAATAAAATCTTTTTTTATGAATTCAACATGAAAAAAAAAAAAAGAAAGTGTGAAAGAGAGATGAGGATTATGATGATCTGACTTCAGGTATTGAACGCGGAGTATTTGAACCTTAAGCTCTTAACCTCCGGTCCTAATAATGTTGAAAGAAAATACAGAGCATGTGAAATTACATGGAAGATGAACATGTGAAATTACATTTTGACTGAGGAGAAAAATAAAAACTTCAAAATAGCTAATAAAAAGTGGGGATTTGTAGATGCGAGGAAAATAAAATAAATTTTAAAAAGTTGGGAAGATGAGTAAAGAAAAATTTATTTAAAAGAAATTCAGCGAAGTTATTTCGAGGATGGTGCCATGCCTGACACGTGAACTGAAAAAGTTACAATTTTTTTCAATTCAAAGGGGAAATACATGACTCAAAAATATGTCAAACAGTTGAAGAATTTTCAATGAATTTAAAATACAGTGTTTGATTTCTGCATGAGTATGTTTTTGCTTTTATTCTATGTATTAAGTATTTGGAAAGGAATTTAATATTATCTTTGACAGAGATGCTTGCTTGATATATGTGATTATAGAATACACTATTTTTAACATTTCGATATCACCATACAAACTTTATTTAAATTAATTTTGGAAACTGATTAAAAATTAGAAAAAACTCGCATGACGATAAAACTTATTTCACTATGCAACAAACTTTTTTTTAAAGTATTGTAGGAACATATTTTTTATGTGACGATTCATTCGAAAATAGAAAGTATAGAAATAGAAACTTAAAATCATAAATTGTAGAAATGGAAATTTACTCTACAGAAAAATTATCTTTTGATTGTTTTCATCACAATTAGTGAATTTTGAGTGATTTCTATTAAATATTTTAATATTTATAAGGTTTATTGAATTCTTTGCAGAGAATAATTTTAATAAAAATAATAAAATAACTATAAATATAATAGTAGGATTAAAATAATAACTATTCTGCTAAAAACAAATAATAGCTCTTTGAGAATGGTCTTCATAACACTTTTCATAAATAATAGTTGTAAGAATTTGAAATTCCGCATTTAGATACTACAACATTTACTAAAATTTTGAAATATGTTTTATCTCTATCTTTTCTAATAATAAATGTTTTTGGTGTCTTTTGACAGCAATCTACAAACCGGCAGTTTGAACTATTTTATGGATTTAAGGATAATTTATGTGGATATAAAAATTATTTGTTTTATTTATATTTTATTCAAAAGTCTAAAACTTCGTCATTTCAAGGGTTATTTTTAAATAGATGCAAAACTAAACACGAATGAAAAAGTAACACCTGAACAAAATTTCAATGCTAATTTACCTAAGTATTTTTTTAAATAAAATATCTTAAATAATTAAAAATATTACTTAAAAAAATTATTGATTATCTTACACAAACGTGTTATGTTGAAAGGCCTAAAAACATTTTAATGGTAAAAAAAAGTTGAAATTTAGAACAACGAATTTAATTTAATTAGGAAATAAAAATTATTGCAGAAATATACTCTGAAACGTTTTTTAAAAAAATATTAAAATTAGAAAAACAACTTATACGATAATGCAATTGATATCAATAAAAAGATTTGGTTTTAATTTTGGAACATGGTGTTAGTATCATTTTTGTACAACCTTTTTGAAATATAAAACGAAAACATCAATATTTTGTTTAGTTAAAATTATAATTGGAAATTTTTATACATTGTGTCAAAGTACACGTTTTCAACTATATTTGCTGAATTTTCAATTTCTGGAATAGGCAATCTGTCTTGTAACTCATGTTAAAGCCTGGATAAATACAAGATCAACTATATAATTCTTCAGTAAGATTGAAATTACAATTGCACATCTATATTTGTCCTAATATTATTCTTTTGATTTGATATCCATTACAAAAGGATTAATAAGAGCTATTTGAGATGCAGCATCTTGCAAAATTTTCTATTATGTTTAAAATTGCTGTAGGTTTTTAATCAAATAATTCTGATGAGTATTAATTTAATGTATTTTAGTCAGCTTTTGAGTTTTCTGTTTTGAATTGAATTTTAATATAGTTAATGTTAATAGTTAATATATAGATAAAAATGGAACCATTTTTTATACAAATATGTCGAATGAGTTTTATTTCAATAACCTCTAAATCAGTTTGCTAAATGTTCAGGCTTTGGGGGCGGCATTCTATCTTGTAACTCATGTTAAAGTATAGATAAGTTCCCTTTAATAATATTTTGATAAATGCGTCTTGTTAAAATGGTGATAAATAAAATAAAATGTTAATACAGTATCCATATCTATCATAATGAAAAAAAAAGTTTTTAAAATTGGAAAGAAAAAAAAAACAATTTATTTTTGTAAACATTTAAGCTCACAAAAATTAGAAAAAATTTCTTAAAAATAACCCTTTACATTTAAAAGACAAATACAGGAGATTTCAAATTAAGAACTTTTAAAAAAACTCTTACTAAAAATTCTTTTATTCAAATTTTATATAAAACACCACTTTAATAAGTGACCAGAATACTATGCATAAAACGCTAATTATAAAAAAACAATGATAGAAACAACGAAAAGCAAAAAAACTGGTAACAATGATAGAAAAAAAAAGAAGCTGATATGAATTATTGGTTAGCAACATTGATAACGGTTTTGAATTTTTTTTTTCAAGGATAAAATATCTATTGTTGCAAAATACATATAAAATCTTTAAAAAATAATATTAAAAATAGTAAAAAAAATTGTATGGTAAAAAAATTGGTATAGTTAAAAAGGTAATTTATAAAAAATGTTTTAATACCATAAAAACTGTTTTTCTCTTGAAAACTTTTTTTTAAAAGTTATCTCGAATAAAGACCAATATTTCGCTTAATTTTCAATTAATTAAAATTCTAATGTAAAAAATTTTTAAATCGCTCTGAAAAGCGCATCTTTACCCACCAAAGTATATATTTACCAAATTTAATTGATATCTGTCAAAAAGACTGGTTTGTACAATCAGTATATGCACAGACAAAGGCTGTTTTCTTATGTTTAATAACAAAATTTAATTTTTCTTATGTTTAATATCAAAATTTAATTTTTCTTATGTTAAAATACCTCCTAGCCTCTTTTTTTCAAGGAGCTAAGAATGATTTATTAGGCGTTTGAGTCGGTTGGAGACGTATTCTTTCAATTGACTTTAAAAATTTCTCTATGAATAAATACATTTTAATAATGATAAAAGTTTATTTACATTAAATTCAATTTCAAATAAAAAAAATTATCAGATAAATTTCCGAGCGAGTGAAAAAGAAACGAGTAAAATTTCAGAAAGAGTAAAATAAACAAAACATTTTGGTGATTCAAAATTATAGTAGAATAAAATGATAAATAAAATCTCAAAATAGAAAATGAAATAATTCGCCATAAACATGCTTATTTGCGAAATCTTAAAACCCATTTTATGGAATTGAGAAAGTTCTTGTTAGCGCATATAGATGGCTTCAGACTGCTAGCGCCGTCTTCAAGCACTAACAGGAATTTCGCTAGATCCTCAATGTGTCCTCCGGTTAACGCTACACTTTATTGTTTACTTTTCATGAGCAATGATACATCATTTACAAATCCATGTATGAATGCGCTACGAAGAATACGCTACTGCGCATACTACATCACGCAGGGTTTACCACAGTGAGCTGAGCGGAGATAGGCAGTAACTGGTTTGGCGATACAAAAGGTAAACAAATTGGCGACATCCGGACCATCCACTATAAAGTAAGTACCCCTTTCTTTTCAACAGTGAAATATATTATTGCACTAAGTTCAAAATATTTCAAAAAAAATTTTAAAAATAGAAAAAAAAAATTATATAGTATAAAATTCGATCGAATTAAAAACATTTTTTCTTAAATCCTATGATGCTGTAATAACTATTTTTCTACTATCATAACTGTCAATGATCTTAAAAAAAATAATAATTTCTGAATGGATATTTGCACATAAGTAAATAAAGAACTCAATGCAGCAGTTGACCAAGATTAATATTTATACCTTTCACCTCGAGCTTAGTATATCAACTTTCTTTAACAGATGTTTTCAGCAACAGATAAAATTATGGAAACAATACATTTATTGTTAAATATATTATCACATACTGTTAATACTATATTATATTTTTAAGCTTAGTATATCAACTTTGCACTTTCATAAGCATATTTCCTTTCTGAGACATTCAGCATTAAAGTATTTGACTCTATCTTTCCCTTGGTACATTTTTCTTATCATTTCTTCTATATAATCCTATAATATATCAACATAAACATGAGCTGACTTCAACACAAATCAACTACATACATTTAACTAATTCACAGTAAGAGATTTAAAAAAAGAAATATATATATTTTAAGAGCTTATCAAAGGAATTATTTTTAATTTAAATACTAATGAATAAAATGCATTGTAGATGAAATAAAAGTAATAAGAAAATTATTAAAATTATCAACAAAACTTATAACAAGAATTTTAAAAAAATGTTTTAAAACATATTACAAGTGCGTATTATTCATTTAGCAAAGGTATAAAGGTATTTTGAATAAATGTGATATTTTATGATAGACATCATTTGATTAACTGCACAGTGAAAAACAATTCTTTAACGACTACACACATCCAACGTTAAAATTGTAATCCCATTTGCAGGTATTGGGATGACGTCATCAGTGTTGACAATGTTCTAAGTATATTTAAGTGCAACAAACCTGTTTGACAGCACATTCAAGGCCGCAGCAGTGAATTAAGCAGGAAAACACGACAACAGAGGGTACAGACATGGACGCCTTTATATTCTTCGATACAAAGACATACAGAAACGGACACTGCTGGTAAAGTTGAGGGGTTTTCCTACTGGCTAATGCTAAAAAATAAAAGAGGCTTGGCAAAAAATATTGGAGGTATATAAAATTTATTCCTTCTTGCAAAATCAAAACATTGCCATATTATTTTCGTTGGAACTTTTTATCATTGCTTGAAATAACAAGACAGATGATTAGTTCATCACTTCAGAATACGTTTTTCTTTGATGCTAGAATTTAAATCTTACTTTTTACGAAAAATCTCTTAGTTTAAATTATGTGCATAAAATTGTTTCCAGCAATCACATAAAATTGATTTATATATGTATATATAAGGATTTTACATATAAAGTTTCAATAAATATTAAAAATTTCATGTGACCTTTGCCACTTCAAAAGTATAATGAAACGAAGTCAGGATTGCTTAATCTTTCTGTGAAATTTATTTTGATTTTTTAATTGTTAGTTTATTTTCGATTTTATGGAGATACTTTATTCCATAACAACCGGTATAAAATTGATTAATAACAGTTTCAACTGTTTGAAAATTTTATTACTGACATCAAATAAAGATTTTTGGTCCTGTTATTTTTCCTGCGTGTTTAAACGTTAATTGTAAAGACTGGGGTTAGGAAATCTTGCCTTACTGTGGACGGTCAGGATTCCGTCAATTTGTTTATCTTTCGTATCGTAAATCTAACTACTGCTAATCTCCGCACGTCTCTTCCTGGTAATAGAGAGGAATAATCCACGATTTTTTCAATAACAAATAATTTTGCTATTGTTATTTTAAAATATTTTTTCCAAATATCTGTTATTTCAATCATATTATTAATTAAAAATTATTAATTAGTATTGAATATTAAATTTGTTAATTTTAATACTTAATTAACTAATTTAAGTAATGTGTGATTGAATTAATTTATCTGTTTCAGCTTACTATTTTAATTCGATTTTTTCATAACTTTTTACTTAATTTGTTTATTGAAGTAAACCATTTTCTAAAAAGGTTGAATTAAAAATATATGTCATTTCTTTAAAATGTTTACTATAGTTCAATATTTCACCAATAGATGGCGCCAGCAGTGACCACAATAACCGCAATCACAACGTTACGTCACAAGCAGTTAAAAATTATCTATAGTGCGTTGCAAAATGAGAATATTGGAAAGTCAAGGTCAATAACACGTTATTACGCTCTTTCCTGTGAATCACAGGAAAGGGTGAAATTACCGTTCCGATAAATTTCAGTGATATGCAATTCAACGATCCGATAATTCCTAGAAAAACGGGTCCGTTCACTTGTAAGACCACTCTCAGATTTCTCTTTTTCCCTTTAAGCGTTAAGAGAAGGAACCCTCACAGATTATACCCCCCGATGGTTCAAAGACACAAAAGAAGACTGTTTTGTGTTTCTGGGAAAATTTTTATTAATTAATATGCATATTTACAATGAAACATTTTTTGAAACTCAGAAGGTTTGAAGTTGAAAAGCATTCAGCCAATGAAATTAAACATTTACCAGTAAGAAAACTAATTCGATATTTTGTCCTTTTTATGTCATCTATCAGGAAAGAATTAATATATTTTGTTTAAGATATAAAAAAGATTTTTAGCTTTTTGTAATTAAAAAAATGAAAAAAAAATCCTTTTTTCTATTAATTTTTTATTAATCATTTATTGATGCTTATTAAATCGGATATTTGAAAGGTAGGAATCTTTTTGATAATACTCTTTTTTTTTGTCAAGTTAAATTAAATTACATTATTGACTGATTTATTTTTTAAAAAATTCTACGGAAGACAAATATTTTTTTTAAAGTTATGTAGTTTAATATAAAATGCTTTATGGAAATTTATTATTCACTGAGATTTAGGGATTACTTTCACTTTTATTACCTTGTTAAAGGGTAAAATACACAAATATAATAGGTGGCTTTCATAAATTGAGGTCTTTAAAACCTTTATAAACATTTTTTAAAAAATGCCGAATTTATTTTAATATTTAAGAATGTTAATTTGAATGTATTTCAGTTTTGATAATAATTGTTTTATAATTAATTTAGTTTTATGGTTTTTTAATACAGTTTGCGTAGAAAAAGTAAAAATACAGTTTGAATAAAAATAATATGTAGATTATACAATACACATGACTGACAATCGAAAAGCTGGTTGTAACTATTGCAGCAATTTATATTCCTTTATTTTCAGAAATTTTTATTCGATTTTTAAAAACTTTGATGTAAATTGATTGAGACTCACTAAACATTGCTGGTATTTTCTTAATTTTTTTGTTGCAAATTTATAAGATTTTATTTTCAATTACAATTATTTACGTTCTTTTTTAAATGCTTCTAGACCACTTTAAAGAAGGAGGGAAAAGCAAAAGAAATTTAATTTTAAATTGGTAATTTATTTAATTTTAATAAATTAAAAATATCACAAAGATAATCAATTTATTGCAAAAGTAAACAAAGAAATATTTTTAATGCGAACATAATAATTTCTTCCTGTTCAAGTCCGAAATCCATGAAATTTTATTAAATGAAGCATTTTTTTCTTTGCTAACTATAAACTTGATGTTATGAAATCAAAAGTATTGATATATATGTGATGCCAACATTTAGATTGTCTGTCATACATTAAAAAATATTTGCATTTGAATGAATTTCTGTACATCACCCAAGATGCTTTTAAAAATCCATGAAGCCAATCATTTATCATTGGTAATTGATTTCAAATTTCCCTTTAAATTTAAAAAGAGCTTGAAAATAAGCCGTAAATCTGTTTTTAAAAAAATTTTACAATTATTCAGAGCAACGCAATTGTCATGCTAATTAGGCACAGAAAATTTCATTATGCCAAAATTAAATCGTTTCAATTGTGGAAAAATAATAAGCATGTTGTTTATATTCATTTAAGAATAACAGAAATGAAATTTATTCTGAGTGTTGAATACCTATAGAAACTTGTTTTTTTAATATATATATTTATGCGGAGACTTGCGAAAGAAATCTTGTTTCCGTACAATAAGACAAGCCGCGCAATTGCATCCAGCAATAGTAATTATCTTGAGATAAGACCGGAACAGCTCAGAACCATGACTTTTTGTGAAATGAGAAACTGCCTGCGTGTGATCAATAGGCTCCGTTGCCTGCCCTACCAGAACTATTTGTGGGAGGTCTATTGCAAGAACATGCATCATTGTGTAAGGGACTTTCCCTACCCCTATGAATGACGCCGTTTTTGTTTGAGAGCTTCCATTGGACAGATCGTATCTGTTGTAGAGATGCATAATCCACGATTTTTTCAATAACAAATAATTCTACTATTGTTATTTTTAAATATTTTTTCCAAATATCTGTTATTTCAATCATATTATTAATTAAAAATATTAATTAGTATTGAATATTAAATTTGTTAATTTTAATTAATACTTAATTAACTAATTTAAGTAATGTGTGATTGAATTAATTTATCTATTTCAGCTTACTATTTTAATTCAATTTTTTCATAACTTTTTACTTAATTTGTTTATTGAAGTAAACCATTTTCTAAAAAGGTTGAATTAAAACATATGTCATTTCTTTAAAATGTTTTCTATAGTTCAATATTTCACCAATAGATGGCGCCAGCAGTGACCACAATAAACGCAATCACAACGTTACGGCACAAGCAGTTACAAATTATCTATAGTGCGTTGCAAAATGAGAATATTGGAAAATCAAGGTCAATAACACGCTATTACGCTCTTTCCTGTGAATCACAGGAAAGGGTGAAATTACCGTTCCGATAAATTTCAGTGATATGCAATTCAACGATCCGATAATTCCTGGAATAACAGGTCCATCCACTTGTAAGCCCACTTTCAGATTTTTCTTTTTCCCTCTAAGCGTTAAGGGAAGGAACCCTTCAAAGATTACACCCCCCGATGGTTCAAAGGGGATTGTGGCATTTGCGCTCCAATTATCATTTCCTACCCCCAGTTTGTAGGTTTACTCGAATTTTATTTCCTTTGGCAGGAAAATTTGGCGTGGAGCGCATATTTCACTCGTGTTTTTTTTTCGGTGCCGTACCCCTTCGTTAATGACCTTTTAGGCAGTGATAGATTACTTTATGATAAGATAAGATTACTAGGTGGACTCCCCCCTTACCGTAAAAGCACTTAGCCCTCATAAATGAACTCCTTATCGTTAAATGGTTGAAATAGGGAAAATGAGAAAAAAATTCTTAACACTTTTCTCACATAATTTTACTTATCAAAATATTTCTGAGCAACTTTTGCCGGAAAATGTTGCTATTAAACAACTTTAAAATACGTGAAACGCCTTCAAAAAATAAAAAAAGGAATTTATTTTATTTATTTATTTACCTACTTTACCTCAAAATTCATAACATGAATATGTTGGTAGATTTTCTGTTAAGAAAGACTGTTTGTTAAAATTTGATTTTTGACGTAAGAATGTTACAATTTTCTTTTTTTTTAAATACAGCATAGTCTTGCGCGGAATTTCATGTTTTAATTTGATTATTTGTGTTTAAATTAATTTCATTTAATTTTTCGTGTTTGATTTATTTCGCTGTACTATAAATTACAGTTTCCGAATTAAAAATTGTAATATATTTATATTACAGACATACTGCTAAATTCGTTTTTTGTAAATTGCGAGAAACAAAAATCACCAAAAAAGTAACTACATATAAACAGCTGGTCCCAGATTTATAAAATTTGATACATAAATAATTACTTCTTCACCAATAGATATTTATAGAAAAATATTTTATTGATAAGGATTTAAAGAGTTGCCTTGTAACTCTTGCAAATATAACAAAATTGTAATAGAGGTATTTTTAAGCAATAAATAATGGAATTTTATTTGAAAAATAATTTGCAGTAATAAAATAGAATTAAAAAAACCAAGCAAGTGTAAACTTAAAGAAATAAAGTACCTTTAAGTATTATGAATAATTTTTCATGTATTCATTATTCATTCTTACTTTTACTGGTATTAATTTTTTTTAACTTACCATCATTGATTAAAATTGTATTTAAGTAGCAGTATGATAGAGAATATTTTGCTGTATTTTAAAAATTTATTAATTGAAATAATTTATTTTACCTCTGTTACATTTTCGAATAATAGCATTTTCTTAATAAACTATTTGTATTTACTTAACAATACGTTTTTTTATTAATATATAGCATAACCACTTTACAATATTGAAATATTGCAAAAAAAATTTTTAAAAATAACATGTCTACTGCTAAATTAATTATATATATTTATCTTAAAGATTATGATAAAAGATGATGGCGGAACTGTAAGTAAACGCATATCCCTAATATTTATTACTAAGGCTCATTTTCTAAAATATTTGACAGATATTATACTTTAATGATTCTAAATTAATGAATATAAAATTATAACATTTATTTCCACTCAAATTTTGAACTTGTACTATATTCATGTTTAAAAAATTTTTTCCTTCTTTAAATGGATCATAAATATTTCATTTGTAGAAAAGGTTTATAATATTGAAACTTTCATGTAAATAGAAAATTTCTGTAATTTGAATTAAATTTTCTTCAGCGAAAAATAAAGCGAAGTTTTTTTCCCTCCTCATAGAAGACAAGCAAATTTTCAAATTATCATCAATATTTGAAATTTTTAGCAATGAAAATAAAATTATTGCATTTATAACCTTAACCTTTCGAATTACTTGATTTGTTGGATATAATCAATGTAAAGTTATACTTTATACTAAAAATTTAAAAAAATCATTTAATATCTATCCTGCTTGTATTATAATAAAAAAGAATTAAATAACTTGGGAAACTTGTCACTAAAAACTATAGACACATAATTTTAGAATAGCAAACCTTTATAATAATTTTTATTAGTCAAATATTTATAATATAATCGAAATGAATTTGAAATAATGTGTGAAAACTAGGCGCTAAAAATTATAGATATATCAAATTTTTAGAATAATAATTAATAATAATTGTTGTCGATATAAAAGTGCCAAAAATTGTTAATCTCATTGGTACTCATGTTTAATGTCATTTTAGTAGAGCTAAAATTGTAATATATACTAGCAAATAATAAATAGATTTCAAGAATTCTTTTGCCTTTTTCTTTCAATACATTAGTTAGTGAAGAAACCTACTTTTGTTTATTTCAACTCACCTTTTTGTAAAATATTCTTTAAAAAAAATATTTCAACTCATGTTGATTCTATTTAGATAATTAATACTGCTTTTATATAGAGAAATGTCTTACGTTGTCGGATAGATAATAATATTTTACAAATAAAGAAAATAGATGTCTAAAGAGACCATTTTTACTTACAAAATCTTGTATCTTAGATAGAATAGGGAATCTAATTCATAGGGAATTGAATTTTTAGATACGAAAAGACGTAAGTTTTAACTTCAAACTCAGGTTTTAATGATACAACAATATAAATTAACAACAAAAAAAATCTAATGTAATGAGTCAGTAAATGGATTGATTATTTCTTTCCACCCAATTATCATTTTTTAAAGATTTTGTTTCTTTTGTAATGGTATATATTAATTAAGAAATAATTTAGTTTAAATTTGCTTAATTTATAATAGGAGTATTTTAAAAATAGCAGAACTAAGGAAGATTTGTCATATTTGAATCTCTTAAATAGTTTTTAATGAAAATTGATTGTAAAATAATTTTGATAAAGGAAAAACAGTAATTTTTTGTAGTTTATTTGCCTTTAAAAATGGAATAAACTTTCTGATACTACTACTATTTATTATACTATTCTTTAATATAGAATAAAACATAGCCTATTAAAATTGTTTCATCGATTCAGATAAAGAAAATGATTCCACAAATTACACCACTAAATTTTTAAAGCTCAATGAGGGAAATTAGGTATCAGTATAGAGAATCTGAACTCAAGTTTGATATTTTATGAACTGTAGCATTTCCTTTTTTATTCGTTTGTCCCTGAAAATATAAAAGCACACAGCCCTGATTTTTCTATTATTTGGAGAAGAAAGGACAAAAAAAAAAAGTAATAACTAATATTGTTTTTATTAGTTACTACTTTTTTTGTTTTAGTCTTTTCTAATTTCAAATAATGATAATGTTTATAACTGGTTCTTGAGAACTACAATAGACCTCTTCACATTCAGGAAATGATTTTAATTCCAATTTAAGCTCTTTTTAGAGGAACTTTAACCCCCTCCACCTTCCCTCCAAAAAAACAACTTAGTTTTATCTATAAATAAAATTATATTATAATAAATACTAAACTATGGTCATTAAAATGTTCTCTCGAAGGATATGTTTTGTTGCTTAATTTCAAGCGATTTAAATTACATTCTTACTTTGCTAAAACATATAATATTTGTTAATTTTCATTACATTTTTTAAAAATTGAATAGTATTCTATTAATTAAAGTGTTTAAAAATTTGTTCCAAATTAACGCTTCCAATACCTATGCAGAATTACTTAATAATACTTCGGCATATGTGATTGAGTTCATGGGACACGAGGACCGGTTTTTTTTTAATGAATCAGCGAAGATTTATCAAACATTCATAGACAAAGTTAATTCATTACTTATTTCAGTTATAATCCCAATAAAATTAACTGAATCTATCGTTCCTATACAATCAATTTTTGTAGAAAATTGGACTAACTCAAGAACTTCTAAAAACGACAGCTCTAACATGTGGACAAAAAACTGCCAATGGCGATAAATTGTCTTCATTTTTCCAAACTTTACATTTTTTTCTAATTAATGTTTCTATCTAGATCAAAGCAACATTTGTCTCACCAAACAACAATTATCAGAAAGAAGAAAAAAAATTTGCATTAGAAATGGCCTATTTGTTTGATTTTAGACGTCGATCTTATATTCTGTATGAATGCCACTTATTAAAGTTGAAGTATTCAACCTTGTCTATTTTAAAATGTTGAGCACTGGACCACCCATCCTTAATTTAACAAAAAGGTGACCTGAAAAATATAGGCAAATGTAAATTTTTTTCATCACATATATGACACTTCATTCTCACTATTTCTCTTCGTTTGTTCCTACAATTTTTAATAGCTATACCACAAAGCCCATTAAAATGTTTGGAACTGAAAACGACATTGTATTTTTCTAAAACTTGAAAAAAGCATTACGATTGCTTACAAAATAAATCGTCATCATAACCAAAAGTTTCTTTCCTTTATAAAGACCTTGTGTAACTGTCGAACAATGAAAGTAAACAATGCTATGCGCGATTCTTAATTTTTTTGAAGTCATAATGATTGGATAATGTACAAGTTGCATTCCGAAATTAACACATTTGTGACCATTATTTCGAAATTTAAAACTAAGCATATCTCCCAAAATTTTCTGGATAAAAACATGAAATTTTGTACGTATAGATAAAAATAGGAGAAAAATTGTACTAATTAATACTTGAAATTTTGATGGATATATAAAAATTAATTTTCGTGCAATTGCCTACCTTATTTAATGAAATTTTGTAATTCGAAGTGTTTAGATGCAATATTTAAAAAAAAAAATTTCTTAGGGCAACCTTTTGATGCTTTATTAGAAGAAGAAAAGGTGACTTTAGAAACCATGCTAACATAGCTGCAAAATTATTTTTATCTTAATGCCTAATATTTAAATATTTACTATTGTAATTTCTCAATCTATATAAATCTATAGTTTTGGCAAAAAAATTTAGGGGCGAAAAAAGAACGAATAAAATGTAAAGTAATATATTTTATTTTTAGCTTTTTTTCATATATAGATTTAAGACAAATTGAAAATTAGTAATAAATCATTGACAGCACTTTTAAAAAAATAGGCAGAAATTTGTTACTACATTACCTGCGAATAAAACTTTAGATCATGATACTGAATCTGAGAATTAAACGTTTTAATGAAGAACTATAGATGCATTTACATGTCGATTGATGGTACACTGGATTGTGTATAATTGTCTGACGGTAAATTAGCTAGAAAATGAGGTAACATATTTCAAATTTGAAGGAATATCAGTAATTATCAACATTTTCTTATAGAAATGTTTTTTCTTTCTGAAAATTAACCAGCATTTATTTTCTGAATTATTAATATGATTCCTATCTTATTTCAGACAAAGCGCTTAATATTTTGCAAAAAACAGCTTATTTGAAAAATTTTAACATAAAAAATACATTAGCTCATTTGAAGTAAAAGCTTAGGGAGTATGTATACATACAAGAATACATAAATACAAATTGAAAGAACTAAGCATTACTGATATCCACTTAAATTTCACTTTAAAGCAGTTTCTAAATATTTTTTTTTTTCATTTTGTTAAAAAAAGTTAAACAGTAAGAGATATAGAGATTAAAATCCCCATAAAAATAAAAATTAAACTTCACTTTATTAGATGAATTTGTATAACGCACATCAAAATTATTAATGCCTTCTGTGCGAGAAAATTATAATCGTGTTCCTTTATCATAAATTTTTAAAATGAAATATCTCACATTTCCTTTATTACTTTAAACTCTCGTCTAAAACGTAATTAAGGATAGACAGCCGTTTTCCCACGGAAGCTTCGTCTCGTTTTCAAGGACATGGAGTATCATTATTACTCTGAACTGTGATTACCATTTGGCGTTCGTTGTAAAATCGCCAAATCTTTCATGCAAAGATAACGGTTATAATGTGACAATCCTGAGCGTGATTGATATCTTTTAATGGCATGGGGGGTTAACTAGTGGAGCGCAAATGCCACTCAACCATTCAAAGACACAAAAGAAGACTGTTCTGTGTTTCTGGGATATTCTATCCACCTCCTGGAGGGTCGGGATCGGTCGATAATCCTTTTCTTTAGTCGAATTCCAACGATCGAAGAATCTTCAGGGGGGTTGCGCGTCCCCACCCCTTGACCCCGCTTGCGGTTTTTTGAGATGTCGTCTCAGGCTGTCTCAGTTTTGATAGCGCAATGTCATTTTCAAGGAGTTATACATTTGCGGTTTTAGTTGACAGTAATAAGCGATTCTTTTTATTCCCTTTCCACATACAGCATATTTTCCTATGGCCGACTTGATGAATAAAATATTTTTTTCGATACATTTTTCAATATTTTAATAAAACTTGAAATTCATTTTCTTTGAATTTTTGCAGTTCTGATAATTCTATCTCATTTCTGCATTTTTATTACGAAGAATTATCAGCTTTTGTTATGAGATTTCATGGTATATTAACCTGAAAATGATTAATTTTATGTTCATAAAGTAAAAGAACAATTTTCTTGAACTGATTATTTCCCACTCGTTGCATCACCAAGATCTCTTATATTCTTTTTCGTTAAATATATTTTGAAAAAAAAATTACCGTGTAAATATTTCTCATACAAAATAATACTTTTATGGATGTAATCTTAGTAAAAGAATTCTTATTTCTTTAATACAATTAGAAAGAATCATTAGATGAATGGATTATCCCAAGCAGAACTAATTTTATATTCCTTTTAAAGGCTTTTTTTAATTCTTTGTAAACTATTTTGAAAAAAAAAATATTCTAAAATGCTTGTTTTAAATCTAATTTCTTAAGATGGAATATAATTATGCATTGTTCTGAAATGAAATTTCTTTTACTATTGAATTTCTCCACTTCCTACATTGTTTAACATTTGCTGCATTGTTTACTTCTTTGAAGCGTCATATATTGAACAAGATATTGCTTTCCTCTTCTGCAGATTTCCCTCCCGGTAGGAACACTTATTAATTCCCAGCCACTCGAAAACAGTGTCAGTGTTGCTTCTCGCGTCGAATTTTCGCTTTGTGAGAAAAATTGATCTTTTGTTTGATTTTTTCTTTTTTTCGAATTAGAGTCTTTCTTTCTTTTATTATTCTTTTTTCGAATTAGAGTTTAGCTTAAAACAACATATTACTATCATAAGAAAGTTGTGGAGAAAAGAACGGGGGTGGGGGAGACGTAGTAAGTGAGGAAGATAAGATAAAGAAATTGTTTAGAAACCCATTCCCTCTCTAGGTGATTAACCCCCCCCCCCCAGCTGGGAAGGAAGGAGAGTGAAAAAAGCCCATTTCTTTTTTTACAGTACTTTTTTTAAGTAATCTTTTGTGGAATAGAGATAAATTTTAGAAAAGACATACTCAGAGTATTTAGCCGCCCAGAGGTATATATCATTTTTGCTTGATACGGTTCGGGTTGTTAATAATTGTGTCCAAACTCGGAATTTTTTAAAAAAAAAATATTTAAACAAATTAAAGCATTGTTATGACATTGGATTCTAAAAATTATTCCCCGAAATTAGGGGTAAAGATTTAATTCTTAAAACAAATAAACAAACAAAAGATATGTATATATTTATATAATTTTTATATGGGGTGATATTATGTTTTGCTCTACTATTAAAAATTTCTATCAGTTGTCTTGTGTGTCTGTGTGTGCATTTTTAAGAATAAATAGAGTTGATTGAATTTCATAGTACCGAAAAAATAGCATTCTTAGAATATTTTATAACCGTTAATGAATAAAAATCTTAATTATTTACTCAGCATTTTTATTATTCTTACTGACCACATTGTTTTATAATATTTACTAAAATGTTGCGAATAGTATGTTTGCTTCTTCATTAAAATAAGAATGTTACCTTATTAAATGTTTCAATTTTTTTCATTAATAACCTTATTCTACAACTTTATTCTACAAATTTACTGTAGAAGGAGTTTAGCTTTTTTCACAATTTTTCTATAGGTTAAATTCCCAGTTTTGATTTGTAGACATTTGCTTTAAGTTATCTTTCTAGTGTGATTTAAAGCATTTGAAAATATTTGAGGCAACATTTAATCAGAAATTCTAGAATATACGCAATGGCATCATATTACAAGCAACAAATACTATTGTTATGAAGCAACAAATATATCAAGCAACAAATACTATTATTAATAAGTATCCATCCAACTGTCATTTAAATACATTTTTTAAGACTGCTTTATTAACTCTCTTTTTTGCATAAAATCATATAGTCTCCATAAATCTCGCATTTTAGCTTTATTAATTTTTTTTTACACTAAGTCATCTAAGTTATATTTTAAGAACATTTTAAATTTAAATCTACAATAATCACAATCAAGATTTGTGAATCAAATATATACGCCAGAAGTTTTTAAGACATTCTTAAAAAATTATCAATTTCAAGTTTTGTGAGCAATAAAATATAATTATTCTGATAAAATTTTTTAAAATTTTAAACTAAAGCTCTAAAAGATGCAAGAAGTCGAAAATAAAAGAAGATTGCAAGTACCAGAAAAAGTGGTGTTGGAAAAACATATTCAGTTCTCCACATGTGTTTAGTAAGTGTCTATTTAAACGAAAGATATTGATCTCCCTTTTCAGATAGTGTTTTTTCCCAGAAGTGAAGTCAAAAAGGTGGTGAAGGGCAGAGTGAACCCAGGGAAAGGGGAATGAAGTACGATCTTCCAAATTCGAAATATCTGCTGATTTTCTGTAAATCTTTTAGCCACACGCCGACTTCAATTAGCAAGCATTTTAAAACGTTTTCACATTTAACATACTTCAAAAAAAAAAAAAAAAAAAAGAGTAAACTGTTAGGATGAATTTTTAGTTGAAATAATACTTTTCTAATGCTTTCACATTTTAAATCTTAATTCTTGTAGAGAAATTGATGTTTTAGTGGAAATTGATTTAAAAAAGTATTTCTTTCTATGTCATTTAAGAAGTCATTAATTCACCAAAAATAAAATTTATTTAATTAAAAAAGAAATTTCAGTTTTTCTCCGAACAATTTTATGTGCTGACAATAATTTAGAACGGAAATGCTTGTACGTATAAGGAAGCTAAGAACTGCATACAACATATACTAACGCGAACAAAATGGTTGTCATATTTAAATTAGTATTTTTGTGAATCTAATTTATCATAAAATAATTTCAAAGCCACTGTTCTTTTTTAATCTTTCAAAAATTTTATTAATTAATATGCAAATTTACAATGAAACTTTTTTTGGAACTCAGAAGGTTTGAAGTTGAAAAACATTCAGCCAATGAGATTAAACATTTACTAGTAAGAAAATAACTAATTCGATATTTTGTCCTTTTTATTACATCTATCAGGAAAGAATTAATGTATTTTGTGTTTAAGATATAAAAAAGATTTTTAGCTTTTTGTAATTAAAAAAATGAAAAAAAAATCCTTTTTTTTTCTATTAACTTTTTATTAATCATTTATTGACGCTGATTAAATCGGATATTTGAAAGGTAGGAATCTTTTTGATGATACTCTTTTTTTGTCAAGTTAAATTAAATTACATTATTGACTGATTTATTTTTTAAGAAATTCTACTTTAAGACAAATATTTTTTTAATTATGTAGTTTAATATAAAATGTTTTATGGAAATTTATTATGCACTGAGATTTACAGATTACTTTCAATTTTATTACCTTGTTAAAGGGTAAAATACACAAATATAAGAGGGGGCTTTCAAAAATTGAGGTCTTTAAAACCTTTATAATTAGATTTATATTATTGAAACAATGTATTAATTTTACTGTTATTTTTTTTCATTTCCTAAAAGTATATAATATTGCAAGACACAAACACTGTATTTACAGTACATGATATCGATTTTTTTAACGTTTTATACGAAACATGGCTAAAAAATTTACAATAAACATTTTTTAAAAAATGCAGAATTTATTTTAATATTTAAGAATGTTAATTTGAATGTATTTCAGTTTTGATAATAATTGTTTTATAATTAATTTAGTTTTATTGTTTTTTAATACAGTTTGCGTAGAAAAAATAAAATAGTTTGAATAAAAATAATTTGTAGATAATACAATACACGTAACTGACAATCGAAAAGCTGGTTGTAACTCTTTTGCAGCAATTTATATTCCATTATTTTCAGAAATTTTTATTCGATTTTCAAAAACTTGGGTTTAAATTGATTGAGACTTACTAAACATTACTGGTATTTTCTTGATTTCTTTTGTTGCAAATTTATAAGATTTTATTTTCAATTACAATGATTTACGTTCTTTTTTAAATGCTTCTAGACCACTTTATAGAAGGAGGGAAAAAGCAAAAAAAAAAATTTAATGTTAAATTAGTAATTTATTTAACTTTAATAAATTAAAAATATCACAAAGAAAATCAATTTATTGCAAAAGTAAACCAAGAAATATTTTTAATGCGAACATAATAATTTCTTCCTGTTCAATTCCGAAATACTTGAAATTTTAATAAATGAAGCATTTTTTTCTTTGCTAACTATAATCTTGATGTTATGTAAACAAAAGTATTGATATATACGTGATGCCAACATTTAGATTGTCTGTCATACATTAATAAATATTTACATTTGAATGAATTTCTGTACATCACCCAAGATGCTTTTAAAAATCCATGAAGCCAATCATTTATCATTGGTAATTGATTTCAAATATCCCTTTAAATTTAAAAAGAGCTTGAAAATAAGCCGTAAATATGTTTTTAAAAATTTCTACAATCATTCAGAGCAACGCGATTCTCATACAAATATGGCACAGAAAATTTAATTATGCGAAAATCAAATCGTTTCAATCGTGGAAAAATAATAAGCATGGTGTTTATATTCATTTAAGAATATCAGAAATGAAATTTATTCTGAGTGTTGAATACCTGTAAAAACTTGTTTTTTTTAAATATATATATTTATGCGGAGACTTGCGAAAGAAATCTTGTTTCCGTACAATAAGAAAAGCTGCGCAATTGCATCCAGCAATTGTCATTATCTTGAGATAAGACTGGAACAGCTCGGAAATACGACTTTTTGTGAAATGAGAAACTGTCTGCATGTGATCAATAGGCTCCGCTGCCCGCCCCACCAGAACTATTTGTGGGAGGTCTATTCCAAGAACATGCATCATTGTGTAAGGGACTTTCCCTACCCCTATGAATGACTCCGTTTTTGTTTGAGAACTTCCATTGGACAGATCGTATCTATTGTAACTTTCTATCGTGATTACAAGAGCTGTAGTTGAAATATCAGCAATAAGATCATGTTAAGGATTTGAATCACACCCTTCTTTGAAAAGTATTGATCACTGGTATTTGTGACTTTCCGATATTTGTTACGTAATAACCTTTGGCGTAGGTGAGTTGGCGGAATTGTGCCAATACGTAGGTTGAACTCCGCCAAGGATCGAACCTGCGATGTTCGGATTTGAATGCCAGTAACTTATCCACTATACAAAAATGGCCACCGATGTTTAGTGGTAGGTACTGGCTTATTAAGATGTCACCACAAACCGCTCTGAAAATATTCGTCATCCCTAGTTCAGTTGAACCAGAGGACCGAGTCCATGCCATGTAAAAACAGCCCACACCATTATGCAGCCACCACCAGCTTGAACAGTGCCTTGCTGACAGTTTGGGTCCATGGCTTCGTGGGGTTTGCGCCACACTCGAACTCTACCATCAGCTCGTAACAACTGAAATCGTGACTCATCTGACCACGCCACGGTTTTCCACTGGTCTAGGGACCAGTCGATATGCTCACGAGCCCAGGAGAGTCGCTGCAGGCGATGTCGTGCTGTCAGTAAAGGCACGCGAGTCGGTCTTCTGCTGTCATAGCCCAAGGAAGACAGATTTCGCCGCACAGTCCTATCGGACACGTCCCTCGTACGTCCCACATTGATTCCTGCACTCATTTGACGAAGTGTGGCGTGTCTATTAACATTGACCATTCTACACAGACGTCGGCGGTCTCGGTCGTTAAGTGCAGGTGGTCGCCCAATGCGCTGTCCATGATGGGATGCGATGCCTGAAATTTCATACTCTCGGCACACTCTTGATACTGTGGATCTCAGAATGTTGAATTCATTAACGATATCCGCAATGGAATGACCCATGCTTCTAGCTCCAACTAACATTCCACGTTCAAAGTCTGTTAATTCTTGTCGTGCTGCCATAAATCGCGAAAAACCTGTTCACATGAATAACTTGAACACAAATGAAAGCTCTGGAAAACGAACTGCGCATTTATACTTTTTCGCTGCGATACTACTGCCATCTGTATATTTGCATATTGCTATCCCATGACTTTTGTCACTTCAGTGTATATTTAAATTATAGTGAAAAAAATTATTGGCATGATTAAAAAATTACATATTTGAACAAAATAATTACTATAAGGAATGAATTTATTTTTAAAAAAACTTTTAATTTTATGAGTAATTAATTTGCTTATAAGTAAACTTTCATTATTTATTTTCATTTAAATATATTTTTAATAATATAATTACTAAATGGAACTTAATGTCAAAGCGGAAGCACAAAACCGCATTACAGCTAAGGCCAAAAAACAAACAAAAAAAAAATTATCTTTTTGCCAAAGCGGATGCAAAAGAACCACCTAACAAATCAACGGATCATAACACTCACACGAGGAAAGCGAAAGGGTAACCGATGTCGGTGAGCTATCGCTCCCTTTGTTTACTATTTGGCGATAACCTTTGGCGACCATTCACGGTAAAGTAAGTACCCCAAAAATTCTTAAGCGTTATCATTTAATTCTTGATAAATAACTATTGTAATGTCCTTTTGGTTACAGATTTATAATTTGTTGAATGGATATAGGGAATCATCCTTCGTAGATATTTCTTTTTCACCGAAGTTAGGCGACAATATGTTCCCACATAAGTATTGCAGCCCCATTTAGAAATGATATTATTAAAAAGAACCGACATAAAATTGAGTAATAAAAACCAAGAAATATGCAAAATTTCTAATAGCATAATCAATTAAAAATTATTTTTCATGAGCTTTACTGCTCCAAGTAATTAGTAAATTATCAAAGTACAAAAAAATTAACGTTTTATAATATTAATTTTCCTCTGTATTAATAATTTCCCCAGAATTTTTGTAAATATGTCAGAGAATGTACTCCTTCAATTTTATTACATTAGGAGGCTTATCAAATTGTTGCATTTTTAAGAGTAAAAGTTTCCATTTGAAGTACACTTATATATAGTCAATCATCATTTAAAACTCAATAACATGAAACATTTTATAATAATTGGTTAAATGAAGAATTTGTTTCAGAATCTTAAGAATATTTTTTCAAGAAGTTGACTATTATGTTCAGGGGATAGAAATGTATTTCTAATTAATTATTTATATTTTTGTTCCATTAAGCAAGTTTATGTTATCTTTTTTATTATATTACATACCACACAATTTTCTTACATATAAAGAATGTCCAATGCCTTGTGATAGTAAGTTCAAATGAAAATATAGATATTATATTCCTGATTGGGCATTTATTGTTTTAGTTATTTGTTCTCAAATGTTGCTAAAAGCCTTTTTGAATTGTCTGTCAGTATGTAATAAGTAAGATTATTCAAAATTGCAATAAAAAATCAATTTTTTTTCATGTCCTACCTCTTCAATCAGTAATTAAAATATTCCATTTTCTTCAGAACTGTTTTCAATCAATGTAATTTGAATTCTGCTCTTACTTATAGAAATTATATTAGTAAATAAAAAGTGTTTCTTTTTTCGTTCTGACTCGTATATATTGAGCTAATTTTAATTTCTTGTTAAGTTTAAAAATGTTTTTTTTAAAGACTTGAATCTTAATAGACTTAGGATAAATTGTAAATGATTTAAACCATAATAGAAATATGCATCGCATATTATATTTTATTACATGCATAACATTTCAATATTTTTTTTTAATAAATTACATTCTTTATAAGTGTCTCATTGTGACAGAAAGAGTATTGGTTCATCATTTAAAGAATATTCTTTTAGAAGGTAAGACAGTAAAATTTAATTTCAGCATATTTATTAATACAGACAATATATTTAAGTGTTTAATTTAAAATTTATTTAAATCATTTAGCTATATACCGAGAGATATGTTTATATAATCTTTAGTTTTAAACTTTGTACAAAGAAGAATTTTATTAAATGTATCTTTAATTAGTTGATGGATTTTTTGATATTAATAGTGTGAGATTTTCAAAACTATTTTTATATTTACTATTGATAAATTATATTTATTTATTCCACATAATTTTTTTTTCATGCAAACATTTTTAATTTTAATTTCTTTTCTATCAAAATATGATAGACTGAAATCAGTGATGTTTCCTTGATTTAAGACTGATAAATTCTCCTGAGGGTAACTTGTTTCAAATTCTTTCTCGTATTTAGTATTTTCTGGTTTGTATAAATTTCTGGAATCAACAATAGCATTTAAAGTTAATTCGATGAAATCTTCATCTCATTACTAAAATTTATTCATGTTTTATTGTAATTTCTGTTTCAAGTTGAATTGGTCACAGGGAAGCATTCTAAATATTCTTCTGTTATTGAAACTCCTAAATTTTGTTTGCACACTACTGTTTTTCTGCCTAATTTCTTAATGTAATACATTTATTTTCATGATACATTTTCTTCATATTTGACCCTTATTTTTTCAAATATTATTTATAAATAGTATCATTAAAATTTCATATGCATATGATAATGTATATACAATTTGTTAATATATTTATATATAAATGGTTTAAACTTCATTAAAGCATTTTTGTGTTTTGTTGTTATTCTTGATTAATGTATTATTCTATTAGACCAAAAATATTTCTTTGTGGCTCCAATTTTTATGCTAAAGTAAAAATGAAATTTCTTATGGTCTAATTCTTGTTAATTCACGTTCTTATATGTATGTGGCACTCAAATCACATAGAAACTGTTTCAGTTGAAAAAACTATGATATAATTACATCATTACAGTAAATAATTTTCATTGTGAACAATAATCAACATTTAAATCGAAAATTGTATCAATATACAAATCGATGTTATATGTAAGATAAAGAATAAAATTTTAAATTAAATGAATTAATTAAATAAAGCAGTAAATTTATAATGAAGTTCCCCACCTGCTTGGATATTTTAGGTTCATTATTATGGTATTGTAGCGGAACTTCTCTTTTTGTATATTACTGATTTGTCCCAGATTTTAAGAAAATTTGTCCATGGTAAAAAATGAGCACCTATGCTTATTTTGAAATCTCTTAATTTTTCAAAATTTTTTTAGCAAACTTTGCACCATTTCTGCTTTTTTTCAGCACAAAAGATTCTAAATAACTAATGTAAAACATGGCCATGCAAATAAATAAATAAATTTAATAAACCCTGCAATGTCTGACATAGACATGGAAGATTTTTACTCTCTAAGGAATTTATCAATTTCTGGAAAGTAGAAAAATCTGTGTCTGTAGAATTTCATGACTCAGTCTATTAATAGGTTTCAAACATATTAGAAGTTATTATCCTTATTATTTATCAGATCAATTGTTTCTTTAATTTGGAAGAATTATGATTTCTTTCCTCCTAAGAATCCCTGATATGGTCAACTGCACTTATATAATAGATTATCTTTTGAATGCTATTTCATTTGTTTTGGTTTATTAATACATTCCTGTGTAATCAAATAAAGCAGGAGTATCTTCTATAAATGTTGCAAAGAGGCAATATTTAGATCTACTTGAAAAGAGATCTGATATTCTTGAAAACAGAATATCTTCAAGATCTTTTGATGTTCTTTTTTTCCAGGATGAGAATTTGAAAGTGAAAATGACTGATAGACACTATGCGGCAACATGCATTTTAAGCATCTTCTATTGTTTGTAATAGACCTCAAACCAAAATCACATCCTATATCCGTAAGAAAAAGATTTGTGATTATTTTTGCAATATACAAGGTAATTGTCTGAAGAATTTTCACCTCCCTGGTTCTATAAAGCAGTTTTTTTACCATCAAATTTAAAATTTACCCTTCCACTCTTCAATATAGATTCTGAGTTTTTCTTTTACAGGCCAACCAGATAAATGAAAGGAAATGCAAATTTTGCATATTATGTATGACTGAAAATGTTACTATTGATAACATTTTTTCAGTATTTATTTTAAGCATGGCTATTTTCTGGTTTATGCTCGATTTCTTTAATCTATAGAAGCAAACAAAAGCAAATCAAATATGCTACTTATATATGTAAATTTATTCATGTTTATTATAATGTCCATTGCTCCTCATTTGATCTTTGATTTCAATTGTCTTATTAAGTAGCACTAATTTTCTTTTCAATCTGTTTGAATATTTTTGTTTGTTATTTTTAAGATTAATGAATGGTCATATTAATTGTGCCGCAAACCCCTATATTTATGACTAAATGGTTGTAAACTTTAAAAAAAACATTTTTGAAGATATTTCATTATATTATGTAATAGTTGATACTCATAAACATGCATCATATGCAAAAACAGTTATTTAGCATCATAAATGTGACTTGTTATTAAAAATTAATGCTGACATTGTTTCCACTGTTTAAATGATAATGATATTGAAACAGTGTTGTTGTTTAAATAGCTTGTGGAAGAATTCCATACTTTCTTAAATATATATTTTTTTCTGTACAAAAAAAAGGGGGGTTGCAATTTAATTCTATTTATATTTACACTCAGAATAAAATGCTTCATCTTTCTTTCCTTCTAGGCCTTATGATACTGAAATGGATTTGAGGCTGAAAAATACAAAAATGGTAACATTTTAGAAATTATTTTTGGCAGGTCATATTTTTTATGTGCACCAGGAAGTATATCAACTGCTGAATCGCACCACAAAATTATTTATAGTTGAGAATGTTTTTCTATCTTGTATCGCATTCTCGGATGGGGAGACAAAAGAGGGGGGGAAGAGAATTCAACACATTTTTAAAAATATTTATTTATTATTATAAGTGATAAGAAAACGAGTTTCTATGTTAACCAATTAATTTCTTCTAACATGAGCATAAAAAATATGAAATTTCAGTGTCGGTTTTGTTCTTTTGATGATTACACCTTGTCCTTGTTTGGTATTGAGTGTTTTAGTGAAATCTTTGCGCTTTTGATAACTACATCTTGTTCTTGTTTGAGGATATTGAATATTTTATGCAAAGTTTATTACAATTCTTGCTTCCAAATATTGAAGATTCGGCATGTGCTTGAGTAAGCCTTTTAAGTCAAGCCAAATAAAATTATTTTGTATACCAATTTTTTTTTAATATCATGTAGTTTTAGAATACATACATGAATTAAATTTATTTTTTGAAAAAAAATGTTATACATATTTATTTCTTTAAAAAATGTGAGTGATTTAATGTTTATTTATTTTTTGAGAAACATATCATAAAGAATAAATCTAAATTGAGTTGAAAGTTGTATTTAAAATTAAGATTCAATTTTTTTGCATGTATACATGTTTTATATATATAGCATATATTTTGTATGTATTCATGTTTGATATGCTGATGGCATGGCAACCCTGTGATACAAATATAATTTAGAAAATACTCTTTATAGTTATAAATGTATTTGAGAATGCTGTGGGAAAAGTACTAGAATTTTCATAATATTCTCTACATATTTCAGAAACCTATAGATCCCTATATGTTTGGTGATAACAACCTATAGTATGCAATTCCCATCCACAAAAAGTCCTGTCTCTTCAAATTACAATGGAAACGAGGAGCTGGGATGAATGGTCAAAGGACTAAGGAATGGTAAGAAAAAGTGCCACCATGATTTTCAAAATAATTTAATGAATTTACTGTCCATTTAATTGAGTATTTTTCTGAGCTAATTCAAAACTAATGAGTCAACCGATGTTGTGTATTAATTATCCTTGTAACATCTAAAAATTCCTGATTAAAATTTGGAGAAAACTTTTTAAAATGTAATGTTAAATTTGAAACAATATGCTTATTGTAAACCAAAATGAATTTGGTAACAGTAACGCAATTGCACAAACATTAGTTTCATAGCCTTGTCTGAAAATAATGAAACAATATTCAAAATATAATTTGTATTTATCTATTATTACAATTGATCGATATATATAAATAAAAATTGGAATTCTGGTAAAAATATTTTTAAGAGCATATTGTTTTTTTTCCAATAAATATTTATATAAGTTATTATATCTCTCTATCTTATCTATAATTAAATATTTAAATATTATTTTTTATTTCTTTCTGATGTAGCTATGTTATTTATTTTGTTTCCTACATTCATCAACTTGTTGTGTGGCTAGCTTAATCAATTTTTTGAAATATTCTAGAAAAATATACTATAGCTGCTTAGTTTATTTATTTCAGATTTTATATTAAGAACTCCTTCAACCAGAAATTCTTCTCCCTCCGCCATTTATGATGCTTTAAAAAATCATATAAAAGTTTCCTTAATGCTACATTTTTTTTTAAAAATTATTTTTCTAATTTAAATTTTTAAGCTGTATAGATTTGTTACTCTTTATTCCTTATTACTCTTGCATCTCAGCTTTAGCCTATCACAGAATTACTTGTAAATGAGCTGTACCACGTCGAAGCAACCTATTTTGTTTTAAGTTTTTCATAAGAGAATGTTTTCCATTCATTAATTCACTAAAAGTAAAGATAATTTATATAATATATATCTTAATTAATAAACATATTTTTTAAATACGTACAAGGTTTGTTTTTTGAGACTTACTAAACTTTTACTCCACTATGGAATAGAAAATGTTTTGCTATTTTCATTTTTAAAAATGTGTTCGTTTTTGCCAATTATAACACAGTAAAAATATTTCACAAAAACTTTCTTTTGTAAATTTCAATAAGAAAATGTTATTTGGTACATGTTTTAATGAAAATATAAATCCTACTAGGCCCCTGTTCCTCGAATAAAAACAAATTTTGTCACCAGATTTAATCAAAATGCTATTTGGGGATGATCCTGTAAAAAGATCAAATATGTATTTATTTTAATGAATACAAAATGGATAAAAGCTTCAGCATACATAGAGTATGTAATTAATAATACAATTTCCATGGAAATTTTTATTAAAAAATTAAATTTTAATACAGTTTTTTTTTAAATCTTGTATTTTTATAAAAGTACAAAATAAATATAAAATGCAACACTGTTTCATCTTATTTATATAAATTTTCTCTTGATTCTTCCTCATTTTCCCAAGTATTTCAGTTTAACTTTGGTAAAGAACGACAAAAATATTATTAATATTATGAACAACTATAGTCTAAAAATTATATAATTGGAACATCAATAATGTAAATACGATTTGACATTTTATTATTTTTATAGTATTTTGTTCACATAAATTTTCAAAACTTTCAACCACTTTGTCAACATTGACATTTGTTTTGCATTAAAATTTAAGTTGGATCATCGAAAAAACGTTAATAATATTAATAATAATAAAAAGCTTGAAAACAATAACAATATACGAAAAAAATGAACCAGTACAATTTAGAGAATAGTGTGGGACTTAAGTAATGAATAAAAATGTATTAACTATATTAGAAAATCATTGATATTATATATATAATATGAACTATGTAACAATTACTATAAAAGTAATTTAATATTATTAAAATACAGATTGTTTTTAATTTTATAAATAGTAATTTACAAATCACTTAGAATTGCTGAGTACATGAAAATTAAAAAAATAATTACACTTATTAAATTTGATGTTTATCATATTACCAAACTCTTATTATTCAATGATATTAATAACTTATTATTCAATTATATATTAATATTGTTTTAATTATATTAATATAATAATTATATTAATATTATTATTCAATTATATTATATTAATGTTATTCTTTTTAATAACTATATTATTAAAAAGAACTTTTTACTAAAGTGGAAGTATAAAACCACTTTACATCAATTGGGGGGGGGGGAGTGAGAATTGTTTGCTAAAGGGAATAAAGACCACTTAAGACCTAAATGTTTTCATATGTCATATCTTTTACATCTTGCATTAAAAACATACATCTGACAAGAAATAGAAAGCTATTAATTAAAAAGTACCAAGTTAATGAATCAACATGACATAAACAATATTCAGAAATTGATGAACTTTTTAAGAAATTTTCTTGCATTTACTATCCAAATTAATGTTTAATGCAGACATATCTCTGCATTGCTGAGAATGTTGTTTCATGTCAAAAAAAGTTTGATTATGTTCTGTAAATTTTATTTTATTTTTATATGTTAAATCTGTCCATTCTTGCTTGAGAATATCTCGCAAAAGGGAATCTGAAAGCTAAGATAAATTTTCCCATTTTGCTTTATTTGATTTATATATTCTATTTATTCCATTAAAAATATACATATGGAAAAAATAAGAACTGATTTCCTGATAAACTATGATTACAGTTGGCTCATTTTAGAAATGAAAGGGCATATTATTTAGAATTAATGAATTAAGAAAGTGTTGATTAGTATATAATATCTGAAACTATCCATATATATTGCTATACAAATTAAAGGACCCTGGAAATAATTTTCTTAATGATAGATATCAAAGCATTCTAAAAAGTGTACAAGCATAGAATGAAACAGTCATGTAACAAAGAATTGTAAAAACAGACTTCCTTTAATTTTCCTTGCAAAAATCAATTAGCTATCATTAAGAGAAGTAAAGAGAAGTAAAATTTATAATTTACCCTGTATAAATGTATTATAGACAAAGAGTTATTAGTAACCTACTATGCGCAACTTTCTTAAAGAACCCTCTCCCTTTCTTTAGAGCAGATAATGTGGTAGTCTGGCTGCTGACAGGCCTTGCTAAGGAGTATATCAGGCTTAGTCAGCAAAAATTTGGAAAATTTATTCATTTTTTTTTTTTTCTAATCTAAATTTTCTCAGTTTTTTTCAAGAGAGTATTCCTTTTATAGTTATTGCACTACCAGACTGTTTCAAAATTGACAAAAGGCAAGCTAAGAGTTCCTATTTATTGTTCTACCTTATTTTTTACATAATTTTATCAAATTCTTATATATTTTTGTTCTTTTAAGGAATTTATAGATATTTAGTTTCAAAAAGTATAATATCTATTATTAAATCATTACACACCAATTAAAAATTGTACTTTTCAGTGTTTTAAGTATTTCCCAATGATGTAACCAGCAATATCATTTGTTTGATGTTAAGACATTTTATGTCTGATCTACTAGCGGTTGATATAGCTTTACAACAATTTATTCAGTTTTCAACAATAAGTTAACAGTTTAAAGACTAGAGCACTATAATTTTATGTAGTTATATAGAAAATTAAAGATTTCATGGGTTTAAGTGAGCTGTTATACACTATTACAAAATCATGTTTAAATTAGCTGTATTACTTGGCAAGCAATATCAACCATTCCCAGTTAAAATATTTCATCACTCAGCATAGTCTTTTACATCAAATAATTTTGTTTCCAAATATAAAAAAATGGATTCAATTCAGAATTTACAGTCAAATTTTCAAAATTAGATTTAACAGTATTTTGTCTTATACTGCATGAGAATACAATTTCAATTTGAAGTCACTGTTGAAAGAAGGAACAAAAAGAATAGGGAATTGTATTGTTAAAAGTAACATAAAAAAGAATCATAGATTGAAAAATTAAATGGAATTTATTTGCATGTATTTGCAGATTTTGTTATGATTAAAAAAACTGAGCAAATCACTAAACAATTAGGCAGTTAAGACATACTGTCATTAAGATGTAAAGAATTTTAGAATCTGTTTAATAATCTATCAGATATATTATCACAAAGCAACATGAAAATCTGAATGAATAGAAAATTTGCTCAAAACTTTTGGAACAAAAGTACACACATTTAAACACAACAGAAAAATTCACCTAAAATTACAAATAACAATATCTTAAATTTAAAAAAAAGTAACATGAACATTTTAGAATTAAAATGCCAGACCTTGGATTAAACTACATGGGTGAGATTTAAATGACTGGAAGAAATCAGATTACTAGTCCAATACTGTATCATAAAATCATGTTTAATACTAGTAAGGTTTCTTTGTGTGATAATATTATACGGAGGTGTTATAGCATAATATTATCCCACAAGCAAAATATATAAATATTAGGAGTATGATATAATAATGAACTTAAATATAACATTGAAAATTATTATTTTACATGACCTGTCAAGTGAAACGTAACATTAATGCAATGGGTAATTAATATTCCAGTATGTCATAAATACATAGTTATAGAGTTTAATTTACAACTCAATGTGCCTTTAAAGCAGCAAAATCTTTTATCACATCATTGAATTAAACACTTTGATTAAGCACAGAGTAGAAAATCCTTGAAGCTCCTGCTTAAATTGACAGTTTTCCATTGCAATTCTTCATTCTTTTAAGGATATTATCAAACTTTTCTACAGATATAATTGGCAGTCTTCATATAATTCAACATACTTAAGCAACTTCTTGATTAGAATTTCTCTTGAACATTGTGAACTTTTTCATCTAATGCATGTTCTACTGTTTGAAATTAATGTAGTATTCACTAAGGTCTTCCATTAAGTCATTTTAATAGGTTTATAAATGTAAATCACTCTTTTCTCTAACTTTGACATCATCCATGTTTAGTAATTTATACAATTATATCTGGACTGCTGAAATTTGGAACCACATTGATTTATTACAAATTGCAACTCTATATGAAGGTTTTTATGCTGTATTTATATTCAGTGCTTTTTTATGTTTTGGTATTCTTATATTGTTGTCCACTTGTTAAAACATCAGTATAAGAATTTCATTTTACTGAAAATAATTTACATAGTAAGCAGTAAGCATATCTTTTGCATTGTTTTTCTTGAGAGAAGTTGGAAAATTACTTTTTCTGTCCTAAAAAAATTCCTATTCTAAAAATGATCTACATATTCACATAGTTTCTATATCTTATATATAGAAAGAAAAAACTGTTGTGACACTGTTTCTTGTGAAATATTGAAAAGCAGAGTTTGCAAGTGTTAATATGCATAGAGTGAGGTATTGTGAAATGTCTTAGGTATCATTGCTTTTAGAATTTATTCTTAATTCGATAAAGTGAGAGTCAAAAAAAAGTAAACACCTTAATTAATATAGAATATGTTTTATTACTAATATATTATTGACTTTTAATATTAAGTTGATATAAACAATTGTTAATTTATTCATGTGGGATGCAACTATTTGTATGTGTTTAATTAAATCAAAATGCAAAAAGAAATAATTGAACTAAATCAGAAAAGCTTTAGATTCGAAGCATAAAAAAAAAGTAAACAGAGAACACTGAAACCGACAATACTAAAGAAAGCTGTAATATTATCATTTTGTCTGTAGTCATTTATATTTTATCAACTACCTTTAATTGCTGTGGCATAGCTGTGAGGTAGATACAGGTTTTTTTTTTGTAATTTCGTAAGAGATTTTTTTGCCATTTTCTATGACAATTTGTTTCAACTCTTCCTTATTAAAAATGTTTCTTTGGTGTTCATTTTCCTTAAGATATGTCCCTAAATTTTAAAAGGGATTTAGATCAGGTGATTGTAGAGGATGGTCCAAAATCGTGTAACACAATAAAGTTACTATTATTTCCAAATCTTTCATCTTCTTTGGAATGTTTATCATGTTGGAAACTTTGTGACAATCCCAAATTCACAAACTAGGGGCCACATTAAAAAAATTAAATTGTCTATTCTGTTTATTGTAGATTCAACAAACATTAAATTACAGACTCCTGTTATCACCATACACCCCCAGATCTTAACAAATACCCCCCCCCCCCATGTATAATTGTCTTAATTGAATACTTATAACTGGATTCTTCATTTTTTAGTTTCCATATTTTTGAGAGCTTCTATGTGTCAAATTATTCAGGTTTTTTTTTTCTCATCACTAAATAAAATATTGTTACAAAAATCTAAAATTTTATTAAGGTACTTTTTGACAAATAGCAGATGTTTTTTCTGTTTCGATTTCACGGTGAGTGATTTCTTACATAGAATCCTGCCATGTAACCCATGTTCATGAATAGTCCTCCTTACAGTGCTTGTATTTACTGCCTTTGCTGATCTTTGAGAAATGATTGGAAATATTTTAATAGCACTTGCAGCTTGATTTTGATCTCTTGAACTACTCTCACTTTTGTCTCTTGGTCTCTCTGTTCTCTGAAAATCTTTAATATATTATATTTTAAACATTTGGCAAGAATTTTCTTGACTGCACAGTGGCTACTTTCAATATTTTTTCTATTTCACGTAAGGATTTACCATTTTTCACCATTTTTCTTGTTTCTAGTGATAAACCCCATCCAAAATCTTCCAGATTTTCTAGAATTTTATGTAAATTGTGGCAAAATAAACAACTTTGACTTATGGCAAGATTCCCTGAGAATAAAGGGTAATATCCATAAAATTAAAACATTTGAAGAAGAAAGGGTTATAAGTGTTTACTTTTTTTTT